>VXBR01010134.1:4451-446271 GCA_013400215.1 Cisticola juncidis | reverse complement strand
CTCGCAGCCCCCTCCCGGCTACCCGGGCAGCGCCATTAGCTGCGTGCGACCCTTCCCCACCTCGGTCTCCCGTGGCGTAGCGGGGCTCCGCCGAGCCGCTGGCCTAGGTGCTGGCAGCGGGGCGGCGGGACGTGCCCGGGGCCGGGGGTCTTCTGCCCGTGTCGCCCGTGACGGAAGGTCGCCGAACATGTGGGTCAGTGCGGCGCCTCCGGAGAAGGGGGTGGGTGCGGGGCGTGCCGTGCCGTGCCTCCCGAAGCGGGATCAGGCGGCCGGCGGCCGCTCCTTTGCTCGGTGGGGGTTTATTGTTATCCGAGGATACATAACGTTGCATGATCTGCACGTCTTCTTGTCTCCCTCTTCCCCTTGCGTAGACTTCAATGGAGAAGAGCAAACATAACTGAATCCCTTCCTTCTCGCAGAGCTATTGCGAGGGAACACGGGGAAGGATCGCATCCTTCCACTGGGCCACGCCATGCACATTTTTAACCAAAAGATCCCGAGCCTTCAGGCTATGTAACCCAGCTCTCCCCTCCTATACGCATGCAGATACCAAGAGGTCCCTTGATCTTTAAGCTCAGGTATCTACAGGTAAACACAGCGTTCGGGTCACGTATTCTTCACTTCGGGAAATTTTTCTTGTGTGCAAACGACAGGTACGGCTCTATCAGTTGCATGGGGATATATCATGATATGCCAAAAGAATCTCTGAGAGCAAAACAGAGTTCAGTTGTCAGTACATCTCTCTCCCAAGCCGGTCTACTCTGTCCCTCCGAAGAGCATGTGGGTAGCTGTGGGAAAAGGAGACCTCTGAGGGCATCAGAATTGCACCACGGCCCCACATGGAGGGACTGTGAGTAAATCTGAGGGACTGTGTCAAAGCCTGATGCTGTGACACTTGTCTCAGTGGAAAAGCCCTTTGAGAGCACTTGCAGGGAACCATCTACTCCTGCAGCAGCAAACTTTAAAACTACAGAATCCAGTTTCTACTTTGGGAATTAATTCCTGTATCTAGCCTATGTCTCTTAGCAGTCTCAAATGTCCTTATGACCTAGAGAAATCTCTTACGTGTCCACATGGCCAAGATCACTGCAATATTTCCCTTGACATTCTTCAGGCTCACCTGGATCGTTTTCTCTATAGCACATCAAGCATGTAGTGCCTCCATCTCCTGCCTTGCCCCGTCCTGCACACACCCACGCTGCCGAGGACATTATTGTCCTGTTAACTGGGTGATTATTGATACACCTGTTATCAATGGGTGTCTGAACTGGCAGCGCTGATTCTTGGTCTCTCCTCCCACAATGCTGTTGAAATAAAGAGCAAACATGCATTTAGTAACATCCACTCTCCACTCCAAAATGTGGTTAAGCTGTTGTACAAACTACTGGTGTTTGTTCCTGTGCATGGCAGTGTTTTTATGATCTGTGACTTGGAATCTGTGTTACAAAAAACCCCCTGGTATAACAGAGCTGTTGCAAGTGTCATTCTCATATGAGATTATATAGATGTTTATATATATATTTATAAATGTCATACAGTTGTGTGGGCATAGATGAAAACAGAAAATAGCATCTATGCTATGTCCATGGGATAATGACAGCTGAAAATTCACTTTGCAAACTGCAGTCCTTCAGGGCAGACCTTAATGGCACAGATGTTTGACTTCTCATACGATAGCGATTTTTGGTTGGTGTGGTGTATTGCTGGTATAATGTATCCCCATTCTTGATGGACCTGGGACTTTAGGGACCTATTTATACAGTTAACTGAGGAGTTTCTCATGCCCTGGTGTTGTGAAGGCGTGTGCTAAGGGGGATTGCACAGCTATGGTTCTGGTCTCTGTGGGAGTCAGATGTGAATGTAGTAATACTGCCTGATGCCTGCTTCGTGTAAACTCTTACACTGCTTTGCTTTAGAAGGGGCTTGTTCTCTTTCACTCCTAGAGGCTGGATTTGTTGAGGGTGAGATCCTTGAGTTTTATTTGCACTGCTCCACCTAAGGAATTTTGTTCAGAACAATTCTTACTTGGCAACCTAGATTTTTGGCTCCAGCCTTCCTGGAATTATTCAGAGGATTCTTCAGACATATTTTGAGAAATCAGTGCTTTGAAGTACTAGGTCTCAGCTCTAGGACATGGTTGGAAGCTAACATCCTAGCGTGAGCAGAGCTTTGTGTTCTCTCTTCCAAGTGTATCTTGTTAGATTTATAGAATTAGATCAATGTACAGGCTCTGCATTGCCTTTCCAAGACCAGGCAGGTCCTAGAGAAAGGAGTGCTGTGCTTGTATTGGTTTTACCTTGGAATTTGCATGGAGCAGATTTTGAACTCAGAATTCAAGAGGTTTTAATTAGTGATAGAAAGCTCATAATCAGTCACATTTAGTTTATTCACCACACAAGGGCCAGTGCAGGATTGTGCCCTGAGCTTTCTCCGGGCCTTTTTCCATTCCAATTTTAAGCAAGCCACATGATTTCTTCATCTCCCGCAGGGATGTTTTACTATGATCTAGTTAGATGTCATAGTTTGCACATGTTTAGTGATGTGCAACTTTACATTTTCTTTCCTAAATATGAGTTTTCTGGTTATTTCTCCCTGGGGAAAAGTAATTGAGAGGGTCATAACAGAACAGTTCCATATGTAATAATTTGAAATAGAGTCATAGAGCATCTTTAAATTTTACAGAGGACGCCAGAATGGCAATGATCACATTATGATTTCCTAAGGTATGGGAAAAGCTGAAAAGTGATCTCAAAAGGCTAACGTGGTATCCAATCCCCTTCTCCACAGTCACATCTCAGTGTTGTACATGTGCTTTGTGTAACATGGCAGGGTAGCACTTACACAGTGAGAACTTGAGGTGGCATCTTGCTGTGGTAATGGCTACAAGTCATGTCTGTGTGTTGGTGACACCCCATCGTAGTTCCTAGAGAGCTGCCTGGCAACTCTCATCGTAGCTGGGTCTCAGTTTCAGGGAATGTACAGGACAATTGTCACTGAGGTTGCTGGGTAGATAAGGCTGTAAAACCCAGCTAGAACGCTGTATGTATTTGAGTGCCGACCAACTAAATGCCAAAGATCAGCCTTATTGTTGTCAGTAACTGAGTTAGCCAAGTTTAGGGTTTCAGGTCTGCATAGATGTCTGAAGGCATTGCAAGTGTACCTTTGACCACAGCTTAGACATCTCTTAACACTGGCTATTCTGATTAGTGTGGCAAAGTTTCTCTGAATTCCCTAAATGAATTTAAATTAATAGAAAGCTCAAGCCTGTTAAGCTCAAGATTGCTGTCGCTTTCTTCCCAGTGATTTTGCTGATTTCTCTCATGTCTTTGCACAGAAGCCTGCAGCAAACATGTTTTGTGAATGTGATGTAAAATGATGGGAAGCTTTTTCAAGACATTACAAACTAATAGTACTTTGGAGTGTGAGAGAAGAGAAGCTAGAGTTGCTCACTCTGAGTGTCAGGAAAAGCTTTTTGACTGTGAGAAATGTCAAGCACTGTAAGAGGTTTCCCAGAGAGGTTGTTCAGTATCCACTTTTTGAGGTTTTCAGGACCAGACTGGATAAAGCCTGGAGTAATCTGGTCTAACCTCATAGCTGACTCTGCTTTGAACTGGAGTTTGCACCTCAGGAGGCACCTTCCAACCCAGTTATCCTATGATCCCATGCTTAGGGTCTAAACCCTGGAGTGGTTGCCCCTCTGAGTCAGGCTGGACCCACTGCTTTATCTTGCTCTGCCAGAGGAGCCGAGGTCTTCTACATGTCATTAGTACACTCCTCCATGTTGCCTGCATCACCACTTTCCTTTAACTACTGAGATTGCCATGTGTCACAGAATTCCTCACCAGGATAACCCCAGCTGCCAGCTGAAGTCCTCTCTGTGTGTTTTTGGTCTGTCAGTTTTGCAAGAAGCAGCCCAAGTGACAGCTGGGCTCGTGCATCAGTCACTGACCGTGCAGACTGGAAAAGGCAGAGCTCTCAATTGTTCAGTCCCTGGGTCAGATGTGAATTACCAAAGGCAGTACCTGTTTTGCTGGGCTCCCCTTCACAAGGAATGTCAGTGTCCTGTCAGAGGCAGGAGTGCATACTCCGTATGTTGCTTTCCCACTGGATGATCTGCTAAGTGTAAATGAGTGGCTCATAGCACCCACAGCAGGGGAGATGGTGCCAAAGACCACCCACTCCTAATGCAGCCACTTCAGATTCAGCAGAGTGGGAGCAGGGTGGGAGGCTGACAGGAGAGGGGTAAAGCAGCTGGAGCGAGCAGTGAGCATCCCCTGCATTTTTCTCCTTACTTATCCCCCCCACAGATCTGTCGGTGTGTGAAGTGAAATCTGGAATGGCAAGTGTGGTCTGCACACTTGGAGTGTGAAAAAGTGAGACATCACTCTGCATACATACCTCACACATATCAAGAATGTGTCAAGGTGTCCAGTTCCTCCCTCATTCACCTTCAACATCTGAGTGAGTCAGTGAAAAGGAATAAAGAGAGGGAGAAGCCTCAGAAAGGAAATGGTAATGCACAAGGAAACTGAATCATGAAAGTGGGATATTTTCACTGAGTTGCATGCACACAGGTGGAAGGGGAAGGAGCACAGAGGTTTGTATAGAAACTGTAGGTGATGTGAGTGGGAATACATGGAAAGGGGCATCTGGATTTCTTGTTCCTCTCTTACTTGGAATAGAGACAAACAGAACAGAGGGACAAAGGGACACCTTCCAGATGAGGTTGCTTTGTGGTTGGTCTCACTTCACTACTTGTATTTCTTCCCAGTCTGGCTTTTCCTCTTTCAAGCTGTTCTCAATCTGATCCCTTTTAGAAGTCCAAGTAAAGAGCTCAGGGATGAGAACTTGTTTCTGCCAGTGGGATTCTGAGCAGAGACCATCTCCCATTCCCAGCAGCCAGTTGTCCTGAAGGGTGTACAAACAGGTGATCTCTGAGACCTCCCTCTCTTGTCAGGGTTGCTGAAATATAGGTGAGTGGTTTCAAAGTTGTGGGGGGGGGAGAGGCTATCAAAGAGCATGATTGCATAAGCCTGGCTTTATAAGGGAAAACTCCTAAAAAATGTGGGTAAGGTGTGTGTCAGAAACAGCCTTTAGTAACAGAAAACAGTCTTTGGTGGGTTGCTGATTGAGGTAAGACTTTTGTGTGTGTGCATACAATGCAGCAGATGTGATTTCAGGAACAGAACTGAGGAAGAGCATACTGACTTTGTGAACTCCTATGGACAGTAATATTGAAAGAATTATGAGAGAAGTTACAAAGGAGCTGGTGAAAAAATGGAAGTAATGAATTCATTGGCATGATAGAGCTGGGAGTCTTAATTCTATAGACTGATGTGTATTGAAGCAGAAGTGAACTAATCAATATATGGTTTAGGCCTGCTTTCTTGTTGGGAAGTAGAAAAAATAGTTTTCAGCTCATTTAATAAGGTTATGCTCTCCAACAGCAAACAACTGTGATTTTAGAGTGATAGTTAAAACAACCAATTCAAGATAATTGACACTCATGAGTTTTTAAGTGCTTGGATAAAAAGGCAAAGCTTTGTTTTATAAGGTCTTGAAATAGTGAAGAAGGTCTCAAGTGAAGAGCTGGGGTGTTGGTACAACTTTAAAGGTTTTGTGAGATGACCTATGTATTTAATTTTATCAATTTGTTAAAATTTCCAATAAAATATCGGAAGGACAATATATCATTGAGAATGGGCTTGTAAGAAACAGAGCCTGTCAAGCTAACCTAATTTCATGACTTTATGAGTCTCCCTGCAGCCAAGTACTTCTCTGATAGAAGTACCTTTCTTTACCTACAATCGGTGTTATAGAGAGAGGTAAAATATGAGGTGGGTAAAAGATAGAATCTCTAATCAGCTAACAGTCAGCTTAGCACTACATGATCCTTAGCTAGTTAATATATATGAGTACAGTACATTTTAAGTACATCTAAATTAAATAGATAGCAAAATAGTAACAAGGAAAGAATCATTGTTGAAAAACCTGTGGCTCTAATTTTGCCATGTACCATGTGATTTTTACATACTGCTCGAGATCCTGAGGGAGATGTTAAATACTGATAAACTCGGTGGTAACTGGAACGACTGGAAGAACTGCTAAAAGTGAAAGTAACAAATGAAAGGGATAAATCACTGATATGGAACAGTTTGATTCATTTTAAGTACTGACAGACAATGTGTGTTTATCTAATGGCAGAGTGTGAATAGTATTTATGGGACCAGAACTCTATGGTAATAAGTAGTCACTCTATGTTAATATAACTACTGTTACAGTAGAACTCTATGTTAGAAAGTAAATAAGCTTATAGATATTGGAACTGGTAATCAGTAGGTCAACAGCTACTACTGAGATGTTGCAGCCAAGGAAGCTGATGTGGTTCTTTGATCTTGAATATTGACTAGGAGGAGAGAAAGGCATATTTTCCTCTGCATTTGGCACTTGTGAAAAAAATCTATTTTTCATCTACTTTGTCTAATTCTATTATTATCACTTTGAGAAATGCTGCAAAACTGAAGTATGACAAGAAAATAAACACAGAACTGTGAATAAAAATGCACAAAAGTGACTTGATTACAGTCTTTAAGTGTTTGAAGAAAGTCATCTGACTCTTCAACCTAGTAGAAAAGTGTTAAGATGTGATAGAAGGATGGCAGGTACATTCAGATTGGAAATGAGGAAAAAATCAAAAAGTAAAAATAATGAATAATTAGGATTAGTTACTGAGAGTTGTACTGAGCCCTCTATCACATGAACACAATAAAATCAAGATTTTAAAAAATGCTCTAGTTCAAGCACAGCAACAGAAAGTATAATTAACAAAGGGAATACATTTAGCCTCTATTATTTTAAGGAGGTCAGATTAGATGATCAGGATGTTTCTCTGTGAGTTTAAGCTACACATTCCCAAGCTAAAAGTCCAAACTAACAAGCTAAAAGTCTGGTATACTCCAAGTCCAGAAGTATACCAGACTTTTAAATGAAACATATTTTTTATATCCCAAAATGAATGTGGTTGTATTTACAGATGCTGGTCAGACATGGCTCATGGCAAAATTTTCAGTTCAAAATTTCTAACGTGTGCTGGAGAAAACAGTGGAGACCCAAATGGTGAGCATGTGGATTGACATTCCACATGGGAAAAAGAGTTTTAAGGTTTATACTAGCGGCCAATTATGTTCACTGGCCAGGATGGTGACAGAAAGGTATGACACCCAGAGAAAGATCAAAGAGGCTGTGAAGGCAGGAAGCTTGGCAGGCTGCAGATTAAGTGTTTACTCCAGGAGCTATTCAGAGAACCTGTAAAAGGCAAATAACTTGCCTTTTGCAATGATTAGGCAGACTTAGTGCATGGTGTTACTGCTAAAGAGGCTTCAGGTGACTTAGGTTAAGATGATAGCAGAACATCACCACCCTCCACCCTCGGCCTCAGAGCTCCACAATTTTGTATCTGTTAGTTGTGGAATTTTATTCTGTGGAACTTTTCCTTGTTGGAGATGCATCAGCTTCAAATCAAAGCCTCTGTGAGGCTGTAGAGCAGGTAGGCAAAAGAGTGGTCAGATGATATTTGTGCAAGACTTCTGGAGAAGTGTGAGGCTGAAAGAGCTGAACTGCAGATTCAGCATCTGTAATGCTTTCCAGTTGCTTTGGTACAAGAAGATTGAAGGGTAGATAATGTGATGCCAGTTTCTAAAATGATTTTGAGATCTGGAAAACTGCAAGCTAGTAAACAAGATTTGCCTAGGAGGCAAACTAATAAACATTATTCTGAAGAACAGAATTAGAGCATGCATGGACAGCAAAGATATACTGAGAAAGTGTTAACCCTACTGTTGATAGTGGAAATCACAATTTATAAGTCTTAGAAGGGGTCAACAAGCAATATGGACAAAGGAGGTCCAGTGGCAATAGTCCCCTTGGATTTGCAAAGCACGTTTGTAAAGGTCACTCACCCCAGGCTGTTAAAAGACATGAATCTGCTGTTGAATCAGAGGAGTTCCTTTAGTAGCTAGGTGAAGATAGGAAACAAGGATTAGCATGAAATGTCAGTTTTCCACAGGAATGTTTTTTTCAGATTTGTGCATATCCATAAATGATGAGAAAAGTGAGGAAGGGGTACATAATAAGGTAACAAAGTATGAAAATATAGTAGTAATTTGGGTGAGCAGGCAAAAAACTGCATGGAGTGATTTGAGAAAGGATTTCACAATATCGAATTATAGGTCATTTGATTTCACAATATCGAATGACATAAATTATGGGTGAAATTTGATGTGGATAAATGTAAAACGATGCCAAAGCAATTCTAGAGTTACATTTGCAATGATGGAGGTTCTGAGTTTACTGTTACCAGTTATAATGTGCGGCTTAATGGTTAGTACCACTAAAAATGCCAATCAAATGTTAGCAATTAGCAAAAGAATAAGAGAATAAAATGAGAATCAGCATTATACTATGCATCTATCCATATGGTTCCCTTATTTTGATCCTTTATCATGCATTGACCCTAATTACTTCTGACCCTAACGGTCTATTCCTGTTTCAGAAAGGCCATAATCAAACTGGGAAAGATTCAGAAAAGGGCAGGAAAGACGATCAAAGGTATCATGTGGCTAATATGAAAGGAGCTATTTAAATAGGGATTTCTCAAGTATGGAAATGAGATGGTTAAGGATATGATAGATATCTATGAAATCATGAATTTTCTCTGGGATGGGAAAAGCATGAAGGAAATTATGAGGGAAGACTATGTCATTATCAATTTTAAGCCAGAGTCAAAACATCAAATGAAACTAGCAAATGGCAATTTTAAAGCAATTAAAATCAACACTGCCTCATGTAACACAGAATTCAATTGTGGAAGTACTTGACATAGGATGCTATAGGTACTAAAAGGCTCTTTTTAATTTTAGAAGTGAAGAGATGAATCCTTTTAACATGACTTTGTGACAGGTTAGGACAAATATTCTGGGAAAAACATTGCTGCTGTTTCCCGTGTTTGAATTGTTCCCTGTCTTTCTTACACATCCACTCCCACTTTAAGGACAAGCTGATACCCATCCCAAACAAATATTAAATACCTCCTTTCCCACCACTTCCCAAAAGAAGAAGAGTATGAAGAAAAGAAACCAGAGAGGAAAAAAAATCCCAATCGCTAAGGAGTAGGCAGTGGGAAGAAGAAAACAGTAAGAAAAGAGAACAGACTAACAGGCTAAAACCTGGAAAACAGGGAACCAAGGGGGAACAGTGAGCAGAGCACCCCTGCATTTCTATGACATCCAGGAACTGATGGATGCTGCCCAGAGCATCACTGCCTAGTGATGCCCTGCCCAGAGCACAGGAATAGAAAGCACTTTTAGTTGCTGGGATCTTGGGATTTCCTCCTCCTGGAGCTGGACATATCCAGCTTGGTGAGAAAGAGGATAGTTGATAAAGAGAACCCAGAATTAAGTGAGTCTTGGGATAGAAACTGTAAAAGTAAAGATGTGAGAAGTGCAACCAGAATCAAAATTGTAAGTTCTGGAGGAGATAGAAGATTGGCATGTGTGATGTGCCAGTCTCCCTCTGACTGCAGAAAAGGCATTACTTGGGGAATCCTCTGAATACACTTGTGTCTCCTGCTTGATGAAGGATTTTTCCAGCTGATATTCCCAATGGTCCATTGAATTAGCTCAAAGTAGAAACTGGCTCCCAGTGTTCTCCATTCTCTTGTGACAATGAGTGATTCTGCAACCCTGTATCATGTGTCTAAGGGTCGTTAACCTCGTGTTTGGGTTTAAGGGGGAGGTTGAACAAATGATGTGGATGACTGTTCCCTTGACAGTGGGGTAGCCCTTGGAGATCAGAGGGGCCTCTGGAACAGTGAGTTACCCCTGTGTAAGTGTGGATGCCCTCAGGGACAGCAGGGAAAAACATGGGGTGGGGTTGGGGGTGGGTGTGATGGTGTTTGTGCTGGTGAGATGTGGCCTCACCTGAGCAGATGCAGGGCTGGGTGTTCAGTGCCTGCAGCTCTGCCTGGTGAGCTCAGCCCCTGCAGTCTCAGGGCCAGCAGCTCTTTGTCATTTCCCCCGGCTGCTTAGGGAGCTGTGGAGCTCTGTGAGCTCTGGTGAGCACACCTGAAGCCCTGATGGTGGCTTTCTAGGATTGGGAACAGTTCCTCTTATGAGATATCTGCTGGAAATACAATACAGCAGAGAGGAAACAGACTAGGAGTTTCCTGGAGTGTGTGTAAGAATTTCCTGACACAGCTGCTGAGTAAGCCAACTAGGGAAGGCATCTGCTGGACTTGGAGTTTATGAGCAGAGAAGATCTTGTGGGTGATGTGGTGGCTGGAGGCTGTCTTGGCCATAGCCACCCCAAAATGAGAGAGTTTTTGATTCACAGAGCAATGAGGAGGGGAGTCAGCAGAACTGCCGCCTTGGATTTGCGGAGCTCAGACTTTGACTTGTTCAGGAGACTGTTTCACAGAGACCCTTAAGAGGCAGTCCTGAAGGGCACAGGAGTTCAGGAACGGTGGACATTCTTCAAGAGGGTATCCTAAAGGTGCAGAAGCAGGCCCTCCCCGTGTGCTGAAAGATGAGCCAGTGGGAAGAAGGCCAGCCTGGCTGAACAGAGAGTTTCATCTGAAACTCGGGAAATAGAGTGTTTCACCTTTGGAAGAAGGGGCAGGCCATTCAGAAAGACTACAAGGATGTTGTGAGGTTGTGCAGAGAGAAAATTAGCAAGGCCAAAGACCAAGCAGAATTTAGTCTGACCACTGCCATAAAAGACAACAAAATTGTTTCTATGAATGCATAAGCAGCCAAAGGAGAGCTGAGGAGAATTCATCCTTTATTCAATGTGGAGGAAAATGCAGTGACAAAAGATGAGGAAAAGGCTGAGGTATACACTTTGTTTTTTGGGGAGAGTGGTGGCAGGGAGCCAGCAGCCTCAGTGCTTCCTGTCAGTCTCTGACCACTGCTGCTGTCCCAAAACCAGACACTTTGTGAGGACTGTGACTGAGTGTGTGATGGCTGTGGTGGAGAAGGGTGTACCCACCTGGCTGTAACCTCTGGGGCTGCCAGGGTGATCCTCCACAGCTGAGGCAGGGCAGGTAAGGAGAGGGGTGCCTGAAACCCCCAGGCTGCCAATATCTCCATGTGCTGGTGCTTGGAGCAGGCTCTTGTTTTGTCCATTCCATGAAGAGGGACCAGGAGCATCCCTGGGGTGAGAAAGGAGCGCTGTGATCTGCTGGTCAACTCTTGGGGAGCACTGGGGGTGGTTCTTCTCCCCCACTGTTAAGGATGAAACTACAGCACAAAGATGGCATGTCTAATAGTATTCCTGTGCTCCAGGACAGTGCCCATGTGATGTGCTGGCTACAGAGGGATTAAAATTTGAACACGTATGGAGAGCAGTGTATGAAGCTGCCTGCTGCGTATTACTTCTGTAACGCTGGCCACAGGCCAGCCAGAGAGGGCTGCTACCTTGGTTCATATTGACGTTTTCATACTTACTGTGCTGAGTGAGGCCCCTGGGGACACATTCTCTGCACTTCAGAGAAGCAGTGAAGAATGAGGATAAACCCTTCGCTGCTGTTCCTGCTGGCTGATACTTGTTCTGCAAATGAGACAGTGCTCTGAGGTTTGGGGGTTTTTGGAGTTTGTGTTAATTGGACGTGTTCCGTTTTGCAGTCCCTCTTTAGCCCAAACGACGTGGTGGCTGCTCAGAGCAGAGCTGCTTGTGTCTAGCATTAGGCTCTCTGCTCATCTTCTTTTTAAAGATATGCTGTACCCTTTAGAGTTGGTTTGGCAGGATTTCCAGTCAAGAGGAAAAATGTAGGTGTTAGGGCTTTGTTCATTAATTCTATCTCCTAAACATCTCTGAAAAGGGACCTGTCTGCAGGGAGAGGTAGAATGGTCTGGAAAAGCACTCAAATTATCCACATTCAAAGGAAAGATCCAGAGAACTGCCCATCTGATTCCTAATCTTAAAGACATGTCAGAGTTGTAGGTCTTTCCATTTTTTATCAAAAATTTGAAAGGTGTCTGTTTTGTGGAGACCAAGACATTTCTGTGCCTTGATGGGCACCAAACTGTTCAGATCTGTCTCCTCCACAAAAACAGAGGTTTTTTTCTGTTTCTCTTTCACAAGTGACCCTGTTGGTAGGTGCCAGCAGCAGATAACTAATTTTTATGTTTCCTTCTGCAGTTCAAGCTAGAATTCTTACGGAGTTAGGTGAATAACTCAGGTTGATGGATTTCTCAGCTTTACCTGAGAGTATTTGAGTGCTTCCTTCAGAGGTTCACCTCAGGGACGGCTCTGGTGACAGAGGTTTATTCCTTTCCTTGATGACCTTTTGGATAGCTTTGATTGGCTCTGTGTGAAGCAGGCAGGGAAGGAGAGGGTTTCTATGGTTATTCTAGCCACCCATCTGTCAGTCCTTCCCCGTAGCTTCAACTGCTTTAATTTCAACCACATTTGACAAGACACGATGATGTTGTGTTTGACAAAGATACACACTCCCACGAGTATCATGAAAATTGGTATCAGGGAAAGAACAATTTAAAGACTGATCATAATTACTGCAATTACATTTGTTGTTTTCTTAGTTGTTCGGGGTGGAAAAAAAGGGAGTGGAAAAGAATAATTGAACCATTTACTCTAAATATTCATCTTTACCAACATTAATGTTGGCTACCAGTATCAAATGACAAGGTTTCTACTCTCTGCTGGAAAGTAACATTTGAGAAACAGCAGAAAGTGTGCTAACAGGGGATAATTGCAGTGCTGGAAAGTCATTGTTTAATTAAAATGTTTCTTGTGTTAATTGGCATGACACATCAGAAGGCAAATAACACAAATACTTACTTGGTATATGGTGTAGATCTTCACCAGCATGATGTTTGGATGGGAAAAACAAAATTTAAGACTCTCAAACTCTGTTCATCTATTTGGTGTGGCACAAAATAGAGAAGACAAATTGGAGATGATGTTTAACATCCAGCACAGAGTTACAACACAATAGATTATTAAAGGCTGTAGATGCAGATTAAAGTCATAGGTGCAGAAGCCTGATTCAAGCATGGACCTTGGTAAATGAACAAAATGCAGGCACAGGTACCAAATACAGAATCAATTAATGCACAGTGAAAACAGCAATTGAGAAAATGTCAAGAGGAGACCCTAGGAGAATGGGCTTGTTTAGATTAAGTTTTGAGTAACTCAAAACAAGGTGAATTTCTTATGATCGCAGAAATGCAAAGAAACTGAAAATATGTCCAATTAAGAAACTCGGCATCTCCATGGTAAATTAAGGTATGTGGCAAAACGAGCTACAGAAAGAGTAAAAAAGTAGTAATAATAGATCAGCAAGGTGAGGTGCAGTCATCTAGATGGGTTTTTTTTATTTTTCCAGTACATTCATCAAGATGGTCACTTTGCTTGGGAATGCGTACTACGCACATTCCCTGATTCCTAAGAGTCCAAAGTTATGATGCCCAAAACCTCCCAAATAAAGCATGAAGTGGGGAAAAGGATATTTTCTTTTCTCCATGTTTTTTCCTCTTTAAATGTTTTTCACCTTTATTATTTGGAAAGGCTTGACTTAAAAATAAGTCTTGATTTTTACCTGAACAGTACTGTAAGAGAAAGAGGGATGGTATTTTCCTTCAAAGGCTTAAATGACTTGACTTGGAATGTTACGTCAGTTGTAATGGAGACATCTTTTTCTTATGACTGTTTTTGCAGACTTTGTTTTTTATCTCATTTGTGTTAAGCCATGATCTGAAATAATGTGGCTTAATGTATCTCAACAGCTTTCATTTTCCCTCTCTGCTTCATGTAATCAGCTTCCTGTGTTTTCTTCAGCCATCTACTGAGTCTGCCAAAACAAGGATGAAATCTATCATGGTAAAAACCCCCAAACCAAATAATAAATTTTTTAATAAAATGAAGACATCTTTTAAAAGTTCAATGAAAAGTAATCCCCTCTATATCCTTTCTATACACACCATACAGAAACAATGACAAGGAAATCAGAAACCAGTTATCTTTCAGCTTTCATCACCTCATTTCAGAACATCTAAAAGAGACATTTGATAGCATGTTTGTAAAAATTCCACTTTAAAATTAGCTTTATGACCTACTCATTTTAAAATTCTTATCAGCTCTATATGGAGGAGAGCAAATATTATTCTGTAAGAGGTGATTGATCATAGAATTACAAATGGAATAGTCATGATGATTAGCAGAAGCTGGAATGGAAGATGGATAAGAGAAATTATACTGGAGAAGAAACATACCATTACAAAAGGAAAAAAAAAATCTAATTGCAGGGAGAAAGAGGTTGACAGCAGACTGGATAAAAAGAATACTAATTTGCAAAGTACCTCTTTCAGTTTCTGTTTTCCCATTTCACTCTCCATATTTTTTCTGATTTTCCATGTTTCGTTCCTTCTGTGAGAGAACTTGTTTTTTCATGTCTTGATCTAAACATGGGTTAATGTTGCTCTTGCTATTTCTAGCAGGAGAGAAAAAACCCCACTAACCTTTATCCAACTTTCATTAAGAGAAAGTAGTGTTGCCCCAGTCCCATCAGTTAGAACACAGGCATTTTTTTTTCAACCAGTGTGTGATGCTGTAACTTTTCAGCAGATATGACTGCATTTAAAACCATTTAAAAGATATCAAAGAGTTATTTTCTCTCAATATATTTCTCTCTTAGTACCTGTGAAACTGTTTAGACCAAGAATTTATTTTCAAAAATTATTCTGTCTATATAGAGCCTGCAAAATCACTTATTACTCATTCTTTTTCCCTGAAATAGGTAGATGAGCTGTTTCAACTGGAAAGAAGCAGTAGTGAATAAGTTCTGTAGTTCTTTAGTTCCACTGTTACAGGACAGGTGTGGACTTTGAGACAAATAATTGTTTGATGTTCTTCAACCATTTGATGCTACCATCTGCCAGAATAGTATTAATATTCAGCCTGTACAAGAGAAAGCTCCTGGGAGACCTTAAAGCATCTTCTAGTACCTAAAGGGGGCCTGAAAGCTGGAGAGGGACATTCTACAAGGGCATGGAGGGATAGTGCCAGGGGAAGTGGCTTCAGAATGGAAGAGAGTTGGTTTAAATTTGATAATAAGAAGAAATTCTTTACTGTGATGGTGGTGAGGCACTGGCACAGGTTGCCCAGGGAAGCTGTGGATGCCCCATCCCTGGGAGTGTTCAAGGCCAGGCTGGGTGGGGCTCTGAGACACCTGATCTAATGCAAGGTGTTCTTGTCCATGGCAGGGGGATGGAACTAATGATTTTTAAGGTCCTTTCCAACCCAAACCATTGTGTGGTTCTGTGAATATTTTGCACATTCTAACATTTCAAGAAAACCAACAGTGGGCTTGCAGCACTGAGAGCAAAGGCCGAGTGTCATTTGCTGAACTTTGGGGCTGTCAAGTCACATGGGCTGAGCAGGAGGCTCCTCTTTCTTTGGCTGGGGCGGAGGAGTCTTTGCAGTGCATGCCTGGAGTGGTGCTGCAGCCTGCTTGCAGTGTGTGCCAGGGTGGCTCTAGACTTAGAGAAGGGTCACAGCATTCTGCTCAGAAAGAGCTGAGAGTACAGGAAACAGAGCTTGGGTAAACAGGGATAAAACAGGTGTGACACTGTTACCTGCACTGAAGGGTTCTGTGCAGCCACTCTGCAGAGGAGGTGTCTCTCCAGCATCCCTGTCTTGTTCAGCTCTGTGGCAGGAATGCCCCAGCTCTCCCTTTCTGGTGTGTAGGGTGGCAGGTGGAAGGAAGGAACACAGGCAGGATCCAGCTGGATCCCAGTTGGCAGGGCTAGGCTCCTGCTCTGCTCTTAGCTCCAGTTTCATCCTCCCACTGACCTCTGTTGGACGCTCAGTTCACTCTGGTCGCAGTCAACCCCTCCACTCTTTCCTCTCCAGGTTTGCACTTCTGGTACTGCTCCCTCCTTCTTCCCTTTACCCCTTCCCTGTTCAGGGGCAATGAGTACAAGTGTATTCTGTTCTAAACCATAGCCAGACCTTACAGCTGATGCTGTCATCTGGGCTTTCACAGCTCTGCCTGGAACTTCCCTTTGCCAGAGAGACCTCTAGTCCTAGAGGGTTTACTTGGCCCCCAGATATAAGAGGTTCTGAGCCCTGGTGGCAACAGGCAACTCCCAAGTGGCCCATTAAGCCTTGCTTCTCTTGGTTGAGTACAGAAATCCCCAGATCTCCCTCTATTGCTTTGCTGGACTCAAGGCTGCCACTCCAGTCGGTGGCAGTGCTGTCAGCAAGAGCTCACTGAGGCCCAGTACTTGCATGTGCTTGTCAGGAAAACCAGCGAGGAGGATCCCAGCCCTGAGAGGTGCTGTTTGTCATGCTGGTCATAGCCGTGTCCTGCCTTCTCCTGAGGTCTCGCTGGGTCTGACCTATGTGCTCACCTTTCTAGCCTGCAGTACAGGAATCCTTTCTCTTTTGAGTTCCCTGAGTTGCAAGGAACTGCAACTCAGAGAATAGCAGCTTTACTCAGCCTAGTTAGTAGCATATGAGGGATGCTATTAAAGCCCTTGCTTCTAATGATCCTGATGAACAGAAACATACTTTGGATATGAAAGAAAAAGTATCCCTTAATGGATCTTCCTGCACAGAAGCAGAAATTCGAGATGTGAAGGTGTGGTGAGCACCACAATATGCAAATATCATTGTCTTTCTGGTGTTTTTTGTATTGCGATGTTTAGCATTTTTAGGGGACAAAATCACGTTTTTTGCACTTTGAATTCTAGCTGATGAATGCCTTAGGTTCCCCACCCATGGGTAGCTCCATGGCTCCTGCAGGCCTGTGAGGGGTGGAGGGCAGCATCTTTCACGTGTCAGATTTGTACTGGGGAGGGGCAGTGATGGCTCTATAAATGTGCCAGAGCTGCTTAGAATGCACAAGGGGCTTTGCATATGTCTGTGGAGGAGAAATTTGCTATAAAGAGTGAAAAAAAAAAGTTAGAAGATCATGAAAGTAGAACCATTCACATTCAATCCAAACAGTCTAGACCTTGCTGAATTGATCCCAGGAGTAGGTGATCGTTTTGACAGCTACATTTCTTGACAGATTCTAGGAGGCTTGGGTTTAAGGACAGTACAGTTGTTCCTCCATGACATGGGAACAAGTAACTTTAGCCAGAGTTTGAGGATGGCACACAGGCTGAAGTCACAACAAACTGCTGGCTGCACAGAGGAGCCCTGGTTACCTGCCTGACTACTGACATGTACTTCCTAGCATTTAGTTTGACTTTTAAAATTTAATAAGACTTAATTTTTAATCTTAGTAAAATTTTATCATTCCTATTTTATGTAACTGATATTTAAAATTTGAAATGTAATGGCAGGTATGAAAAAGGTCTTTTACCTTGCTGAGGATGGCAAAGCAAAGGCTCCAACAGCTCCAAGCTGATGTCCAACCAATTCAAACTGTAACGGTGAAATGCCTTTTTAAGGGATGATGGTTTAATATTGAAAGGGGATATTAAAGGAATTGGTTCTTTCTGAGTCACACATCATGACTGGATGCATCTGTACTTTAGCCAGGCATATATCATGCTTGAGAAAAACACAAGTGTCTAGTCTTCATATGGACGTAGCTGTGAGAAACATAATAGTTGATGATGTACAGGTGGTCTGATTAAAAATGGAATATCTGATTTGAGTCTGTTGTGGCCTTAAACTCAATGATTCTCCTGCTTGCTTAGCTAAGTTGGCTTAAGACTGATAGAACAAATTGTAGTGGCATTCAGACCCCTGATCAGATGTGTTCCCACAGGAAACGAGGTGATTGCAGTAGACTGGAAGGGACTGAAAGATGTGGACCAAATCAACATGGACAGCACGAGTTCACTGCATGGCAGCAGCTTCCACCGACCTTCCACAGAGGTGAGTGCCTGGCCCAGAGCTGCTCAGCCAAAGGGAGGAGAAAGTTGGAATCCTGAGTTCAGAAATGGGTGTTGAGCATCACTGAGGCACGTGTGAGAGGACCGGAGTGCCAGTGAGTTCCTGAGGATCATACTTGGGTAGTTTGGTTTGCTCTGAGTAGAATTGAGTCACTCCCTTCTCAAGATCCATAGTGAGTAAGAATCTGCAAATGAAAGTGCTTTTTAACCAGTGGGAGTAGAACACAACGTGAGCAAAACAGTGACAGTTCTGACAAGCCTGTAGGTCTGCATTCCTGGAATAAGGGATTCACACTGGAGTGTCCAGCACTGTGTCTATCCCAGCTTCTGTAGCACAGCCATGAAATCTTTTGAGGAAACACATTTGTTTGCATTATGAATTTTAGAGATGCATTCACTAGTAACTCTCAGACAATTGACTCACCATGCAGTATTTTAAGGGCTGGTTCACTGAATTATTGCAGCTTCTGCATTCTTAGATACCTGAATTTTCAGCTTTTTAAGGTTCAGAGTATGCAATGATGATTAATAGAAAGATAAAATCTATTTTAAATGCATAACACTTG
This sequence comes from Cisticola juncidis, assembly GCA_013400215.1. Lineage (NCBI taxonomy): Eukaryota > Metazoa > Chordata > Aves > Passeriformes > Cisticolidae > Cisticola > Cisticola juncidis. The sequence goes on along the minus strand of VXBR01010134.1, from coordinate 427,781 downwards.
AAAAATCACAAATAACATTCACAAATAAGGTTAACAAATACCATACAGTTTGCAAAATCTTGAAAAATGTTAATAGGTGTATATATATGTAAGTATTTTTATTTTGTTGGTGTACCTTGCTGGCTTGAAAAGTAACTTCAAGACACTTAGAGTTTCATGTAGTCCTGGCAGAAATCGTTTGGCTCAGTCTTGTATGGCAAATTCAGCCAAATCAAAGCAGATCTAAAAGTCAATGAGCATAAACCACACCTCAGTGAACATTTTGATTTATATGAATGGATGCCATAGGTGTAACATGAGTCATCTAAATTTTCCTGAGTGTCTCCATCCCCAAACCCAAGATGTTGAGATATGAGTCCTCCTAGCTGAAGGAAACACACTCTGAATTGGTACTGTGATGCCTGATGTGGGAAATGTTTCTGGGTTGCAAGGGGCCAGTGAGTCAGAATGAACAAACAAAACACTGCAGGAGAAAATAATTTCAGAAGAATTGAGTTGCTCGCTGTAGGACACTCAAAATACAAAGGTGGTGTAGCTCCTCCTTGTGTTAACCTCAAAGTGGTGCAACCCATATTTAAGAGGGGAGCCTTGTGAAAAAGCTTTTCTCTTTGCTACTCTGTCACCCCGTTCACTATTTCACCTTCAAACACCGTGACACTTACAGGCACCATAATCACCAGCAGGCAATGAAACCATCTTGAAAGACACAAGTCTTTTATGACATACCAGACAAAGCAGTGCCTGTTGATTATGGCAAACTGCTGGAGTTGCATGGCTGCTGGCAAGTTGCTCATTGCTCTAACATGGTGCCATTCTTTGCTTTCTTTAGCAAACACGGACGGATTTCTCCTGGGATGGTATCAATGTGAGTATGCACTGCATCACTTGTCCAATTTCCAGTCATAGGAAGACCAGGATTTGTCTGACATTGGATACAGTGGAGGCCAGAATGGGGGCATGACTGAAAGTCATTAGTGCTGCTGAAATTCTGGGATTTGTCTATGATTCAGAGGATGGTGATAGATTTTGGGTTACTACTGAGTCTTTTGCTGTCTGGCAGGTATTTCGATCTGTAGGTGGCTATTCATCCTTTTGGGGACAAATGTGTGCCATTTCATATGTTCTGGTTTTGAGTTTTCGGGGCACTGCTACATAAGGAAGGTATCTGTCCAGCATATTTTAAAGAATAGTCGTCCTTGATTAGAGCATCATTTGTTCTTCTCCAGGAGTTTGGGAGAAATGTCTCATTCATTTTCAGTTGCAAATAGAGATAACAGGATTCTTTTTGTGTCCTAGGGTAGATGGTGAGTACCAGTTAACTTCAGTTAAAAAGCAGATGAGAAACAAGCAAGCATTTTAATTACATGTGTTCCTTTTGCTCTTAATACCTGTGCCATGATTTTTTTTTTTCTTTTTGACTACTGCAGAAGCCACATCCTGAAAAAGGAATAAGGCATCTTTGTTCTACTGGACTTTTTTAAATGGTGCTTACAGAATATTTTCACATAAGTTAACTTTATAGCTTTGTACACGTGGAAGGCCAGGATTAACAGCTTCATTTTGAATAGTATAAGTACTTTCATATTCCAGATTCTTTCAAAACTTTTAAAATACCTGCAGCTTTCTTCTTTCCTGTGATTTGAAAGCCCTTGGGACACTGAATATAATTTTTAACTAATTCTCACTGTGCTGATACCTCTTTCATTGTGGCACTTATGGCTTGGGATTTTTTGCCTGGGATCAGTTACAGAAACAAATTGTGCTGGCAAATAATGGTGCATGCAGCAACTGTCCAGAAGAAATTTGTCGGGTTTTTTTCCCTCACTGCACCTCTGTCTAGCTGAAAGCCAAGTACACAAGGTCGTGTTTCCTTAAAGAAAGTAGAAGCCAGTTTCCTTACTTGCAGTTTCCCATTTTCCAACCCATACAGAATCCATGGAGCTCTTTCATGAGGCAGCTCTTACCCAGTGTAATTCCATAGATCTTCTTTGGTACCGAAGCTGGATCATGAATTTCCTTCCCTTCCCATTCATTCCTGCCTTCATGTCACAGCTCTTCAACCTTGCAGTAGTAGGAGCCCTCTGCAATTTATTTTCTTTTTTTGATGAGTTCCATGAGGCAGCTCACAGCACAGGCTGTCTTGGAACAAGTGGGTGGATACTGAGCAGGAGCAGCCAGGCAGGAATGACCAGTGGGGGCATAGAGGGACTTTGTCCAACCAGCTTCATCACCAAAGGAAATGCATCATGGAACAAGGGCTGTGCTCTCACTTTTTACTGTTCTTGCTCTGCTTTCTGGTTGCTTCAGCTCACATTACACATGGCACATTCCTGGCTCCACAATTACAGGATGCCTTAAATGCTGCATTTTACCCTCAGTTTCCATAAGCACTCACCTCTCATATTTTGGCAACTGACTGGAATTATACACAGTGCAAGATCTTTACAATGCCTTCCTTTGTCTCCAATTATTTCAGTGCCAGTTACTGCTCCACTTACTTTTTGTGAGGTCTGCGCCTATGACAAGTGCTTGTTTTGTGTCAGGATTTAAAGTTTCCAGTGTCATAGTCACTACTTTGAGTATCCTCGTGTTTGAAACATTCTGGCCTTGATTTTCAGAGAGGTTGAAATGAAGAGCAGAAGCAATGTTTAATTAGCCCTTGTGAAAGTTAAGCCTCATATGCAATGCCTGGCATCTCTGAAGAAGCCTGATGAATCCATCTTGAGAGATTATTTTTGTGATGACGTTTGTGACAGCTGCCTGTCCCAACAGTGTCCTGTCCTTGTTATTCAGGGACTGAGGACAAACGTAAAAAAGACAGTCAAGAAAATTAAGCAGAGCTTTAGATGAAATTTCTTTACAAATGTAGGTGCTTGAAGCAGGACCTATCACTGATACAGTCATTATTATTTTATTAAGACTACATAAGAAGAAACAAAAACCCCAAAGTGACATTAAAAAATTGGTAGCATGATGCATATACGATACATAACTGTGGCTGGCCTATTGCACTTACAGCTCCCTGCTGCAAGATCCCTGAATTGTCCATCAGCCATGTCCTGCATCTCTGACAAGGAGTTGGGAATGGTGCAGCATGTCTGTGGAGCACTGGCAGCCGCCAATGGGAGGCCTCTGACAGCCTCTTTCTGCCTCTGCCTCTGGCCCTGCCTCAGTCAGTCCCAATGCTGTGCAATATCCAGTGCTGGTTAAATAGCTTCTGATTTTTCCTTTCCTTCTTTTGTTCTTACTGCTTGCTTCTGCTCCTCATCTTGCAACTACCTACTGCAATTCACTTCCTTTTCTCCTTCCTCTATATCATTTCTCCATATTCTCTCTCTTTTCAGCTCTCCATGGAAGATACGACCTCCATCCTCCCCAAGCTGAAACGCAACTCCAATGCTTATGGGATTGGGGCTTTGGCTAAATCATCTTTCTCTGGTGAGGTCCTCAAAATTTGACTTTAGCCTTGGCAGCTTCTCTCCACAGGCCTTTGTGCCTCTTCCCATATCTCTCTGTCGCTCTCACGACTGCTCCTTTCTGGCTTTCACCTTTTCATGGCCTTAGAGGAGTCTCCACCACTGTGGTTCCAAATACAGAAGTCTCACAGTTGTTGCCTTTTTAAAGAACAGATTTGTCTTACTCATGTTGGCTTCTCACCGTGCACCCCTGCTCAGACATCTTCAATTGCTTCCCCTCAGTCTTGGGTTTAACCCCATTTTCTGTTTCTTAGTTTGTTCACTTCCAGGCTTCATCCCTCATGCCCAACTCTGTCCTAAATGGATTCTAGGCAAGGAAGGAAATGGTCTTTCATATTTGGGGTTCCCCTTTTCCCCCCTTCTGAGAGTTTGTCCAAGGAAAGATGGAGAAACTCCCCCGGAGAGTGATGCAGTGAAAGGTGGGAGACACCCAGCCCTAGCCATGCATCCTGTCAGGACAGGAGGGGAGGAGCCCCACTTCTAGGAGGGGTGAAGTGCCCGGCGGGGAGCGCGGGAGCTGTGTAATAGCCCTGCCTTGTTTTCCCGATGTCTGGCCCCTTAGGGATATCTCGCAGCATGAAGGACCACGTGACGAAGCCGACGGCGATGGGGCAGGGCCGCGTGGCGCACATGATCGAGTGGCAGGGCTGGGGCAAGGCGCACAGCCAGCAGCAGCAGCACACGCACGAGGCCGCGCGCAAGGACGCCGACGCCTACTCCGACCTCAGCGACGGCGAGAAGGAGGCGCGCTTCCTCGCAGGTAGCCGTGGCAGTGCCCCGGAGAGGGAATGCCTGAGAGACCAAAATGCAGACACCTGGGAAAAAAACCACTTTTTTTGGGTGATTCAGGTGGCTGGAGTGGAGACAGGCTTGGATGGTTGGGATATTGCCAGCTGGGAGTGCGAGGTGGAGAGGGTGAGGGCCAGCTGTGGGTGATGGGTGCTGCTGGGATAGGGCCAGCGTGGGACAGTGTGACCAAAAGATGGGATAAAGGACAATGGCAGAAGTGGGAACTTCAACGCATCTTTGCTTCCCTTCCCGATCTCCTTTGGCACAGGAGTGATGGAGCAGTTTGCTATTTCTGAAGCGACTCTCATGGCTTGGTCCTCCATGGATGGGGAGGATGTAAGTGTAAACTCAAATCAGGACAACCCAGCAGGCAACTACTCTGAGAACTATCAGGAGCTGATGGAGAGCCAAGGTGAGCTCTAGTCCTTCTTGCTAATCTTAAGACACCCCATTCCTTTCTTGCTAATCTTAAGACTTCTTAAGATTCCTGCTCTGGTTGTTGTATTGCTCTCTTTTTTCTACCCTGTTTTATTCTGTAGCCCCAGCCAGATCTGCTAGAGTCACCCCTGCTTGTGGGGCTGTCCAGGGAGTCTAATCTTAACAGGGAGTTCCCAAAGTCCAGTCCTTTTGGCTTTTTTAGAGCACAAACCAGCTCTTACAGTCAGTTGTGGGTATAATCAAGGCCACACTGCCCAGAACTGTGTTTTCTCTTTGCCTTTCTTCCCTCTGAAGGATTCATCCACCCTGTGCAGTGCAGTGCCATGCACAGGCACCCAGGCTGGGCCAGCTTGGCCCAGGGAGAGTGTGTAACTGTGTTGTTTGCCTCCTTTCTCGCAGAGCACATGGCCCAGACGCAGTACGACAGCTGGCCTCACTCCTACGTCTCGCAGGGCATGTATTGCTTAGGTTCGTCCGACGCCTGGGAGGCCAGCGACCAGTCCCTCATCGCCTCCCCAGCAACTGGCTCCTACCTAGGCCAGAATTTTGATGAGTCCCAGACAAACCTTCAGGAAAGCATTTTGCTTCAGAGCAGCTTCCTCCAGCAGCAGCAGCTGCAGCAGCAGCGGCAGGAGCAGAACTTCATCCAGAGCACGGGGCTGGTCCACGTGTGGCCCCTGCAGACTGCTCAGGGTGGGGGTGGAGCTGAGTCCAGCACGTACATGGAGGACCACATTGAGGACGAAGGGAACCCACGGCTGGAGAAGGCTCCTCTCCTAAACAAGAAGCCCTCTCCAGAGGAGGATGACGCGGTGTGCCGGGACCTGGAATCTTTGTCTCCTCGAGAGGAGATGGAACATGCTGCACTGAGCCGCAAAGTCTCAGATGTCACCTCCTCTGGGGTGCAGTCCTTTGATGAGGAAGAGGGAGAAACAAACAACTGATGCTTTCTGTGAAGTTCTTCGTCATTGCTGAACAAAGAGAGGGGTGGCAAGGAATGCAATTACAGGGATTCTTCTCTCCGGCTCCCCATATTTCCAAGCAGACGCACCTTCCATTCCTGACATTTAATTATTTTTTTAAACGAGGAAAGTCTCAAAGTGATTGACACATACAAACCTTTTCTTCCCTCCCCCATGGACACATATTTTGGATTTTCATTGCTCTGGGCAACATGTGGTGTGCTTGGAGAGATCTGGATTGGTAAATAATTTCTAAATCTTTTTAATACAAGTATTGGCTGTGGATACAAACTCTTCTGGTACTGGGGATGTGGCTGATGAGACAGGCTTGGTGTAGGGAGCAGCTTTGTGGCTAGAATTCATCTTGGCAGAACGGATGTTGCTCTGTGGACATGGCCCCCTCTGATAGAATATATGAATATAAACTGGTTTAAAGTGAAGATGTGGCTTTGCAGATCTAGATTGCATTGATGTTGCCATTGTGGCTGATGCAGAGGATCAGGCCGTGTTCCATACAGACCGTGTGGAGATGAAAGATGTGCTGTGTAAGCAGGTCCTCAGTAGCACCTTGATACAAAGTTGTAGGTTTGATGGATACGAACTGCGCTCGCTGGGCCGGGCTGTGCTGCCAGAGTGGCTCTGTGGAAGAATGGATGCAGATACGAGTCTAACCCTGCTCTCAGACACTCGTGCTTTGGTCTCTTTCATCTGTTTGTTTCTCTCTTTGACATTTCTGCCTTCCCAGGAGCTGGCAAGCGTGGTGTGTCCTTTTGGCAGTGGGCACTGCAAGCCAGTGGAAAGGACATTTTCAGCTACGGCGACAGTCATAAAAAGCTGACTCTTGCAGGGGGCTTGAGGACATGTCCAGCTTGGTGCTGCTGCTGTGTCCTTCTGTCTTTTCCTTGCCAGCAGAATGGGGAGACCCAGAGAGTAGGCAGCAGGTCCAGGAACAGTGTGTACAGCTATGAGATCACAGATACCTAGTTTACATTAGTTTTCAGTTTTTTGCTCTTTTTTTTAACCTTTTTATATGCTGGATAAGTGTTCATAACAAAGCAGTTAGTAATGGGAAAGGCCTGTACTCCAGTCATGACTTGACAGAAATTCTGCACCTTCCCCGTTTCTGCCACTCCTGCAGTGCCAAATATAGCTGGAGGAAAAGGGGTGAGAGGAAACTTTCTCCTCCTATTTGTCTTCTTCCTGCCTATGTTTTCTTCTTTTTTTTTCTACCCCCAAGCAGTGGGGCACTTGAGCAGTGCTCAGTACTTGGTCTCTTTGTTTTTCCCTCCCATCTCTTTTTCAGGTGTGGAGAAAGCTGATTTCAGGAGTTTTCCCTATTTGTACGACTTATATATATTTTTTGTTTTAAAAAATCATGATTCTCTGATTGGGGGAATTTGGTCTCTTGCAATTCCTTGACCTTTTTTTACAGACCTCCTTTTGGAGGGGAGAGGTTTTGAAATTGTTTCCTTTCAGCTCTCACCCGAAAATAAACAGGGACAAAAGCAAAAATTGTATGAGGTTATTGATTTTGCTGGAGGACTGAACAGAACCAGCAGAGATTACCCAAGTGCTGGGTTTTAATTGCAAGACCTCTTGCAAGGAAGCATCAGCAGAGCATGGGTGTAGATCAGATGCTAGATCTGATGAGCTAGAGAAAGGAATTTGCCTGGACACTGCCATACTGTTCCAGGAGCAACTTTTCCTCACTTACTCTGACTCATATTTGCTCTGTTTAATTCATGATACAGTTGTCTCTTCTTTGCCTCCTCTTCAGGCTTGGTGTGTTTTTTGGGTGACAGGAGAGTGATACATGCTTCTCTCCTGCTTCAGGTTTAGTTCCTGCATATTTTCAGGGAAGAGTGTCTAAGGCGAATAAAATGTGACTGAAGGACTATCATCAAGTCTCAGAGTTTAGACAGCTCCTGGCCAGCAAAGCAAATAATGTCCAGGAATTGTGAAAAGTAGGAATGGGACTCTCAGGAAGAACTTTACCCCACTCAGCTTTTTCCCACTGACACAGGCAGCTGCAAAAAGAGGGACTCCTTTTTCAAAACCCAGGTCTTTCCAGCCAAGTCCACTACAAGCAGTGCTGTCTTCCCTCTCCATTGCACCTCTAAATGAAAGACCTGGGATATTCAAGTAAGACTGGTAATTTGGTGTAGGTAAGAGAGAAAAGTTTTTGTGACCCATCTTTTTTTACGTGTTTGCTTGGTCTTACTTCTGTCTTTCTAAGGAGGTTGCTCTTCTCCTGAATGATGACCTTTCAATATCTCTTCAAAGATGTTTACATGCTCAGGTACTAACCTCCCCTGGGCAGCAAGGCTTGATAAAAATTATCTCCTCTAGTTCTTGCAGGGCCAGTGGTAGCTCATTATCCTGAACTGGCTTGGGTCCAGCTGTGGAGCAGGGCCTGGGAAATCACACTAGCCAGAGAAGGGAGATGGGGCAAGTGCCAAGAACACCTCAGCAGATGAGTAAATAAGTACGTTTGAAGCTATTTTTATTTCTTTTTGAAAAGGTCTTCAGGGAAACAAAAATAGTTGGGTGTGTACCCTTGTGGGACATTTGGGTTGCTTCTTGTTTCTTTCTCCAAACCATTTTGTTCCCGTGTGCCTCTCCAGGACCAATCTGGATGTTTACGGTAACTTTCAGAGTAGCTTCTAATGTTCCCTCTGTTGTTTACAGGACTGGGACAAGTGGCTCAACTTGTCCAGGGCTTCTTATTCTTTATTATGGACATGTGGTACCTTCACTAAGATGTCTGACTGATGTCTGAAAGATCACTACCTTATCTCCATGGAAGGCAGTGACAGGGAGTTACCTATGTAGGGAAAAGTGTGAAAAAAAATTTACCTTACAGAAAATTCTGTGGAGTCCAATAGGAAGAGAAAATCTGTAAGTTTTTCTAGCCTCTGTGGAACTGGGATAGAGAATTACACCCTGCTGTATAGTTCTATAACTTGCTGTCTAGAAACCTTAACCTAGTAGATAGCCTTATTCTCTGTGAATGCAGACTGGTTTGAACACCACTCTCTGTAAAAACCTTCCAGCTTACTAAATTCTGTAATTTTTTTTTCATAAATGTCTTAACATTCTGTGAATAATAAAATTTCAGCCTTTTCCTGAAAGAAAGAAAAAGGCTATTTTCCATACCTCTCCACAATCCAAAGGAGCTAATTGCTAGGAGTTTGACTAGAGAGAGCAGGTCTTCCTGTCCACGTTTGCCACCCAAGTGAGAAGCCTGAGCTCAACTGGAAAGGCATTTTGAATCTCTTTGAAAGTGGAAAGTTGTTTGTATAATCTGGCCTTTTCTTATGTAACAGGCCTGCTGCCTGTGTGTATTCCAATATCAGGGAGACAGACCTGGAACCTACTGTACGTTTCCCAGAAAAGCTGTCATTATATAGATACACCTATTCAAGCATATGGGAGGCACAGGTGCTCTGTGAAGGAAATTTGGCCTGCAGTCCCTTTATCCTGGTGAGGAGGGATGAGTTGGAGAGAGTCCAGCCAAATAGTCAGAGCCCAAATTGTGTTTGTGAGGCTGTAAATAAGAAGGAGAGGTAAGCTCAGTATCCCTGATCTGCAGTTACTAAGAATCTGAGCTCTGCTGTTTGTTTCCACAAACCCATTATGAAGCAAAGCTGGACTACAGAAAATTTTGGATACTCTTGAAGTAGTGGAAGTAGAAAATCCCCATCTTTCCACCAAGCCTTTGTCTTCAGTAGGAACTTGTTGAAATGACTGTGCTAAACATGAAAGAAGGCTTAAAGAAGTGACCCTAATTTAGAATCTTCTACTGGAGGAAGATTCTCTCTTGTTCCTTCTCCCATGGTTGCTCATACCTGATTAGTTGTACTGTTTCATAAGTTTTTCTTTTATATAAATCTGAAGCTTTCTTTACAAGCCTTCTAGGTTCTCTTCAATTCCATTACCTCAGGCTCTGGGACAGAGAAGTTAGTCTGCTTCTTTCAGTTTCTGTGCCTCTAAAGCATTATCTTATTTTGGAAAGCTGCTGACAAGTCACCCCCTTGCTTTCCCCCTTAAAAAAGGGTAACATCACCTTTCAGGACAGGCTTGCTGGAGAGAACAGAGTTTAGCCATACTTCTAAGCTGATCCGTGGTGAGCTGCTTTGAAGGAGGAGGTGCTCTGCTCTGGCCATGCTCACCTCTCACAGCCCTCGGGCACAGCTGGCCTGCACCAAGCCAGGGGCTTTTACCCTGCTGTAAAAGGGAAGATGGAAGAGCTGTGAGCAAAGGGAGAAAGAGTGCTGTTCTCAGCAGCTGGCCTTCCTTTGTATCAGGCTGGAGAAACTGGGAAAGTGCACTTTGAAATGGCGTCTTTGTGATGAGTCCAAGCTGCTCGAAGGAGCTGTTCTGCCTCCTCTCTTCCACCACCACCAGCTCTGTATTTCTACTGCCTAAAAAGCACCAGCACTAACACTCATTTGGCTGCTCAGGAACTGGCCCCATTGAAAACTAACCCAGTCCCCTACCTAAATAAAGGTTTCAGTGGGATGAACTCTTCATATTGCTTCTCCTGGTGAGGCAGGCATCACTGAGGGATGGTGATGGTCATGTGTAGATGGTCATATGGAGGACTGGTTGCACATGCAACTTGAATTGGCTTAAGCTGATTGTGATATGTCTGTCTGAAAAGAATAAGCCCTGCTGGGGTACCAGGAAGGACATTATTCCCCGTTTTCTTCCTTAGTGTTTTCCTAGGAATTTTTGGTATGCTCTTATTCAATTAGGTCTTTGTTATTTATGGCCTGTTATTTCCCTCACTGTTCCCTTCCATAGGCCCCTCTGAAGCAAACCCTGGAAACTGGGCAGGAGGACATGAGTAACTTGATTATACGCATGAAATTAATAAAATTAACATGCACAAATCGTGTATGCACTCAGTGATTACACTCCATGGCAGCTAAAGATACTGATAAGTCTTTTCCTGTAATTGTAAGAGGGAAGACTTGTTTAGGAGTCTGTTCCAACAGCTTGGCTGTTGGAGGGGCCAGTTCCAGTCTAGTGTGAGATCCAGGAGAGAACTTCACTCCTAGGCAGAGCCTGTGCATGCTGTACTGTGTGCAGCAACAATGAAGAGTGTTAGCTGTAGCCTCGGAGAAGAGATCTGGAGAAGGAAAGTCGTCTCTTTGTTCGAAAGGGATAGGAGGTATTGTGGTGAGGCAAGGTAGCATGCAGCAGTACAGGCTTGTGCACCACTGTGTGTGGCAGAGAGGGAAAGACATGGAGAGAAAGGCTTGGGAAAACATAGAGAAAAGCTTGATGTCTTTTGTTTACACAACACAAGTAAGAAGCTTCATGGCAGACTCCTGGCAGAGCGGGCTGAGGTGTAGAATTGCTATACAAGCTGTAGGTCCAGGATTGTTGCAGCTTATGGTACTCCTCAGTCCAAGCCACACTTTTCTTTTTTTTAAGACAGTAGGAAAGAGACCTCCCTGAATTTGGGTGCCTGCTAGCTTCTTTTCCATTGTCTTCAAAACACAGTTCACAGCGTGCTTAATTCTTCAGGGAAGTCGTATGAGAAATAGACCAAATAAGAACTTACTCCTTGCCCAAATGAAGTTAGTGTGAGTTCTGATCTCACTGGAAACCCAAAATACCTATTTCAGCTTAGTTTGCCTTAAATGTTGTACTGATAATTGCCTAGAAGGAGAAGCAAACTCAGATACCTGCCTCTAAATGCTATAAAAAGCAGAGCAACATTGGCAAAGTCTAAACTCTTCCTTCTAATTTCTCCCGAGTGGATTTTCCAGTGTTCCTTGTTCAGACAATGCTAGCATATCTTTTTAACTAACTCTTTGACTTTTTCTAAAAGAATAAAGAAAAGAAAGGAAAGAAAAAAAACCCGAACAATTCCAATACAGAGATTATCAGCAGCTTACAGCTAGAAAAATGTAAATAAGTAATACTTTCATCTTTGATTTTCCTCCCCTGTAGCAATCTGACAGGGAAAGATTTCTATGCCATGGCTCAGGGAAAGGAAAAATAAACAGGGAAAATGTGAGTTAAATGGTGCCTATTAGAACTAAATCCATGTGTAGGACAGCCTACAGTCATTAAAGCACAGAGTCAAATACGATTGCAAGCTCTAAAGTCAGTGTCAGGTGCCTCTTTCTTACCGTAGGCTTTTCCCAGGCTAAGTAATAGTGAACCTGTGCAGAAGCAGAAGAGCTGGACCTGTGTGCCAGACCAGTGTCTCTCTCTGTCTCAGAATATGTCAAGGAGCCTGGGGACACTGTGCTCTCTCAGCAGCACAACCAGCTCCATGGACTGACTGTGGTAAGGCATGAGGGTTATTATGTTAAAAAATGGACATGGAAGATCTGCACTTGGAACATCAAGGTTTATTTACATCCTTGCACTGACATTTTTCCCCAGCACAGGCAGATCAAAGTGTTATTTTTTTCTTTGGAAATGAAGAGAAGCTCTATGATTGTCAGTGTTGGTCTGCACAAAAGAGAAGAAATATGTGATGTTTTTTTCCAGTGCAGATACACATTGTTGGAACAAGAAAAATTTAGTCAGGCTGTGATTCTGAAAAAGAATATGTTTACTAAAACTGTAAAGACTTGTTCAAGAATGTTCTCAGTGCAGATACCACAGAATCACAGAATGGTTGGAAGGGGCCTCAAAGATCAAATCCAACCCCTCTGCCATGGGCAGGACTTACCTGCTGATGTGTAGTAGCTGCTGTCTTCTGGGAAGAGAGGGGTTCCAGTGTTCTGTGGAAAGAATGCTCCTGCTAGGATCTTCCTCATCTCCTTCAGCTGGGGACATTTTAAATGCCTAGTCTTGTTTTTGCTTTCCCATAAGGGATCAAATGTCCATGCTTGCAAGACAAAAACATCTAAAAAGGCTTTTCTCCATTATGGAAACAAGATTGTGCATCAAGATTTGCTTCTAATAAGATAAAGGCATGTAGTCCAGAATCCTTGGCCTTTTGGGTTCATTTTCATTGGGCATGGAAATCCAGTCATGATTGGATTGGAGGCCACAAGGTTAAGAACCCTTTTCCAGAGCTCTGCCATGTTCCCATGAGGCAAGTGTAGGTGGACTTCCCTTCTTTTCGGATACTGCATGCTTCAGCAATGTAGCCAGCCAAAAGCTCTTTTGCAGGTATATATTTTTGTTTGGCTTTAACTTTTCTTCTCTGATATGTGGATGTTGTGCATGACTGGAGGTCTCTGGGAATCGCTACACTATAAAATTGGAACTCAAAAGTAATTTTACAGGGAACAAGATTTCTCTTGTATCAGCTCTTTTCAGACGTGGGTGGGTACAGGCAGAGGATTTGGGAGGTACGAGGGTGGTGGATGGGAGTCTCAGGGGTGGCATGTGGAATGGATTCCTGAAGCATGTGTAAAAATAACTAAAGGCTTGGGTCTTCACATGTTATATTCTCAGTATCTGGAATTACTTTAGCGTAAGCTCATGGGGCAACGGAGGTTGTTGCAAGGCAATCTTCAAGGCCTTCCCCCCAGCCTGTACCTGTTTTCTGTAGTGGGGAAGCTGCTTGGTGATTATATGTATCCTTTTAAGCTAGTGTTTACAGAGGTGCATTGATGTTTGGGGATAAAGTGCTGAATGGAAGTAAAACACAAAGGGAGAGGGACCCACCACTGAAAGCTTTCATCCTTACATTGTCCCACACTAGCCCTTAATAACTAAAATGAGTCTGATTTGCCTTTGGTCTTCCAGCTCCAAAAACATGTTTGCCTGAAAATTTTTGTTGGATATACTTCGCATGTTTTGATAATGTGACTTACGAGATAAACACTTCTACAAAGCTATATATAAATACATACATGTGCAACCACCTGCATACATGTGCACACATCGCATATAGACTTAGAGAACTGTATGGCACTACACGCCTCCATGCCTGTACGTGGCAGCAACCACAGTAAAGGAGGGGAGGTAGCTCAAAATAGCATGTACAGTCCTTTATGGAGTTGTTATTAAACAGAATGTGGTCTTGCCCTCCTGGCTGGTGGAAGTGTTTTATTTCTGTGGGACTGGTTGCAGGGGAGTTGCGCCTGAGGAAGGAGAATCCTAGGAAGAGGGGGTGGGTTTCAAGGAGATAGTCTGATGGAGCACATTGAAAAGGATCCATGGTGGCTTGGAGAAGCACCCCAGAGTAGGAAATATCTGATTACTCATTAAAAAAGAACATCACATGTTTGACTGTACAGGACTTAAATCTGATGTGTGTCTGTGACTACCAGGACATGAATCCCTAGGCCAGATTTGAGGATAGAAAGCATCACATCAACAAAATCCTCTAACTTAGCACAGAATGAGTTTTCCTGTTCTACCGAATAAGCGTTTTCCAGGTGATACAAGTTTTGTCCCAATACCGGTGAGATGCAGACACAGCAGACTCAGAGGAGGATAGAAATTTCACAACAGCCCCTTAGGACAGGACACAAAAAGGTGTCTGATGCTTAGGTTGTAAAAGGCACTGACTTTGGGTGGTGTGACTCTGGGTTCACATTTCAGTTTTAAATGCTTCTCAGCCCGCTGTCTTCATAGTAGATTGGAGAATTGGTTGACCCAGAGGGAAGGAAACACCTCTGTACTTCCAACATTGTTGTGTCATCTGCTTCTGATGCAGGGCACTAGGCAGATCCAGCAGCTGTTTGTTTGCCCTATGAGACTTTTAAATTCTAGGCAGAAAAGGTATTATTTCCATGTCAAGATTCTTGTGCTTTGCAGACTCTGGTTCTTCCAGGAGCTAAGCAGTGTCTCTTGCCCTGCTTAAGGCATAGCATATTTTACAACCAGGGCTACCACACTGATCTTTGCTTTTTGTATTCTATTTGAATTTAATTTGATTCTTTCCCGTTTACCTGCTTTTGCTGCCAAATAGATTGCCACCCACCACTTGGTATGTATGTCTGCATAACTATGTTCATAGAATTAATTGTGAGTTGCATAAGACACACTTACTTACACACTTGCTTTAGGTTTTTGTTCATTGTTTCTGAGGGTTTTTTTAAATTTTATTTTTGCAATCCTTGTAAGTCGCCCTGTACTCTCTCCTGTTTTGTGTATGGTTTTTGCTTTTGGGTTTCTTGCTTGTCTGGTGTGTTTTGTTTGTTTGGATTTTTTTTTTTTGGTGTGTGTGGTTTTTGNTTTTTTTTGGGTTTGTGTTTTTTTTTTTTTTTGGTTTTTTTTTTTTGGGGGTTTTTTTTTTTTTTTGTTTGTTTGTTTGTTTGTTGGTTTGGTTTTGTTTTCTGTTGTTGACGTTGTGTTGGTTTGTATTTTTCCAAATGGCCTCTAGACTACTTTGTTTTTTGAAATGTAGTGTGTCAAATGAAATCAGTTATTCCACATATGTTTGAGTCCCTGGGAAAACAAAATGTCTCTGGTCCTGAAAGTCATACCTCTGCACAGGAAAAATGTCTTTTTTTCTTAATTTCACATTGTGCTGCAAAGATGGTGTCCAGCTGCCGAATGCTTCACCCAAAAGAATTCTTTTTCCATCATACTAGGTTAGACTTACCCCTCAGGTAAATTAATGTTCTCTGGGTTTAGCTGCTTAGCTCCAGAATGAACCTCATTCTGTGGTATCTGCCTGAGGCTCCCATCTTCACTTTCTGCTTATTTCTCTGTTTAGACTAGATGGCAAACCTGCCATATGTTTCTCTCATGTTGCTGTTTTACAATACCTCATATGTCACTTCTAAGTGATTAATGAAAATGGTAACTAAAAAGGGCATAAGAGCATTCTTGCTGCACACCTCACTGGATCTGCACTTTGCCAGCTGCAAGGGTACTTTCTACACAGTTCCTCAGACAGATCCTATCTTCTGTGCCAAAGAAATTGCAAATTTGAGTTCAGCATAGGATTCTGTGACATGTTTGGTCAAAATCCAGCCATCTCAGCTCCCATTTCTTTTCACAGCCCATTTGCTTAAGTGCATTGTAGAAGTTTGAGGGAGTAAACAAAAGCAGATTTTTTTTTTCTTTCAAATGTATTTCTCATAAACCTTCCATTACTGTCTTTTGCATTTGTTTCTGTGTGGAAAAATACTGAAAAGCTTCTAACTTGAGTTTATGTGACTTTAATTCTGAATATATCTCAATATGCCTTGTAGCTTTACCTTCTGTTCTTCAAACTGAGTAGCCATTCAGTAAATTGTGAGATACTAGAACTACTTAGATTGTTGTTCCTCTGAAGTAGGCAATTCACATTTTCATTCCTCTGCACTCTGTTTCCTTTATGAATTTGTTACTGGACTTTTCCACAGCTGGATACTGTCCATAGCACCATATCATGTGCCATTCTCTAAATTGTCTAGATATGTTTCTGTAACTGCTTTTACAACACAGCACAAGATATTTGCACTGGCAGCACACTGAAAAGGCTGGGATGGGACCAAATGCTCATTTCAAAGTCCAGTGCTTGAACTAGTAATAGGTTTTGGTGAGACTCTACCTCATTTAGCCATCACACCAATGCCAGCAGTGTCCACAGCAGTGTCTTGTTCATCTTATCATGAGGCTGCACTGGGACTTGGAGACATCCAGCAAGCTGAGGGAAGGAGAGATGTGGCTCAAGGCACAGAAAACTGACTTGGAGAGTTTTCTGCTACTGCACAGCTGTGATTTGACAGAGGTGATGTTTGTGTGTGTGCCTGAGTGCATGTGCTCAGGGTTGTCTGTCCAGGGTCAGGGGGGGACACACAAGAACAGGACCAGTTTAAGCCTGTCTCCCGCAAACACAGCATTAAAAAGTTTTGCATTACATCTTAAGACCCTAACCCTAATGATCAGGCATGGCTTTTATGTGTAAATTTTAATTATTGGTCTCCAGGGTTGATTAAATTTTTATGAGAGCTGTGCCCAGATACCTGCTTATGTGGCCACGAGCAACTTAGTTCTTGCTCTGATCGTGTTTTTAATAGTGTGTTTTTAATTATGCCCTTCCTGGGTTTGGACTAATTTGGCAAAGAGGGAATCTTCACTTGCTGAGCTGGTTATTGCTGGTCTTGTACTCTTTGGCCACAAAACACACACTTCTATACAGTATTTGCATAACTGGGCAGGAGGGGGATGTGATTTTTATGGACTCTATCTGTCTCTCTGTTTCTGCCTGTACTAATTGTTTTTGTCCATAGGCTTAGAAAACTGGAACTTTTTTTTAGTCTCAAATAATTAGGCAACCAAAAATGTTCTTTTGTTGAGGCAAATCTTTTTTGTTGTTCAATAGTTCATCTCCATGTGTTTTCTCCTTTATTCGGCTCATGGCCAAGTTTCAGCCTTGTTATACCTACCTAAAGCCTCGTTGTCTTACCAACCTTAAGTCTTCCCTGTTTTTTCAATTCTTTATGTTGATGCATTTGAAAGAAAGACTCTGCTTTCACCTTTAAGTGCCATGTGAAAGGAAGAGGACAGATTTTTGCTAGATGTGAATTTCTATGTGATGGGAAGGCCTCACAGCTGATACAAATTCTGGGGATATTTTGGGTTTAGCTACAGGGAAAAAAAGATTTTTCCCTGTAGCTAATCAAGTCTGTGCTATTTGGATAGGATGGGAGATGCAGGTTTTAGAGTGACAGATCAGCATGACTTTGTTTGCTGGACAAGGTTTCAAGTTTAAACTTTGAGGGGAAGTAGTGGGATGGCCTGAGAGGGCACAAGCTTAAAGTTCCCTTGACAAAGGTAGGCTTAGTATTATTTTACTGCACATTTTGCGCCTATTAATGTACTTGGCATCAGCTCAGTGAAGATTTTATTGTTAAGATGAAAATGGAAACAACTTCAGTCATTGCAAGCCATCTTTGCAGGGTGTTTTTTGTCCCCTCCTGGCTCCTTACGCATTTTCATGTATGAATACATGAGCAAGGTGAGAAAATGGTGCAGATGAATGCTGCTTCTCTTCCATGGGTGGAGGCAATACCTGGAATGGATCTTGAGTAGTGTCTACAAAGAGCAGCACTTACACCCACCTTTCAGCTCCCCCCAGAGAGCAGTCCTGCTCCTCACAGTAACTCAGAGACAGCTAAAGGCAATAGGAATGGAGAGGTACCTGTGTGTGCATGTGTGTGCACACGTGTGTTCTCCTGCAGTCTCAAGTGATGAACCTCAAGAAGCTTTCCAGGTCAGCCAGTGTTTCACTCCGAGCTCCCCAAGCCTTTCCATGTGCATCATTTTTGTTCCAGCTTCATCTCCCCCAGCTCACAATCTGTCTGTCGTGACTCACACACTCTCTGGCTTTGATTTAGACTCCCATCTGCTTTCTCAGCCAGTCACATCCCAGTTCTTCTGTAACATGCTGTAGGAGAAGTGTGGGACTGGAGCAGAGCATATATCTGTATGCAGGAGAGAGGAGGGGGAGGTGTACTGACTCCAGCCTCAAAGTTTCTCCTTGTCTCATCTGTCTCAGTGGAAGTAAGTGGTTTGCTGTAAAATACAAGTCAGCACAGTAAGGCTGGGGATGACTTTGAGACACTCATCCTTCTTGAGTGTGCTTGGCCCCTCAGACCAGATTTGGCCTCAGTGTTGTCACTCGCTGAATATTTATGCTTTTGTAAAAGGAATGTCCTTTCTCCTCTGCTTACACGAGGGACTATCACAATTCCTTGAGAAAAAAAACCAAACCAAAACAGTTGTTTTGCCTCTCCCCTGCAGGCAGCAGAAGGTGACGCAGAAGCAATGGGGAGGCTGTGCTGGCAGACACAAATGTGCCCCACCTCGCCACTGTCTCCTCACAAGGACAGGGCAGTTCCAGGGGGACAGATGACCATTAAGGCAGGGAAAGGGTGTCCCCAGTTAGCTAATAAAGGGTGATCTTGTGCCAGAAGCAACAGACCTGGTGGGCTCGGAATTCCAGACAGCAAAAATAAATTTCTCACTCTTCAAGAGACTTGCGGGGAAGATTTCCTTCTACTGTGAGCTTATCACAGATCCTCCTACCCACAGGCATCATCAGAGAGGAATTGGTGCAAGGTCAATCCTTGGAATTAAAGCCAGGAGGGAATTTTCCTTTGGTGACTGGGTTAGAGGTAATGATATTTTTGACTTGCTCCTGAGACAGCTTATGGAAAATCATGTGTTAAAGTAGAACTGGTAACTCTAGGTTAGATAATGCTTTACTAATATCAGGAAGGGGGGAGAGAACACCCCCAAGAACGTATTTTCAGAGCCTGAATTTCTTCTCTGTTGCTGATAAGTGGAAACACATCTAATAGGCTGCTTGGCACTGCATTTAAGTGCTATGAGACACCAAAAATACGGTAGAAAGAGATGTAGACTGTTAGAAGAAGCTGCAGAGTACACAGAATTTGGTTTTGCCTGTTTACTGAGAAAATCTCACAAGAGCAGTGAATTAAACAAAGCAGCATCTTACCTTTGGGTGCCAAGGTTTTGCATGCATGACACGAACTGACAAGACGTGCAAGATGCAGATCTGCTCCAGATTTAGAACTGGAATACAGAGGGACGCTGCAGACAAGGGTTGAGGTCTCTGCTGTTAGTCACAACAGAGACAAGCTGGCGAAAGTGAGAGCTGGAATTCTCAGACCTGAGGTATGCAGAAATATGTGGAAAGTAGGCAGGGTAGAATTACCAGGAAAGAGAGCAGGAGTTTTCAGAAAGAGACCTGTTTTCAAAGTGTAGAAAATGTGTCTTCCCTCTGCTGTATTTCTTGGCAGCCTGCTAACACTCCATAATTATTTTTTTCTTGAGTTCTTATATTTTAAGACTATAACTGTGGAAAATTGTGAACAGTGATTCAGAGAGACAAACACAGTTGTTTGAAATACAGGTACATATATGCTCTTTTACTCCTCCCAGCACTGAGGATGCCCTTAAGATTTTCCCATTCTGTTTTAAAATTCCAGAGGTGATGGGAAAACAAAGAAGCTTTTCTCCCTTCCAGTGTTTTCTAAGGCCTTGGCTGAATTCGAGACATGAGACATATACCAAATATTTTCCTCCCATCTGTTTTTAGGGCATGGCTCAGCTATAGGACAGAGGAGAAGCTCCTAACTGCATCCCCATCCAGGAAAATCCCAGAGTCAAAATTGAGAAAGAATAAAAATGTTCTACGTGGGAATGTTTGGGGGGGTGCAAGATAAGAGCCAGTGAACAGGAGCTGCAGCAACATGGACAGGGTGGCAGTCAGAGGCAGCAGTGTGCTTCTAGGCTGGAGGTCTGGCTGTGTTACCCTGCTGTGTGCAGGCCTGGTGTGACTGCCTGGAAGGAGGACACCAGTGGTGAGTGAGAACTGATCCTCCTTCACTTCCCACATGGCAGACTGACCCAGAGCATCCTGCCTGTGGCCAGCAGTGTCCTTGTCCTTGTTGCAGTGTGCTCTGCCTGAGCATTGTCAGCCTGCACTCAGGACCTTGCAGTCCACATCTGACACCTGCACACGCCCGAAGAGTCCAGCAGCCTAACAGCCTGCACAGAGGGAAAGCATCAGAAGAAAGGGCCAGTCTGATGTCCCTCCTCCCAGCTGAATCATTCCTCTGTGGGGATTGCAAAGAACACCAAAAGCTTCTCTTTGAGGAGCAAACGCAAGAAGACTGGCTCACTGAAGAGTGGGATGGGCTGCTGCCCTCACACCAGCTATAAGGGAACATCCTCATCTTCATCTTCATCCAGGTCAGTGGTGTATAGGTTTATGTCCTTGAGGATGTCTGAGATGTTTTCAGCAACTGGCCCCGCCAGCTCCATCTCTTCCAGCTCGGTATCGGTGGCACAAGCGGAGCTGGGGACCTCCCCCTCCTCCTGTGAGTGTGAGGGCTGGGGGGAGTGTGAGCAGGGGGGCAGAGGGCTCTCGGTGCCCAGGCTGGCTGCTGGCTGCGCTGCCGCCGTGCCGTTGTCATCGCGGCTCCACGCCTGCGCGCCCTGCCCGCCCTTGGTGGCGGTGGAAGTCCGGCTGATGTCGCGGAAACTGGCCAGGGGTGGCCGGAGACGGACCCCAGAGCGTGTGGAGCCCTCTATTGCCTTCTGGAGCTGGAAAAAGAGACAAAACTCAGAAAACAAAACATGGGAGGGAGGCTGGCCCAGCCCTGCCCAGCAGAAGCTCATCTAGTCCCCAGGGTAAAGGGATCACAAACAGAGTCACTACCCCTGGGGCCTCTGGAGATAATCTTTTACACCGGTGATGTAATGAAAAATTCCATGGTAAACAAAGAATTCAACACCTTTTTCAGGAATAGTAATAGCCACTCAATTAAGAGTAGCTATTAAGCCTCAGTTAAGAGCCCTACACTCATGAAAACCGTGAACCTTCTAACATCCCTGGAAACAACACCTGCTGCCTCCTCTGAAATGCAGTCCATTCCTTTACATGGCTTCTGAAGAGCTGACTCAGAATTCAACACTGGACTGAAAATGTAGCATTTGCAGTTATATATATTCCCAGCTGGAACGTGCAGCACCTGTGAGTTACTGCAGTGATCCACAGTTTTTATTAAGTTAAGTTACTTGCAGTTATTTAGGAGGATGGCAGAGGATCTGTACTCACCTCTTCCAAAGCCAACACTCCCCTCAGCTTCCCCATGCTGGTTACGTAGGCGTGGGTGAGGCCCAGTAGTGAGAACAACGTGTGTGTCTAGGAGCAAAACCACAAAAGACCATTTCAGGCACTTTGGAAATGGGTAACACAAAGCTTAGTGCTAGAGCTGGGGCCCAGGATTTAGAAATGGAATTTACAAAGACACAAAATTGTGCAGTTATCCCAGTGAGAAATTACGTCTTCCCTTTTCCCCCTTTGTATCTGCCAAACACTACTCTTGGCTCCTTCTGCTGTGCAGTCATAGTTGGGACTGTGCTGAGATGATGGAGAGCATATTCTCAAGGTCATTCTCATCCTGCAGCTGGTGGAGATTCACATACAACATCCTGTGATGTGCATTTGGAGACCTATGCAGGTTTCATTTTGGTGCTGGAAACTGAACTACCATATAGTAATATGTAAAGTCAAAAACTGCTCAGGTTATTTATTCCAGTGCTCTCCTTAACAACAAAGGATTTCTTTTTTCCTGTCCCAGAATATTTTTCTGTGAAAGCTTAAGCTTGTTGCTGCTTATCCAGTGCAGTGAGAACACTGAGAACAAGTTATTTCCTTTCTCTTACAAAGTCTCCTTGAAAGAACAGATATCACACTGCTATCAGTCTTCTTTTCTTCAGCCTAAATATACCCCATTATTTTACTATTATTCACAGATCTGGCTTTCTAAAACTTTCCACATTCTCAGTGCTCATCTTTGGTATATTTCCAACCTCCAGGTTCTTGAAGTGAGCTCTAGCTGGACTTTACCTGTGGCTTTTCAGGAAACCCTTCTGTTACAGCTAGTGTTGGACCTTTTTTTTTTAGCATCATACGAGATACTGAATGTCATGTTCAAGAGTAAACTCGGAAAAATCTGATTTCTCAAGAGCAGGACATTTTACTCCAGTGTAAAAGAAAACCAGACTGGTTAAATATAGTTTGGTCACAATAAACTGTGATACTCTTTTCATTGTCAGTGGTCTCACATTTAGCTCTAACTGTGCATACTTCATATATTTTGATTATTTATTCCTGTTGGGGTTTTTTGTGCATCTAAATTAAGTTGATTTGTCTGTTGCTTCAGAGTTTCTCACTTGCTCTTTTGTATGACAGGTATGAAACTTTCCCCATGATCAGCCTTCAGGTATAATTTTTTGTGGGCCTGTATTCTCAAAGATAAATGCCAGTGGTTTACAGATGACTTCTCCCACCCGTTCAGAAAATGCATCTGAACTATATGTTAGCCTCTTCTTGTTTTGCTCAAGGCTGAGACCTTTACAGTAATTAATTAATTTAGTACAAAGCCTATGCTGACCACTCACATTAAATGAGTTTTGATAAAAGCATGCACTGTGCACTTCTGCTTCAGTAGACTGCTTTCCCTTTCCACTGAGTGAAAGCCCAGTCCTATCTTCCTCCTGACATAAAAGGATTGCATTAATCCCAGTCATCCTATGCTGACTGTAGGTGTTGCATCACCCAGCTTTCTCTTTCCTTGTGCTTCAGTTCAGTGAAGAGCCTGTGACACAGGCAGACTCTACGGCCTGACAGAAACACCCTGAGAAACCCAGGAGGGCTCATTCCAGCACTGCACACTGACAGGGCAGAGTGTAAATCTCAGTCTCATGCCCCAGCAGCAAGGCACACAATGCTACTGTTAATATAGCAGATTTTTTTGTCCAGAAGCTTTTTCAATAAATGGACTCAGACTTCCTATCACAAAGCCTTTCATTTTGCAGGAGATTGGAGGTATTCATAGAAGATTACAAGAACAAGCTCACTTCTATAGCTCGATGTGAAAGTGGCTGGTGATAGTAATTGTAGGTGAAGACAAGGAGAAGAAATAAGTCATAGACTGGACTTGGAATGAGTGGAGAAAAATGATTTATGCCTCAGGGAGACATCTGCACTCACCTTGTGCAGGGAGGTTCTCTCCACCAGTTGGAAAGGGGAGGGATCTACGCGGCAGCTGTCAAAGCACACGTTCTTGTTCAGCTCCTCCTGTTCCCAAGCATCTATCTGACACAAGAAAAGAGAGGAATCACTCTTACAGCTACCTGCAGCTTTGCTGTCTTGTGTACCCACACTAGTCCCCTCCTCCTGTTAATGCTTCTTCTTTCCTATGTACATCATTCATCTTGTCCATTATATCTCACCCCTCAGGTTTCCCATCCCTTTCTTGCCAAATGTCAAGTCCCTGTGGAAACAGGGCAATTCAGAGATTTCCTGAGAAGATGGTGTTTTGTTTTTTCCTGCTTAAAGAAGGAGTAAACATCTTTAGCTTTCCATTCTGAGTGCATCTTCCTCTTGTTACAAGATATTTGATCCATTTTGTAAGAAATGAAGGAACAACATGGGCCTACAGAAAGATTTAGATGAGAGGGCACCTGTGGAGGCCTCTGGTATAAAACCCTGCTGCAGCAGCACTGATCAAAGCTAGATTAGATCAGTCAGTCTTACCAGCACTTCTAGGCAATCTCTTCTCTTATGGGTGAGACTTGCCTGCTCCAAGAAGAAAATTACTTTGGCTATGGCTTTATGTGGCAATCACTGAGGTTCCTGGGGTATTGCAAGTGACAGGAAATGGGTAAAAGAAGCACTCACATGGCCTTACCCCTTTTTGCACCTGGTCTTACCTCTTCTGGTGTCATTGTCTCAATGACTTCCACTGGCTCCTGTAGGAGAAAACACTGTTCAGGACAGCCAAAGAACCCACAGTTTCACAGAGTACAGAAAGAGAAAATCTGCACAGCCTCCTCGCCCCATGTGGTCCCCTTTCTGTTCCAAATAGTGTATTACCAAGTGCTTAGGTTTTCTTTATACTCATCCATCATACGGAGTACTCTGCCCTTGCTGTGCCTCCCTTGCCAATGACAATTCACTGTGGAGTTCTGGTGGAGCAATTCAGGTGCCTAAACGTGGCCATCTAATGCTGATTTAGATGCTCTCGGGATATCCCACATGGGATCCAACCACTGCCCTGGAGTGGATGGGTCTCCCATAAGCTCTGTCTGTTGTCCCCAAACCCTGTGCAGATGTGTGAGATAACCAAGGGCATTTAAGATGGCAAGAGCCAAAAGCTTTTTTTTCATTTTTCTCCATCTGTCCAAAACTGTTTGCCAAATGGAATAGAACTGCACTTTATTGCAGCTTAGTCAAAATACCATTAATTTTTTTTCACTGAGAAAAGATGCCCAAACTCAATCATGATGGTAGCCTGACACCTGAGCATAGGTGACTCTTTAGGAAGATGCACACACACGTTCCACACACTTGGAGGGAGCTCCCCACTGATGCTGTCAGAGTTCAGGACCATAATTATGTCCATGCTTTAGCCAAATGCTGAATGTCTCAATCAGTAGTTTCGAGTTCCATGGCATTCCCTTCCTTCTTCAGGGTACTACCAGGCTCTCTGTAGCCCTAACCTGGATGGTGCTCTCTGTTTCATGTGGACGGCTGCAATGGCACAGGAGCTGCTGGATCAGTTGCCTCAGACTCCTGAAACTGCCTGAAGGATGAGAACAAACACGTGGATAAGAGAGAAGAACAAGTGAGAGACAAAAATACAAAACCCCACACCTGTCACGTCCTCCTACCCAAGGCAGGCTGAGAAATGCTATGAGGGACATGACAGAGCTGAGCCAGCCACAATCTGGCATTGTTTGAAAGATGGTATCTGGGACATTCCAGAATGAATATTCCCATGCAGCAAAACATATCAACAAACTGGATGTGAGAGGTGCCAAGGGGTGAGGAGTCCATGGGTTCTGCCAGCAATGGGATGATGGGAATAGAAAAGACCAGAATTATACTCCCAGGCAGGGAGTTAGCAAAGAGGAGGAGACAGGGCCTGGTACTGTTGTGAACAAGGCTCTGGAGGAAGTTTGGTCAGAAACAATGATAGCTGTGAGACAAACTAAAAAAGAAGAAAAGGAAGGTCTCATGAATTCACTCCTGTTCCACTTCCTCTTGTCATCCCTGGGTCACTCAGCTCTAGCTTCACATAAAATGTTTCATGCCCTGTCCTTCTTTTCATATGTGGTTCTTTTTCTGCTTTGGTAAGATAGGTGGATGGCTGCCCCACCACTCCATTGCTCTGGTAGCATAACGTGGATTTTTCTATGCCTTAGAGGTTTAGTCATAATGAAGGGTGTTAATGAACCAGCACGTGCTATATGCTCTATTACATGTAATGCTGGGGTGCCTAAAAGCACGAGCTAAAGCCCTGTCCTCTGTACTCATTCCCAACACTGGATTACGTCTCTGTGCTTACTCACTCTCTGCATATTTCAGGATGCATAAAGGATAAAAACACCATCCTACATCAAATATACATGATAAATGAATCAGAAATGAGCTATGAGTACAGTTTCAAAAGTAAAGCTAATACAGGCTGGGGTGTGACACAAAAGAACAAAATATGTCAGTGTGTGTCCATCACATTAATGCAGCTGAATCAGAGATGCGTGTCCTTTCAGTTTTGGAGATGGCTGAGTAACAGCTAAGCTACCCAAAAACTTAGTGCAGATATTTAGCTCTCAGGCTGCTTTCGCCAGATAGATTCATTCACATGGTGAAGTAGCCAAGAGATAGGACTGTTCCATGCAGACTCTCAGAAAATGTGCAAGGAGTTGTTATTGCAAAGAATGGCAAAGTGGGGAGACAGAGACAGTCCATCCTTAGTGGGCCTGCTTATGCTGTGCTCTCTGAGGGATCATAACAGAAGATATTTTCCAGGTACATGACACTGGTGTTGAGGTGCACTAACAAAGTGTCTTTCATTCAGGAACAGCAAAGAAAGCTCCTTCCCTCAGCCTCTGGGAAACCAGCACCTCACGCAGGCAGGTATGCACAGTTAGTGGGAAAGCTTGCCCAAGCTGGCTAGGATGTGTTTGAGCCATGACAGAAGTTACCATACCTGAGTGTTGCTGGGGCTCCAAGGTTTCAGGCATTTGTTTAAGAGGACTTGTTGGGCCATTTGGCTCCTCTGGGTAACTGGGAGTGGGACTTGGAGGCCGAGGCTGCTGTTAAGGAAAGGAGAGAAAATAAAGTCCATCTTATCCCATTTATTTCTGAGCCTCCCCAAATGCCAAACTGCTTCTAAGCAGTCTCTGTACTGCAGTCTGTCCCCTTCTCTCCCTCACCTCTCCCTTCTCATCTGTATCCTCATCCTCATCGACATAAGCAAAAGATTCGTGCTTCAGCTTTGGCAGGTGTGCCCAGGGTCCATCGTAGGGGGCCTCGTTCAGCCGCTGCATTTCTCTGTTGAGGAGCCGCCGCCGCTCCGGGCTGAGGTGTGTCTGGAGGAGAGCCTGCAGTTCTGATCTCTCTACAGAGCCCAGGAGGATCATGGTGTCTGCACAACACAGAGCAGGAAAGCCATTAAGCCACCTCAAGGTTTTGGGGGTCCCCTACCACGTCACCCCTTCCTCCTTCCCGCTGCTCAGGCTCCAAGGGCTCAGGCTCGTGAGTGATCTAGAGCTGTACAAGTCATTGACCAGCCCTGTGGTGGCTCCCAGGCTGTGGGGCTGTGGGAAGGGACCTCACCGTCCTGAGCTGTGCCTCCCCATACATGCTCTTGGCTCAGACAGGATCCCAGGAGGGCCCTGTTGTCACAGTTCATTCTACAGAATTCCCACACACCTCCCTTACGTGCTGGATCTGCATCAGTGCCCACACTCCAGCTTACCTGTCTGGCTGGCTGAAACAGCCGTCTGCCATATATCATCCACAGTGGGAGGTTTTTAGGATTTGTTTTATTGTGTGGTAGGTCACACTGCCTGCTTCCCACCAGGTAATTTGAAAGCTAGTTCCTCCAAGCTGAGCCAGTCTTAAGGAAGGACCAGTTTCTCCACATTTCTTACCTGGTGAGTCCACCAAAGGCAAGTATTTCACTGTGGTGCTTTCGAGTACTGCTTGCAAGTCTCGGTATTTACAGTTGGAGGAAACGAATTTCACATCTTGGACCATAATATCCTCAACAAAGATGTTGTATTTGCTGTGAATTGATGGATGACAAGAGGAAGAGTTAGCATATTAAAAATGTCAAGCACATATATTCCCTGAAGAAATACCTACTTCTTGAAAAAGTGCTCAAAATACAGCTGTCAAATGATCTTCTGTGAGAGTAACCAGAGAACTTTCCAAGAGGATAAACACAAATTAAATGGATTTCCATTACAGTTGTATTCCACTCTGTTACCCTTCACCATAAAATACACACATGTATACATATATATAGATGATTTTTATATACATACCTCTATGTATGATACATACTAGAGAGATGAAGAAATTTATAGCAATAACTGAATTTTGCTTCAAGTAAAATATCCAAATAAAGAATTTCAAACATTTGCTGGGGAAAAAATATCCAAACTCCTGAATTTAGATAAATGAGGCTCCTGATATTTGAATTTGTAAGCTGAAGCAATTTGGAGATACTAATACAAATTCAGTAACATTGCAGGTCATTCAAACTTGTGCTTTCAGCGGAAAAAAAGAGGAGGACTTCTCTCCATTTTTGTGTATAAAACCTAATTCTACTCCAACACTTGTTTTTCCTTACTGCAGGCTTATTCTGCCTTCATAATTCCTTTGTAGTCCTGAACTGTTTTCATTAACCTTTTATTCCCCTGTGGTCTTAACCCTCTCCTGCTTTATTTCTTCGCCACTCCCTGTTTCCACCTGTTTTGCCACTATACCTTATGTGATTCCAGCCCAGGTCTGGCAGGTAGGGCAGCTTCTTCACCTGGATGATGCTGTCATAGAGGCTGGGCTGCAAACTCTGGGCCACCATGTTGGCAAGAATGACAGCCACCATCATGGGCAGGATGTGGGAGATCTGGCCCGTCAGCTCGAAGCAGATGACGGCGGTGGAGACAGTGTGGCTCACCGCTCCTGTCAGAGCTGCTGCACCTTTCCCAGGTAGGAGGAGGAATGGGGAGAGAAGAAGACTGTCATGTAGAGACAGCATGTCATGCCAACCAGGAAAACTACAGCAGTGGGACCAGGTGAGGAAAAAAGAAGACATGGAGGCTCACCAATGACGGCGTACCCTCCAGGTAAGATTTGGTAAAGGATGTCATCAAAGAGGATCCCGTTGGGAAAGAGAGATGCCATGATTTCCCCAATGAGACGTCCAAATGCAGCACCTGAAAAATATCACTGACAGTTATGGAATTAACATTTAAGGAACATCCAGTCTGTGCTGTGCAGCTGTGCTGGACAATCACTTGGATATCTTCTAACAGACACGAAGCCAAAACTTATATTAAAATGACACTGGTAACTAAGGAATAGTTCTCAGTTACAAAATACAGAAGTTAGACTCCAAGAGGAAAAAAGGGTACTAAGATTGGTAAATACAGTTGACCCCTGATTCATTCACTTGGGCACACCAGGCACAGCAGTGGGTGTGATTCCCAGGCTGGAGGATATATTTTCAGACTGTGTACAATGTCAGTCTAGATCACAGTTGAGGCTCTTTAGACTCTCCTTCTGTGGATGTCTAAACACTAGAATCAGCTTACAGAAAAGTTTTTGTGGGAAGGAACTTCTGGAGGTCTTGTTCTGACCCCTGCTCAGAAAAGGGCTAATTTCAAAGTGAGATGGAGTCACCTATGTCTTGTTGAGACAGGTTTTACAAGTCTGCAAGGATCTCTTGCATTGGTGGACACAGAATGGCACAGTGTTCCAGAACTGTATCCAAAATGCTGAATGCATGGAAACAAACAATTTCTTTGCATTGCTGTCAAAGTCTTTTCTTAATAAAGCCTTCATGTTGGTTAGCCTTCATCACTGCAAGGGCATGGTACTGCCTCATGTTCAGTTGCTGCCTGCCAGAGATCCTTAGAACACCTTATTTCATTTGAAAGTTGTGGGTACTTAATGCTGAATGTCATAGTTCAGTCTAAAACAGGCTTTCTTAACATTAGCATCATATTCTTTTATTTTTTTTAATTGGAATTAAAACGCAGTTAAAAGTCAGTAAGCTTTTTGTGTTACCACATTTCAGTCAGAAGAAAGGACTAAGTGGTAGATTACATTGCAGGTACTAGTTCTAAGGTTATCTCTTGTGGCTGGCTTTCAGGGGTGAAAGGAGCAGCTACTATTAATTTTAGGATGGAAGTTTCTCTGTAAGTGAAGAGGCATAGAGATTAGGTGGCCATGGATCAGCATGTCTCCCCAAGTGTGGCTTTCCTGATGTAAAGAGGTAGGGATTACCTACTTGGAATTTGGTTTCGGGGGGTTGAGGAAATGTCAAAAGTGGAGACCCAGAGTCTGGTCTATGGATTGCTAATCAGGTTGTCATAGACATCAAGTGATGACTCTTCACACACCAGATGAACCCTGCTGGGTGTGTAGGCAGTGCCTCTCCTATTCTCTCCACCTGTCAGATGAATATGCTGCAAAACAAAATTAAAACTCACCTAATACGAAAACAGGCATGAAGCCTCCGCAGGGGATTGGCATCGTGGTGGCAATGACAGCCATGCAGAACTGGAACAGAGGCAGAGGGTGCAGTTGTTACTGAGCAGCAGGAGCATTTCCTGCTGCCCCACTCTGTGCCAGCCTGGCTACAGAGACCAGAAGGCTGCTGAGGTGTAGTACTGCTAACTGAGCTCTGTCTTTGCAGTACCAAACCTGGCCAAATACAGCTGAAAACTGACGGTACTGCAGTGGAGAATCAGGCCAGGCCTTCGCCCAGAGTCAAAATAGCAGTTTCTAGTTTAAGTAGTCTATTCCAATGCTGGATATATCCAGAACAAAATCAAGAGCAGTTATCCAGTGAGTAGAGAAAGCCTTTAGTTAGTAGGACAGTGCCAATGAATCTAGTGACTGAGGGTACAGCTCTTCTAAAGGCAAACAGATGGACTCAGGACAGACACACCCTGTAGTCCACTCTTTTTTTCCACTCCTCTTTTATTCAAGTAAACAATACTTTTTCTGCTTGGTACACTATAATAAGAATTATTACAGAAGGAGAAAACCCTTAACTACCTGTCAGAAATGTAGTAGAGTATTTTACTTTAGGTGGAAACAGTTGTGTCAATGAGTGATTGATAGCTGTTCTTTACTGAAATTTTCAACTGACATTGCAAAGTGGCCTCAGCTCTTTTGCCCCTTTGCAATAAGTAAATAATAAAAGACTTAGCACCTATTCTATGATATTTCTATCCTTTTATGTATATGTAATATATGTTATTTTTCTTAGGAAAACCTCCTTCTTGCTACTTTTATTTTGAACAGTGGAATATGATGTTTTCTTCTTTTAAATATCTTTTTTTTTCTCTATCCTGTGTCAGTTACACAGCTGATCCTTTCAGAAGCTGAACAGTTGCAACTTCGACAGACCATGTCAGCTCAGATTTTTTAATTTGCTGTTGTTTTCTGGGAAGTGAAAAAACTCTTTCCAGCTGCATTTCTCCATCAAGTTTTGATGGACTGCTAACAAATCCTTGAGCCTCACACAACCATAGATTGTGCTTGCATATTCCTGTTTGTCTCCTATCTGAAGTCAGGAATATCAAATAGATTGTATCAAACTTCTTTTAGATCAAACATAAATTATCTGAGAGCTTTTTAGTCAAGTATTTATTTTTGTGGAACTTGGGAAATCTTTCCTGATTTAGTCTTCCCTACCAGCTACTACACAGTGGATTCCAAAGGTCATTCAGCAGGATGCATAGGGAGGATGACTTAGGGAGCAGAAAAGACCACTAAATTAAGGAAATGATTCCCTAATAATTTTGGTCATTCAAGGTGAACAAACACCACATCAGAAGACATAGAAATCCACTGCAGCTGCAGTGCTTCATACCCATACCAAGCACTTCACAAACTGCTCTACAAAAGGGAATAACATTCAGTCTGAGTGGAGAAGGGTTGTGGTGAGCTGGGCTTCCTACCTTCACGAGGAAGAAGAGCAGGATGATGACGAAGACGCTGACTTTAGGATGGAGCCAGGCAGCAGATTTCCCTAGGATCTGGGTGTCCCCAGAGTGTTTGATCCAGGTGTAGTTATCAAAGAGAGTGCTGATGGCTTCCCGTGGCATCAACTGAGCAGCAAAAAAACCAGGTATGAGTCATGAGATTAGATGGAGTAAATATTCTATCTGTGTTACAAGGAAGCAGAGGAGATTTTTATTGTGGTGATTCATGACTATGGGACTTAATTCACATTTTAATCTACAGGAAGAGAGACAGAACTTTACTCAAACAGGTGAAAAGATAACTACTTTTACTCATGGGGTAGCATCTTCCTTATTATTTGCTTAGAAGAGTGGATGTTTTATAAGTTTTCTATGAAGGAGGTAGCAGAGATCATATAGTGCTTCCTCAGTCCAAACTGCTCCCATATTGTTCTTCCTTTTCCCCTGACTCAAGGTTACTGGGGCAAGGATAAGGAGATAACGTTCCAAAGAACTGCACAGAATTGGTAATGCACTCTCCAGTCTCACCTCTCCTGCCATGAACTGCCCAAATCCATGAGGAAATGTCACAGAGGCTATGCAGAAGGTGATAACCGCAGGGTATATCAGTCGGCTGTAAGGAAAGAAAGTTATTACAAATACAGCCTCACACTCTGTTTTGGTGGCACCATCACTTCAGGACTAGGAATGCTGTTTCTGTGAATTCTCTCTGTATTTCTACCCATTGCTTTGGAGCGCTGTTACCAGCACTTTAATATCCTGCCCTACTGATCATTGTAATTCATAGAGTTCACCTGTCAGCAAACCCCTTTTTCTCATCAGGATTAATATAATAGGAGGGATGGAGGAAGAGAAGGATGTGCAACATTCACAAACTTGAACAGGCAGGAAGAAAGTGTGTTTGCAGTGATGTGTTGACCTTCTGTCAAAAGCCACTATTTTTCTCATTTGTCCTGATTATGAAGTCTTGCTTCTTCACCCCCCATGCAATGTACCCTGTCCTAGTGGATTTAAATGTAGAGATTTTTCACACATTTCTGCAGGCACCCCCTGTGCATTAATTCTTAGGGGGGAAACTGCTTCTCTTCCACTGAATTGCTGTCACAATTTTGGGGAAGGTAGCCAGTGTGTCCAGCAGCCCCAGGCCAGCAGGACACAGCAGAACAGAGGCCAAAGCCATCCGTGTTTTCCTACCGCTGTGTCCAGTCCCAGGGTGGGTGTCTGGGACACTTCACAAGGACAACCTGAGCCTAAACTGCCTCCACATGCTGAACTAATCCTGTCATGTGTCCCTTGGCATGTTACTGTTTCTTACAGGAAGCTTTGGCTGAGATTTAGGAAGACAAAATACAACTTTGCATTTGTTTCAGTCTAAGGACCTAAAAATTTCTGAGAAATCAGTGAAAAGTAAATTCCTACTTTTCAGGCTTTGCTCTATTTCTCTATTAACTTGATTTGATAGCCCTGCTGCTGCTTGTGGGTTAAGACTACATGATGAAAAAAGAAAATTTTTCTTCCACATAAGAAAGTAAGTTAATTTGAACTTCTGTTTATCTGGTGTTTTCTTCTGGTCAGACCTGCAACTTAATAAGAAATAAAGTCCTCCGTGCCTCTCAACATCAAAAATTCTCATAGTATCAGATCTTTTTCTGTAAAGAGACTGAAGACATTTACAGCTAGCCACCATTTCCTGTTCAAGTTATAAATGTGGGAGGTTAGGACTTTATTAGAGAGGGGAAAACAGTATCTTCAAGTGTCCTGTAAAAACTTTATTGTCAAGACTTTTATTTTATTTTGTATTTCTCTTCCTTGCTGCATTTCACACCATTTGGTTACTATCAGTTTCAGCTTTTGGCTCATAAGAATGGAGCACATTCCTTACATTTTTGCCAACACTTTGCTTAAAAAACAAACATATATTTAAAAAACATAGTTAGATTTCAGCTGTTAGATTTCTATTTTCCTGAAATATAAATAATGCTGAATTTTTCACAGATCCTAAAAAACCCAAACAAACCAGAAACAGCATGATTTTAAGAAGCATATGATCACTGACTTTCTAATCAAAAATATTTTCTGTCCAATTAAGAGTTTGCCTTATCCTCTTACCAAATATTGCAGAGTCTCCCTTCCAAATCAAGAAGCTATTTGAAACTATGGAGCTGATCAAAAAGAAAATCCAGTGCAGGAAAAATTCTCTTGATGGTTGCAGAGATCTTACTCTTGTATAGGAGCAGTTTCTCATATTTTTACTATCTTACACATGAAATAGGTCTACTGGCTTCCAGAAAGCTTTTGCTACTGCCCAATTCCAGTAGGGTGTAAGAATCTGGTCCCTAAAGAGAGTATCTTCACAAGCACTCACTATTTGGTGAGAAACTGGCTCAGAGCTTTATGACGACGGATGCCCAGGACCACTTGGCGATTGAGATAAACAAAAAAAGCTCCAAGGAATCCAGAACATATGCTAAAACAGAGAAAAAGAAATAAAATCATGCCAAACAACAGATAATGCACAAACCGCCAACCAAGAAAATGAGTTTAAGTGGTTTCATCTTCAGTTGCTTGTGAAGTCTTGGATATCAGCTAGAGGGTTACTCCTACAGCAGCTCATTCAAAGATACTGACTTTCTGATGAAAGGGGAGAAATTATCTTAGACCTCTGTCGTGCCCACTACCATTTTACCAATTTTCTCTTGCTGGGAGAGGAAAATCTATAAAAAGAGACTGACAGTTCTCGGTGGGGCTTGTGAAGAGCAATCAGGGAAAGACCAGTGTTGTCAGAACTTAAACATCAGGTGGGAACAGAAAATAGTAAAAATGAAGGGAGTTTTAAGTCTGATTCAGTAAAATTATATGCCTACAACAATTAGTAATAGGAACTCTTGTGCCTAAAGCAAAGTATATTATCTCTATGATCCTAATCACTTAGGCTTACGCTCCTGATCTTAATAAATAATAAAGTAAGAAAAAAGGTGTAGTTGCCTAAGAACTGGTGTGATCCTTAGGCTCTGTAGCTTAATGAGACTTGGATAAATAGGGCCTAATAATTGAACATGAAAAAAAAAAGAGGAAGAATGAAAAAAGACTGCATTTAGAATTAGTAAGGGAAAGCCTTATTTTATGTGGCAAGTAATTAACCCACATATTACTGAGGATAAACACTTAATATTTTCATTCTATTATTTCTAAAATTAATGGACTTTTACTTTGTTATATGTTATGCATGCTTTTGCCAAATCTCATTCAATGATTGATTTATTATACTTAAAACATTGTACGTTGAAAATAATCCCGCTTTATCATCTAAAAGTTGCACAGAAACATGTTTAAACTCAATATAAAGTTTTTCACAGACAAACATGTTCAATGAATTACTCTTAAATATTTTAAGCCAGCTCTGATTAGAACAGCATTTAAAATAGACCAGTCCCTTAGGCAATATAAGCCTAAAGACTGCACAGTCTACTGAATTGCTCTATAATACTTTATATTAAAATATAGATCTCTCCATTCATGTCTATCAATTTATCAATAAACTGGAAGTGCTCCTTCTGTATAGATTATACAAATTAACATTTGCTGACACAGAAAACCAAGATCTACTCATTGGTAGTGCTTGTCCTACTGAAAGTGAAGAAATATGTTGGGTAAAAAGAGAGTTCAACCTTGAGACTCAATGTTAAGAGAATTTGGAGTATTCCAAGTTGGCATCAGGACTTTATCCAAGACTACCCAAGCCTTTGGGGTTGTTTTTTATTTTAATGACCACATTGGACACCCAGGCATTTGAAAGCATTTTGCAGTTGTCATATATTCCTTTCCTAGCCTATGTGCAGTGCTGAAAAAAGCCAGCTCCATCAACGCTGTCCAAAACATTGTGACAAGAAGTTTTGCATTCTAACAAGCAGCTGTAAAATCACAAGGATTACATTTTCCCTTGCCAATCTAAACCAACAGATTCCTTCAAGTTCATTAGGCAAGTCTGTTTAAGGGGAAGAACAAAGTGAATACATGTTACTAGCAAAAGCTCCTGTGTATTCACAGATTTTTCAATATATCTGATATCTTAAAAAAACCCCACTTGATTTCATACTGAAGTAAATTGGTAGGAGGGCAGCCTACTAAAATAGGCTGGAAAACCTCAACTGTATTTCTGGTCTTGGATGGATGGAGGTCTTGCAACAGGATGTTCATAACAACAGCACAGGCATTTGTTTCTACAGTGTATTCCTTTTGTTACTGCTCTGCAGTGATTTCCCTGGAGCCTCCCTCAAGCTCTAACCAGAGATGTTTCCCCTCAGTAATTCCAAACTCATCTTTTCTCTTTCCCAGTTTTCATTTTTCTTAGGTTTATTCTTTCATTTCCTCCAAATTAACCATTATTCTCACAGAATCCAATTACGATGGGTTACCCGTGTCACCATGTTGGGTATACCAACCTCTCTCAAAAAGGACAATCATTCTGAGCTTGTGAAAAGGAAACTTCAGGTTAAACCTTTTGTTCCATCTTTGTCATGTGAAAAGGCCATACTTGTTGGATCAGTTCCTTTGGGGATAATGTCAAAACAGTTAAAGAGCCATTCAGTAAATCAATTCCTAGAACTTCGACTAAGCTAGGCTTACTCTTTTTTTACCTCTGAGCTTGATTTCTGAAAAGGATATATGGAAAGGAAATAACAAACTCCTTAATACCCTTAATAATACCCATATTTCTTTCCTTAGCCATTGTGATACTTGGGCACCATTTCTGAAGGAAGAATTCCAACAAATAGAAGCCTTATTTGTGACAACCGAAGTGACTAAAAGTGTTGTGTGTAACATTTTGGCAGAAGAATTCCTAACATAGATCATATTGTAACCTTTGTAAAGCAAGGAGTCAGTTTCCAGGGAACTTACCCTATTATAGCAAATGCTGGCAGCTCTTGCAGATCAAAGGGGAAATCCATACGGAAGTTTGTTCTGAACAGGGCTGTGATGGTAACTGTGAGAGACAAAGGGTGGAGGAGGAAAGAAAATAATGAGATGAGAAGTTAAATGCAATAAAGGTGGGGGTAGGGACAAGGATACTGGTTTATACATGCTCCTGTTTGGTTTCCTGACATTATATACATTATTACAGATTGGCAGACTGCTCTGATTTAGTAGGTTCTATTTTTGAGCACTTGTAACCCTAGCACTCTAGATGGTCTAGGTTTGCTTTCAGAGAATCTATGCATTATTTTTAGCTACAATCCCTGACTTTTTAAAGGGTTTTCTTTCCTTTCTTTCTACCATCTATTCACTATAAAAGAAAGCTCATCCTGGTGTCCTTACTGACTGAGAGGTCTCTTTGCTGAGGCAGGCAGAGCCTGCATATCTGAAGCGGCTATATCACTTCTCACTTATGATTGCCTTCCAGAAACAAAACTCAGATCTTTGCTGAAGTTACAGCTTCAAAATTTCTGACTGGTACCAAAACAATGAAAGGCTTAGAAATCAGAGATGGAAGAGATCAGCTAAGCCCCATCTTCTCCAGCTGACCCCTCCTGGTAGTCCTGCCCTGCTACAATGAATGTTGAAACCTGAGCTGCTTTTGTCTGGAGATGCATTATTGTGTGAAAACAGTAAACATCCGTATACCAACAGGTGAAGGATAAATTAGCAATTTAATACAGAGTGGAAGTGCAGCTGAATGAGGATGGATATAAATCCCAGCTTTCTCTGGATGAAGGAATTATTTGTTCAATGAAGAAATAAAAGAAGCAGTGGAAATCTAGCCTATGGTAATAACAGGGAGCATTAAGTACTTGTTATTTGGTCAGACAGAACTAGGTTTAGAATAATAATTTAATGAGATCTCAGTGGGTTACATTAGCCAAGATAGCTAAGCCTAAAACTGCATTCTACTGTCCAAATTGGAAGATCTTGCTCCCTGTCTCTTCCCCCTGTTCCTCCCCCCCCGGCTGTATTACTGTTCTCTTCTCCCATCAGGCCCCCTCTGACACATCACAGCCTTCTCCAAGTCCCTTTGCCTCATTAAAACCTGCCAGAAAACCTATCTGCTCTTTTCCTGGATTACTCCTCTGCCAGGAAAGTGAGGTGAACTGAGGGGAACAACAAACACAGAGATGACACCAGGGAGGGTTAGAAGAACAATCAAGGGTGGAAGATGTGAAAATCAGGCTGTCCTCTTTTTTGTTAGATCAGCCCAAGAAAGGCATCATCTCAATTCAGTTTTAGAAACAGTCCAAGCCACTAAATGGCAGAGCATTAAAAAGTATGGTGAACTCATTTTCAAAGAGTTTTGCTACAGGGTGGTAAAGATGACCAGAGGAAAGGAAATCAGTCACAGCATTTAGTCTGGGTCTTTCTTGGTTCCATCTCTACACCCACAGGACAGAAAGAGATTTCCACAGAGATTCATCCCACCTGTCTACACCCTCTTTCCTGAGTGACTAAGCCATCCTGAAACTGAATGTCTAAGCCCTTTTCTCTCCATTGACTACAAACTGTACTAGTTTCAAGTATCTGTCGAATTCTTGCAAAGTTAGAAGTAAAAAGGAATGGGAAAGTAGTTAATGTGAAAGTCTACTTAAAAATAGATTTGAACTTTAGGATAACACTGAGTTATCCTCAGTGTTATCCAATTGTGTATGTGTAGAAGGAACCAGAAGGAGCAGGAGGAATGTGAGGCATGAAATCCTATGGCAAGTAAGATGAAAGTCTGGGAAATGGTAGAACAGAAATCCTGCAAATTGCAGGACTCCAGCCTTCTGTGACTGGCAAAGAGGTGCTCAAGCTCCAGCAGCTGACCAGAGTGGTCAGCAAATAACCAGATGTTATTTGGAAAGGACAGATAATGGTGTAAAGTCACCCAACAAAGCCATGAGTGTCAAGAAACCAGCAAAGATGTGGTGGGTCTAAGAAATAAAAGAATTTTGGTGAGATGCTACACAACTTATTTACATCTGTCATTCTGACATGATCACTTTCCCTACCTGCTTCTTCCTGATAGCAGGCATGATAGAAAAACCTTGCATGAACAGAGACTGAAAAGACCAGGTGTGTAGCTTTTGAAGGGAAATAAATGAGCAAGAAAAGACTTGAAAGACAAGTTAGAGCAGACATGATAAAAGATCATAAAATAATGAATAGCTTAGCTAGAGAGAAGTTC
Organism: Cisticola juncidis; assembly: GCA_013400215.1. NCBI lineage: Eukaryota > Metazoa > Chordata > Aves > Passeriformes > Cisticolidae > Cisticola > Cisticola juncidis. The sequence continues at coordinate 389,490 of VXBR01010134.1, read as the reverse complement.
CGAGTTTCTTAATACAAGGACAAGGAGACTGACAGCACAAAGAAAATACAGAACTGTGAAAAGGAATGATTTTTCAAAGCCAATTGAATCATGGAGCTTTTTAACCTAGACAGTCAATGAAGAAGAATTTAAGGAGCCATTAATATGGGTATTAAAGCTGTCTGGATGGTTTTGAAGAAGGGATAGGAGTCAAGATGTTTCAGGATTAAGCTAATTTCTAGTGATTTGAAATTAAACTAATTTGTAATGATTTGAGAGACCAGCAAGGGAGTCAGAAAAGACAAAGTGAAGGACAGGAAATTATCTCCTGTTATCTGTCTGTGAGTTTCTTATATTTTTCTCTGGAAAGGACAGAAAGATATGGGGTTTGGGTTTTTTGTGACAGACCCAATGGTTAAATACCCCTTACTTTTAGGCAATGATGCACAAAGAAAGATGGAGTCACTTTCTACATTCAAGTAGAAAGTGTAGTAATTTTCTGTATTCCAGAGGATATTCAAACCACTGAAACATCCAGCTCTCTGAATTCAAGAGGGACATGTTGTAGCAGTTTTAAGTAAGTAAACTGCCCCCATGTAGCCAAATAAACCAGTTGTAATTGTAAGAATAAAATATAAAGGTATTATAAGGAATAAGTTTACTTAGAAATGGCAGCCTTCTGCACCAAAACTCTATTTGAACAGTGGCTGAGACGCAGTTCTGAACAAGCCTGACTTGTGCAATTTCTGTCTGCACAAATGTCACCCTCCTGCTTTTCAGTTCCTTGAGACACTTTAATTTGTGTCTGGCTTCAGTCCAATCCTACCAATCCTGTACTCTCCTAATCATTTAATCATCTCAATTTTCTCTACTATCTGTTTTTAGCCAAGAGGTGACCAAAGCAGGCCATGAGTTTTCCAGCAAGATTACATCCTCTGTGATGGGATACCTCTGTGTTTGCAGCCTGGATGCTATTTTAAGTAGAGGGAAAAAAAGCCTAGCCCCCAAAAAAGGGGGACTTTTTCTTGCTGAGGACTCATATTCTGTCATTTATCAGTCAGATACACCCCAGCTCTCCTAGGAATATGCTGGGCTAACCAATGATGACAAGATGCTTTCCTTTCTCCTTCCTGCTCTGGAAGTCATGTGTTGTGGCAGATGTTTCGAGCATCATAAAAATGTAGTGGTTTTGAGAATGACAGAAAATAAGGCATTATCAGAGCTACTTTTGTACAAAGAGAGCAGGAAAGGCTCTTAGCTCACCTGCATCCTTGTTCCAGACAGCAAGGACTCGGAACACGAAGGCGCTGAAGGTGGCTGCAAAGAAGCCTCTCCAGTAATTGCGCACAGCAAAGTACGTGGAGGTGACCTCGATGCTGAAAAGAACCCCTGGAAGGAGTTGGAAAGGGAACAAAGTTAAAATTACAAGTGTAATGTTAGAAGCACGAGAGAGGATTCTAAACAGCATTCTAGAGCAGTGGTCTCCACCCTTCTTTGATCATGCACCCCTACCAATGAAAGGTTTTTGAGCATGTACCCTCTCCCCATGTGTGTATTTATTTAAAAATAATAGGCATGTACTACTGTGCTAAAATATTGTGTATCATATCAAACATGCACAGAAATAGAAATTAAACAAAGATGAGATAAAGATGAAATAAATGTAATTAAAAAAATTATTTGTTTTATTTATTTATGGAAGAAGGAAAAGTATTCACTGAAATAGTAATATTTAATTTTTAAAATCTGGTTTTAATCCTTTGTGACACAGGGATTCAAAGGTCTGGTTGTATGTTCAATTGTTTTGATACTTGGTCTAAAAAGAATATCTCACAAAGACACATAAATCCAAGTGCAAGAAATGTACCATTGGCTGTGCTGGCTAAGTCATGATACTGTTTTTTCAATTCCACCCACCACCTATGCAAAGATTTTTGTTAAAATTTGAATAGTATATTTTCATCCTCCCTGATGTCAATCAGTTGTTCTTGCAAAATAATCAGAAGATGTTGATTTTTTTATATTTTTAACAAGTGGGTTCAAAACACACTGAAAATCTAGAAATTTCTCTTTTCAAGTTTTTTGAGTATATATATATAAAATGAGAGTTTTTGTAGCTAGGACACTTACATTGTATTTGGCAACAGATTCACAAAACCTCCACAAGTTTCTTTTGAAAAGCAGTTTCTCACCCACTGTTAGAACATCACTTTCACCTTGAAGTACAGCAAATATGTTTACTTTTTCAAAAATAACTGCTAGGTAGCAATCTACTGACAGACACTTGTCATCACAGAAAAGATCAGCAAATTCAGAACACTTGTCTTCTTTTAAAAGAAAAAAGATGCAACTGGACTTTAAATTCTGATCCTCTTTAAAGTTGCTATCAGATTACCAGGAAATGCCTGTAGGATTTCCATGGTCGTTTCCCATCTCATTATGAAGGATTGTAAAGGTTCTACTGCTTCAGGGTTTTGTTTTTATGAAATGAACCACATCAACAACATCGTGTAGCCTTTTGTGCATGTCTGGCTCCCATTTCTTTGCTGCAATGGCTCATCTGTGAACAATGCATGAATTCCAGGTGTAGGGGTGGCTAGGTAACCTTACCCCAAATTCTCTTGTTCTGCTCCACCAGTTGTTACACTTGCAGAGCTCTTCCATGAAACATTCTTTATTAAAGAAGTAATTTACTGCTGAGAATACAGCTTCTGTGGTAGATACTCCTTTCTCACAGAAAGAAGTTCTGCATTTCCCTAGCAAAACAGAAACTGGAAAATACCATCATCTGAGGCAATTTAGAAACATCTATACTCTAATCCAGCTGCACAGGAAGCCTCCTACTGTGTAATTTGTACAGACTGTTGTTTCTTCAACCCTTAAGCAATGTCCCCTATGCATCTTCCAGCAGTGTTTACTGAGGAAAAAACACATTTTAGCTAAATGCTAACACATTTAGCAATAGACACAAAGTCTGTTGCTTTCTGTGTATTATCACAGCCGTTTTTATGTTTTATGGCAGGAAGAACAAGCATTTCCCCCGTGGTATGTGGCATTTTCTCTTTTGCTGTGAAGCAAGAAACCTCAAAGCAGGCTTCTACACATTTCTCATTAGGTTCAGTAAAATTTTGTGAAGTATTGGATTGAATGTCACATGGCTCGAGACATCACTGAAAACATTGTAGAGGTTTGTCTTCATGTCCTGCATGCCTAGATTTTAAATGTACTGCTAATTCTGATGGCCTCATACTTTCATTAGTTAACTTCTCAAAGCATGATACACACGTAGAGTAAGGTTCATCATTAACAACAGCAGATGTAAATTCATATTTAAAATAACCTTTGATAATTTTCATCTTCTTTTGTCCGACTTCCTCTCAGATCTGCTTAGCTGGCCATTGTTTGTACCTCATAATGGGACTGAATAAGAGCCTGTCCTAGAAGTGTCAGCTCTGCCATTTTGTTGTCATTTCTCTGTGCTCACATTATTAGTAATATCTTCAGTCCATAGCCTCTTTGCAGGAACCTTTAAAAGCCATTTTTTCCAATTTGTGAGGATTAGTTTAGTTTACACTAGATAATATAATCCATAAATCCACTTAATCCAGTGTGGGCACACATTGATTGCAATTCATTGCAATATGATGGAAGAGTAAATAATTGAGGGTACTGTGGGAGCTCTACCTTGGGAGCAGTTCTACACCTCATGCACTGTATGTGACAAGTGGCCATGTGACATATTAGCGTGCCACTGCCAATACAAATACTTAATATTAATGAAGTTTAATCTATTTACCCTTCTATATTTAAAAAAAAAGAAATTCTGGTATTTCCATCCCACACCCAACAGATCACCTTGTGCACCCCCTGGGGTACACACACCCCAATTTGGAGACCACTGCTCTAGAAAGCCTTCTCCTCTTGCCTCCAGAAAGCTGCCAACACGTGGAAAAAAGACTGTCAGTGGTGCTAAAGGTAAGTGTCTCTGTCCAAAGTAAAAGTCACATCAAAATGTGGTGCAGGAGAGGAGGAGAGGAGAAGAGGACTAGGTGGGAGAGGATTTAGGTACCTGAGGAAAAGGAAAGAGAACAGCCACTTGCCTCCAAGTGGTGTCCCAAAGCAGCAGCCAACACCCACAGCACACCCCACAGTCAGGACATCCGTGTAATAATAGGGCTGCTACTGGTGAAAGAGACAAAGAGAGACAGACAAACAGAAGAAAGAGTGAAACAAAACAGAGAGTGAGTAACAAAATTGGCAGGTATGACTGCATGATGTCACCCAGCTCTGTCACCAGTCTCAGAGTTATAGCTATGTTTATCTTACTTCTCCCTTCTGGATGGCTTCAAAATACTGAAAAGGCAACACCTGGCACAGGACAGGCATATACCTGGAATCACACACTCAAGAAATGTGAAGCAGGCAGCATCTCATTTTCCTCTGAAGCATACACATTTCTGCCACTGTGGAAGAAATATCTCAAGGAAAATCCTCCAGAGGATGGAAGGAGCATAAATAGGTTTCGCTCCTTCTCTTTTACTTTGGCAGGGAATCTCAGCATGCACATGTGCCACAGAATGCCTCAAAAAAGCTGCTCTGTGACTCAGTGTGCACAAGACACACACATGTCCAGAGCAGAGCGTGGACTGATGCTGAAGGCTCTTCCATGCTGAGTAGGTGAATGGGTGACAGATCACCCAGTAAAGCATTGTGCTGTCCTGGTGAAAATGGTCATAATAATCAAAAAAATAATTGGAAGGTGTAAAAGGGAGAGTCTTTCTAAGAGACTGGGTACCATTTGCTTGTCAAGGGCTAAACTGGCTTTTCGAATCCATCCTCCTTAATACACAGGGTGGTATTTACCTGCAACAACACCAAGAAGTTACACATCAGGGCAATATGAAGTGAAACTGCAAGCTATATCCTGGACCTAGGTCAGCTGAAGATTATATGACTCCCAGGTAATGGAAATTACATTTGGTAATTTGGTGTAAATCCAAAAGAGGAACCAGGGCTACGGAAACTATGATAACTTTCTGTTTGCTCCCATCCTACAATATTATGCCAGACTCACAGCAAGTTTTAGTCCTGTGTTTCTGAATCCCTCTCTATCTCTCTGTTCAGAGCTGCGTTAACTGCAAGGTTAGATCAAGGGAAATAGGATCAGGGTGCTCAGGATCAGGCTGCTAGGGCAGCCCTGAACACCTTTAAGGGCAGCGATTCCCCAGCACCTCTTGACACTTGTGCCACCCTGAACCACCTCTGGGACAAGGTGAGAAATTATTTTCATGCATAGATAGAGTTTCCCTTGTTGCAAGTAGTGCCTGTTGTCTCTTTGTCCTTTCACTGTCCTCTGAGAAGACTTTTGGCTATTTTGTCTGACATCTCCATTTTCCTACCAAAAATTTCTGTTTTCTACCAAAACATTTCTGTTTTCTTCTCTAGTATCTCCCAGTCGTCTACGTATGATGCATCCTGGAGTGTCTGAGACTATGTTAATTCTAGGTACAGAGAAAAGACACAAGAAGCATAGACTTCTACAGAGATTTTTTGGGGGTTGGGGTTTTTTTTGCTTTATTTTTTTACTATTAAGACAGATACCATTCTCCTGTATACTTCCAATGGTTCCACCTGACTGTGGTCTGATCCTTGGTTCTGAAGCTGCTTTCTCTCAAGGCTTTTGGCAGACTAACAAATTTTGCCTTGAAGCCTCAGGCTTCAGCTCAGGCTGTCTACATCTTGCTAGACTGCCCACATATGCACAGTTCTCAGCCTCTCTCTTGGTTAGCCTGATTTTCTTTCTGGTGTCTTTTCTCAAGTTATCAACTGAAGAACCTCTAATCTGTAGCTGACAAACTATGTTCCTTCTTTGATTTTTTTTGTTTAAATAGCCAATCAAAGTAAAGATCAGTATTACTGCTGATGCAAGACCATGTTGCATCTGTCAGCTGACTCATCCGTTTGAAGACTAACAGTGCATGGTAGAACTAAAACCAAGTTAGAAAAAACTGTATCATTTAAAACCTCTTTGCACTTCTGGGCACAATATCTGTGCAAGCTGGCTCAGGGCAGCACATGGGGAGAGGGGGAAGTGAAGTGAAAGATAAATTATTTATGAATATATTTCCACTGCTTTAGGAAGAAGTTATCATGTGCCCCTGTTTAAAGAAATTGAGTGAATCAGAAGACTAACACAAATGCATGGGAGAGACATAAATTTCCAAGTTTCTCCTCCAAGTGGGATCATGGAAAGTTGTGAAGGAACTGCTGGAGTTGTCTCCCTGCTCAGAGAGCTGTCAGTTCTGTTAATGCCAAGGCTAGATAGGTTCTTGTCCAGCTGAGTCCTGAACATTTCCAGGGGTGAAAATTCCCTGGACACTCTGAACACCTATGCCAATGCTGGACCACCCTTGGGAGAGAAGAACATAATATCCTTTAACAGAGTAAAAATTTTCCTCCTTGCAAGTTGTTCCTGTTGCCTCTCACAAGTTTTTTTTTTAATTTTTGTTCTCTACTTGATTCTTATTGAATTTCTGGGCAGCCCTTGGTACTCTCCAGGTGGAACAATGTTCATGGCTGGCAGGGACTGAACGAGCTGCATCATTAGAAATCAGCACTTAAATAGGTGTCACTTTTCCAGTAACCTTCCCTTCTGTTCACTGCCACCACTTACACGTGAAAAAAAAGAACCTGTGTTGCTCAGGTGGAGAGGAATCCGTGGAACACCTTTCATGGGAGCAGGAAGTCTCACACAAGAGGAACTGTACATTAAATGTCACGTGTAGGAAGACACTTGCCTCCAAGAGGAGCCTTGAAGCAACATCCAAATCCAACTGCGCAAGCCGGCACTGGGAGGTCGAGCTGCCTATGCACATTCTGGAACAGGGAGTGCAGCCAGAGACGGGCATGCTGGGGTTAGAGGGAGCAAAGCCACGGGGTTAGCACCCAGAACAATGAAAATAAGCAACAGCCAGCAGCACAGTCAGCCATGGCTATTACAAATAGCAGGCTCCACACACTTTAGTGCAGCCTTTAGTACTGGCAGCTGGTCCTTGTGCACAGACAGGATCTACTCAAGTACAACAGCAGCTCCAGCTGTATGACACAGTCACTTTCTGCTAAGAGACTGCACATAAAGGAGTTCCTACATTTGTCTATATGTGCAGTTAATAGATTTTTTTTTATCCAACCGGTCAATACAGTGATCAGCCTGCAGAGGCTGTTCTGCAACAGCAAAAGCATAGAGACGGTGTCAGGGTCTATAATTAGCAATGCTGTATAAATCTGGCTTAACGACAAATCAGTCTTTGTCTGCAGCTACTTTTTTATACAGTCAATGATCACAGTGCAAAGGCATCAATCACGAGATTGAAAACTTGTCAAACATACTCCTAACCAGTCTCTGTAATTTCTGGGTGACATTTGTGGTCCTGCAGAGTTATTTGGACTGCCTGTCCGGCCTTGCACTACTTCTGTTCAGCTTGTATTTTACTGCTCTACAGCAGTACAGTGAACATCAGTGTGTGTGTCCTCTGTGTTCCATGGCCTACACACACTATCCTGGGTGTCTCAGGAGCTCAACCTGTGGAAGAACTGTGTTCAGAGATGTGTGCCTTACCTCATACACCCCACAGAAGATTGACATGAACTTGCTGAGTACCACAGCACAGATACTGGCAATATGCACAAAAGGACCCTGCAAGAGAAGAGGAGGAGAAAATCAGAGAGGGTTGCCCTTTGGTTACCGACAACCATTTAGCTACTGCAGGCCTCTTTGGCCATCCCAGCCAATAACAGAACCATTAAGGTTGGAAAAGACCTCTGAGATCATTGAATCAAACCTTTAATGCAGCATCACTGTGTTCACCACTAAACCATGTCCCCAAGTGCTACAACCACACACCTTTTGAGCTCTTCCAGGGATATTGATTCCACCACTTGCCTGTTTCAATGCCTGCCCACCATCTCATTGAAGAGATTTTTCCTAATATCCAACCTAAACCTTGCCTGGTGCAACATGAAGCCATTTCCTCTTGTCTTGTCATGGGTTATCTGGGAGAATTTACTGATTCCATAGGAGAATTTTACTGATTTACCTGGCTGCAACCTCCTGTCAGGGAGTTATAGAGAGTGAGAGGGTCTCTCCTGAGCCTCCTTTTCTCCAGGTGAAGCAGGCCCATTTCCCTCAGCTGCCCCTCATAAAATTTGTGCTCTAGACCCTCCAATCTTCCTCAGTTCTCCTGTCTCCATTTAATTTTTTCCCTCTCAAAGACTACATGACTTGAGTTCTTTGATATTTCCTGTATCATGTCTTTCAAAGTGGTAGGAAAATGGCCAGTGAAACATAGGTGGGAAGAGCAGAGCTTTGAGAAGAGGAACGGTAGTGAAAGTAAGAAAACATTTATAGATTCTTCTTTCACAGACAATTCCCGCCTTCCAGACCCTGGTCACTACTGCACACAGAACCAGCAATATTTACCTCTTTCCCCACAGGCATGCCACTTCCAAGCCCAGCTGTGAGGGCCACAACTTTGGCCACAAAAGCTTTGAGAGTGAGATACTCCTTGAGGACCACTCCCCTCATGATGGTCTTGAGCTCTGGGATCCCAGACCCTGAAAACAACAGCAGAGCCGGCGATGAGCAAAACCCTCAGGCAAACGGGACGAGCAAGACCAGAAACAGAAGCTGCCACCCCTTCTGCCCTCACCAACAGCCTGTGGAGAGACGAAGTGGCAGAAGCTGGCGGCGAAGAGGATGAGGCCGAGCGGGAAGGCGACCCAGGCTGCGTACTGCAGGGGCACGTTGGGGTGCAGCGCTCCGTACGTCCACTTGTAGGCTGTGGGCACATAGACAGAGACTCGTCAGCAACCACGGCTGCTCCACACAGGAGGCAGACAGCAGAGAATCACACACTTGAGAAACGTGCCCGCGCTAAATCTCCTTCAGAAATGGTGTCCTGATGCTCCTTTTCTAAGACAAGCCTTATTTTGAGTACGAGTTCCCCAATAAAGCAGGCCCTCTGCAGGAATGGGTAGAAGACAAATATTAACACCTGTGCCCAAGTGTGGCACAAAAAGAGGTGTGTTACGTGCAGCTGTGAGGACAGATCACAGCATCTTCATTTGGCAGTCTGAGGCTCTTGTGTAGGTTCTGAAGGACAAAAATGTGGGCCCCCAATCATTCCTTCATAAAAAACTAGTTTAAAAGTTCTGATTGTGATTTCCCTTCTAGAGCAGCAAAAGGAAGCTGTGCCAGCAGCTATTAAAACAGCAGTGGTACCATTGCTCAGCCAGCTACAACAACATGAGCTGCTGAGAATCCAAACTGAGCTGCAGCTCCTCTGCAACTGCATCTTCCCTGCCTGAGCTGGCTCCCCACACAGCCTCAGCAGAGGCTGAGACTTGGCAGGGGAAAAGGAAAAAAACACCAAAGGGCTCAGCTGCAGGGAGTGTAAAGGATAGGAACCCTCAGAGTAGATCATGCCAGTCACCTGGTACATGGGGAAGCTTTGGAGGGAGGAACACTGGGTTGAAGGAATGTTGGAAGCTTTGAAGAATTGCAGCAGCCCAGAGGAAAATGTGTCTGCCAGTCAGGATTGGGACACTGAGGGTGAGGACAGTGCAGTTAACAGGATGTGGCAGTGGTGTGTGTGTGTGCACTGAGATGGGGGCCGAAAGATCTTGTAATTTTTGTAGCTGGCAAAGGGAGACAGACCACAGGAAAAATGCAGGAAAGGGATAAGACAGGGAATAGGAGATCTTTGTGAAAAGGGCAAAAGGAGATGGCACTATATACCCAGATGGCAGAAAAATTCAGGGCACTGTATAAGTAAAAATTGGAAAGAACAAAAACTAGGTCAAAAGCAGAAACAGTGTCAGGAGGGCATCTATGAGCCCTTTCCCCCACTTCACCCATATTCTTAACATTCTTGGGGAGAAAGGGAAGCAGTATAACAGGAAAGGCTGCAGTAATACTTCCCTGTGCTCCTGCATATTCAAGGGAGCAGAAAGAAAAGGGATTCAAAATATTTGTCTTCGACTCATCATACACATACCCCTTGTTTCTGCCCACTTAGTTCCAAGTTTTCCCCTGCCAACCCTTTATAGCACCTCTGCCTAGCTAACCTTTACTACTTTGCCAGAACTCCAAACTTCCCAAGCAGTGAGGGTTGAGCATGGGACAATGATGTTAAAGGAGGAGCAACACAAGTCACTGGGCTTTGCAAAACATTCGTATCATTTACTGTCTGCTTTTGCAGCACCTGAATGGGACCCACCCTGTACGGTCTTTGCACTGGCATAATCCACTCCCCAGCTCACCAACGCCATGACCAGACCCAACAGAACCAAGAAAATCCAGTCCTCTCCAAGCTTCTTGGTAACATATTTCTGGATGCGTTTAGCACAGTCTGTGGAGGGAAGAGTGAACCAGAAAAAAATGAGTGAACAGAGATGAAGCTGTCCCTGTCCCTCCTGTGCTGAGAACTGGCTAAAACAAGGATTTATTTGAAAGCATCATGGGATTCATGTTGAAGAACTGGTACCCATCCCTCTCTCACACAGTTCTGTAACATCTTATGTAGTTGAAAAAACATTTTAAAAAGGGGGTGTGGGGGTGTGGGGGTGTGCAGGACAAACAGAGTGGAATTTAACATCTTGTACATTAGCAGCAAAAGTCTGATATAAGGAAGTCCTTTTCTTCCCATTACAGAGCTCTGTTGTGGAAAAAAATCATTTACTTTGGATTGTTTTTTTATTCCAAACCTATCTTTTCTCTTTCTAGGAAGAAAGTTACTACAGAAAAGTTTTTTCAACCCAATGAGATTCGAATCCTTTTCCTTCCCTCTCTGCTTCTCTCCAGTCACAATTGCTTAAATCTCATCTCCCTTGCTGGCCTGCCCAATATCTGGTAGTGAAACATGAATTGTCCCTACCTTGGCATTTGGAATAGTGCTCTTCTTTGATCTGTACTTGACTGTCACGTTTCAGGGGTCTTCCATTGTTCCTTTGGGCCTGTTTCTTCAGCAGTTTTGCTGCTTCCTTGTCTGAAATGTTATCTGTTATCTTGTCTGTGTATCGGCCATAAAGCTAGAGGAGCAGAAAAGAAAAGGGCTCACAAGGAAAAGGGAAGGCAAATGCTCCTTCACAAATAACATTAAGGATGACAAGGCAGATCTACCAACAGAATCAAATGTAGCAAGCAGGAGATTGAGACACAGAAACTCTCAGACAGGTGCAGCTCATTTGTTTTTTCTTCTTTTCTTTCTAGTTTCCTCTTTCCAGTCTCTCCAAAACCTTTTCACCTCCTTGTCAGGAGTACAAGACATAATCATGGAATATTCATTATTTTCTAATGTCCTGGGGAAAAAAAAGGCTGAGAGATTGAGCATTAGGAGACAGCATTTGAGCATTAAGAGACAGCTTTCTGGAGGTACAAAAGAAGGTCAAAGTAGTTCACATGAGGCTGCCATCCTCAGGGCTGTCTCATAGATTTCAGCAGCACTCTAAAACATCTCTGAAGATTTTGAGAGGCATTACACTCTCAAACAGGCTGCAGGAATGTCCTGCATCTGTTCCTCCTGCTGCCAAGGAATGCTTAACAGGGCACACAGCCATCGATGGTGCTCGTGGAGGAAAAGAAGTGGCATCATCTCAAAAATATCACAGGCTGCTTCACACCTCCAACCATTATTTACCCAAATCAGCATTTTAAGTCCTCCTGTATCTCCAGTTCCTCTGAAATTCCTAATTGCTTAATCTAGTCTTTTTCTTCAGACACTAGAAATGCAGTTGGTTACACGCAATTCACAATCAGCTGTGTGTGCTTACTAAGGACAATTCTCACACGGGTCTACAATAAACTGGGCAGTTGTGCTGTCATGTCAACACCTTAAGGGAGTTTGAAGACCCTGATTGTGCCCTGTGTTTGTTTACCAGATTTCCTGAAGAACAGCTGTGCCACCTCACTCTTTCACAGTGTAGGTGAGAAAGGTGTGCATTTGAGAAGCAGAGAATAAGCATCTTCTCCTTGCCTGTCCTTAAAGTGAACCAGGTTTGGCTTTACTTTGGCCCAGGTTACCACCTGATGCACTTCCCACCTGTGACAAGGTGACCCTTTGCTCCCTTCCCAGCAAAACATCTCCTTCTCTGAGCTTTTCTGGGTGGAAGGAGGAGAATGAGCCATGTTTTGATCAGCAAAATCAAAAGCTTAAGCTGGAGAATGACAGGACGTATGACAGAGATAAAGCACTACCACACACTTAGGAGACATTTCTATTTGACAGTCCCTGCCTCCCCCTTTCAAGGTAACAAAAGGCATGCTCCTGTTGCCTTGAGATAAAATAGATACTGAGACTCACAGAAAGATTTGCACTGTAAGGCAGCTCTGGAGGTTTCTAGTCCCAGCCTCTGCCCACAGCCTGCAAGTTCCAAAGCCAGGTAAGCCAGATTAGGCTGCTCAAGATCTTATCCAGGCAACTCCTAAACATCTCCAGGAGAAGAAATTACCCAGCTTCTCTGAGCTCCTGTTTGGTAGAGCACAGTGCTCTACCAATTAGTACTTCAACATAACAAATATGACAGAAGGTCATAAGTATTTTATTTATTTGCACATATTCCTCAATAGACACTTGAGCCAAAGGGAACCACAGCTCCATTTGGAAATCCTAGTGGATTTTTTTTTCTTCACAGAACCCATATCTATGCATTTTTAAAACATTCTGTTCTAAAGATGGGTCACCTGTTGCCTCTTAAACAGATTGATCCTATCTGAACACCTGAAAGTATTCCTCTATTCATCACCATATTGGAAATTACACAAATTTAATGCAACTAAATTACCCACACATTCTAAGTAAGTTAAGCAGACACTGCAGGGAATAATGGCCATGCTCTGACCCCCTTAAAACAGAGAGGACAGTGAAACATCAGGCGAAGAATTTCATCTACAATGCAGTCTTACCTAGCAAACTGCTAATTTTTTCTTCTACTGTGTCTTTCTGTGACAGAAATGCCAAATACTAGCAGATTTTAGACAAATCTTCACCTCACCAGTGTTTCATTGCTGTTAAACGGTCATGAGGGATGGGTTCATGTCAAATACAACTGAAACCCATGTCAAGTATGAGATTCAAGTTAGAATCTTCCATCTGCCAGACAGAACAGTGTGACAGTATAATAGTATGAATGTTGAAACTCCTCATATGGTATCCTAGTTCACTGCTTCTGCCTGGCTGTGAAATGGTGCTTTAGCACTTGGGATATGGGGAAAAAGGGAATTAGTCCACAGACATAAGAAAGAAGTTGCTGTTCTGGCAAACCAGGCAGTTTCAACACATTTAAAGAATGCTTCACACATGTGCTTTGCTTCTTTAGGATTCTGGAAGTATCTAAAATGGTAGGAGATTGTGGGACAGAGAAAGAATCCAGAAATCAGAGGATGACCTTACAGCAAAATTGGGTTAGGCAAGAAATATCCCCTCCACTAGAAGATGTAAAACTAAAAATATAACACAGTACGACTCTGACTGTTCCTTCTTCTGTTGCTCTCTCTCTAACACAAGGAGCACAGGGTTTCTAGGCATCAGAAAAATGAGGCAATTTTATAAGTTCTCAATTACCACCTAAAGACTGAACCAGAAAAGGTACTGTCATGCCTACTTGGCTAAATGGTGATAGAGACCATGAAAATGGTGCAAAACCAGCAGAAGGTATAAATACAACTCAGGATAGATGGGAGGAACATCCACCCCCAAACAAACACACAAACAAAACAAACCCAAACAAAAAAACCCCAACCCCCAACCAAACCATTCAGGGAGAAAGCACAATCAAGTAAAGTTTGTTTTCAGAGATGAAGCATTTATCTATGCAAATGATCTTTTGTCTTCACAAAAACTGGGGAAATTTCATTGTTTGAGTAACAGAGGAAAAGCTGCACAGAATTTCAGGGTTAAAAATACATTACAATCTCAAGACTTTTCTGGAAGCTATTTTCTGAGGGGTCAGCACCTGTATGAAACTGCCCTTTTCCCATAGTCCAAAGCCCAAGCTATTTCCCATGCCACTTAGACTAAAAATACATTCCCCATGCCAGTCAGACTGAACAGTACATTACCCACACAATACCCCAGTCCTGAAATCCCTTTCCCCAGCTCTGCCAGTGCATCCTGTTTATGATCTGCTGCTCCCAGCCACTGGGGCAGCCTTAGCCTGTACTTCCTTTCTTTCTCACTCCTGCCCTTTAGCCATCTTTGCTATTCCTAAAATTATCTTCCTTAGGTGATTTTTTTTCCTGATGCGTCACCAAAGAGAAGCCATATCTGACCTCAAAGGGGAAAGCTCCCCAAATGCACCACATACACAAATTTTAATGTCAGTAAAACATCTCAGTCAACTGCTTAGACATAGAGCTGATGAGGCACATGGAAGGGATAGGGGACAGTGACAAAAAAATAGTTGTTCTTGAAGAGAAGGTGGCAAAGGGGAAATCTAACAGCAATGCTGTTACCTAAAGGGAGAGAGGGGTTGGAGGGAAACATTAGAGCAAGATATCTCAGAAGAGCACAGTGATGGACAAAAGGGAAAAAGCACAGCTTGCAAAAAGCAAAGCCCATGCAAAGGGACACGTCCCCATCCAGCCCCTCTTGAGGGTAGTTCAGCACAGGAGCAGCTGCCCAGTGGGGCTGGGGAATCTTCAGTCTTGCAGATGTTCAGAAAGTGCCTGGAAAAGGCTCTGGACTATGGAGTCAGCCCTGCTGTGAGTAGGGGCTTGGTCAGAGAGCTCCAGAGGCCCTCCCACCTACCTCTTTCTGTGAGCCTGCTGTTCTGTATTACTGCATTGCTGATTTCTTATTGCACATCCCTCCCACTACACCCATCTGTGTATTGCTGAGTGAGCTCCCTGCCAGGAACACCCTTTCTACAGTCACAAATAGCACATTTTTCAAATACTTCACCACCTGTAACTGCTTTCTCATGCAGAAATAAAACAATACAAAATCCTACAGTGTGGGATAATGTGTATTTTTATCAAGGTAAATTACATCATCTGTCATATATCTGCTATCTGTTATATTATCAAAAAGATGTTGTTGTTGTTATTATTGTTGTTGTTATGTTATTATCTATTAACCACTTTATGTTTTTTGACTATCAACTATCTGAAGGTCCAGGGCCATAGACCAAGATTTCACTGTTCTGGGGCCTGTGTAAACCAAACAAAATCACATGTACAACAGAAGGCAACAGCTAGCAAAAAAAAAAAGCACAACAGGAAAAAAAATCTCTGTCAAATGTTTTTTCACATGACAGTGGGGAAACAAATCTTAATGATTACTCTGTGTGGAAATGGATGAAAACACGTGCAACAGGTTGTTTTTCATGCTAATTACATGATAATAAGTGTGGGTGTTTGTATAAAGTACACGTGCATATTTATAGTTCATCTGCATGTGCATGAATGACCAGCAGAATATACACATCCACAGCAAGCCTGGCTTAGCCAGAACATGTTTGCATGCAAAGTTCCAGGAAAAATGTACACATGTACATGACTGCTGATAGAAAATATTTCTAGGACACATTTTTCAGTAAACTATAAATACAACTGTCTGGTTTTTAGATTGCAAATTGTCTTTGCAAATGCATGCTTGCTTGGGGATGTTTCTGCCTGAAGATATGCATGGGAATGGGTTTGATGGCCTTCTTGCTTGTATGTGAGATCATCTGTCTATATGCACTGACCATCACGCCTCTGGAACTGGGCACAGAGACACTCTGGTGTCAGGGAGCAAGAGCACAGAGCTGGTGGTGTTGCCTCATTGTCATCTGTGCCTACTGGAGAGTGGTTTTGGGTGTGTGAGACTGACTTATCTGCTGGATATGTGTAAATAGGGATGTTTTTGTGTGTGGATGTGCTTTAGTGGAGAAAGGGTTTGCATCTCACAGCTCCCCACACCCCAGCTCACATATTTGCACATGCACAAACGTGTGTTTCCTTCACCCACCTCAGCTCTCCAGCCCTATTTGCACCCCATGGGGCTGCTGTGACCCCAGTGGAGCTCAGCCTCAGGTGGGGCACACACACCTCTCCAGCCCATCCCACCCCTCGTGCTCACCCCTCTTAGCATGTCTGCTGCAGCCAAAGCAATGCCTTGCATTGGTGTAGATAAAGCCCAAACTGCTCCCATCAGACTTCTGTCCATCTGGGCTGCTGCTTTCAAACAAGCCAGTGGGGTGGTTTTGGAAGACTTCAGGGTAGGAGACACACAAACTCTCACATGTTGTAGGCAGTTTCAGAAGAGAAATCTCTGGATATGGTCATGGAAGTGATTCTCTGATCTTTGGCAATGTGACACACAAGTATCCTCACTGGGATGCTTATCTACTGGGAGAGATTTTCTTGGGGGCAAATGTGCCTGTTTTCCTATCACTAAATCAAGTAAGTCTTTAGAAGACAATTAATGCAGTCTCCTTCATTCCCCAATCATTTGCCATCCATGCAAGAGGATTTGTATCATTTAAGGAGAAAGATCCACTTTATGAATTTCACATTCACATGCTCTCTTCCTCATAACTTAACTGCATGCTTCATTGCACTGAAGCTCTCTTAGATCAGCTTAATCTGAAAAGAGTGATAGGAAATAAGACACCAAGACTGTGCTGTAAACCCTCCCCTTTGCAGGAGGCTGTCCCAAAAGAAGAGGTAAGGGAGATACAGAGCATAATGGAACAAAGCCATCACCTGAATACACCTGTGTCCCAGACATTTTTCTGAACCAGTGCTTGTACAAACCAGAGCAAGAGTCAGGTCAAGCTTAAGGGTTAGAAAACCCCTCATTTACAGCTCCACTGAAATACCAGTATACCTGTGTGGGTCTTTCACCATGAAGGGCTTTATGGTGAGAGAAAAGTCACAAGAGAGCTTTACTTCATCTACACAGCAGTGCAGATAGATACCCATCTGTATACATCACTGTTCCCTTTGGTTTTACTCACTCTTGTGCTTTACTTAGTCACAAACCCGTTATTGCTCTGGGTAATTTTCCCCATCCCAGCTTGCCCATTCCAAGTCTCGTTGCCTCCATGGCAGGTGACAATAACCTCTGACTTGGGTTACTGGGAGGACCCTTGGTGTAAGTACAGCCATGAATGCCAAAGCCTGAGCTGGAGTCAGCAGGTGAAGGGGAGAGCTGGTGGGCCTGGGACGGACAGGGATGCGCACTCTGCCCGTGCCCTGCTGAAAGCCCCCGAGCCAGTGATCCCAGGGACACCTGTGCTGCCACAAACGTCCCCTTGTCCAGCCCTACCTGTGGGTAGCTGAGAGAGTTCTCTGGGGAGCGCAGGTCATCCCCTGTGGCCCCGGGCTGGTGTCCTGCCTCGGCAGGAATCCCGTAGCGGGTGCATTTCTCAAAGCAGACATAGTCGTACTGGGGGGTGCCGCCCCACAAAGCCGGCTTTGAGCTGGGCTCCTGCATCCTGTGCTCTGAGCTCTCCATTCCTCTGCTCCTCCTCACGCTCCTCTGGAACTGAGGTGCTGCTCTGGGCCTTACTCAGAACCACCTCGTGTTCTGGCAGAGAGCACGGCCTCCGCATTCTCTGCTGATCCTTCCTTTCTTTCTCTCTCCTCAGACCACTCCAACTTGTCCTGTTCCTGCACTCTCTTTCTCTCTGCCCCTCCTCCTCCTCCTTGTGCCTCTCTCACTTTCTTGCCTTCCTACCCAAAGGGTTCAACTATATTTATAGCAACCTTCCTTTGCCACATGATTCCTCAGTGCCGTGTCTGATCTCAGCAAAAGGCAATAACTCTGCTGGGATTGAATATCAGGTACGAGCAAGAGGGGAACTCCTGAAGGAGAGGGAGGGGGCACGGGGAAAGAGGTGGTGTGACAGAACTACAAGCACAGAGACAGAAAGCAGACAGCAGGAAGCAGAAATTATTATCCAGGGTATCTCTTGTTTCCCAGCTCCCCATTCCACACACTCCCTGTTTGCAATGAGAACAAAGGTCAGTGGGCTTCCTCCTTTTCTCCCCATACACTAGCTGTCCTAAGGAATGAGCAACAATCATAAGGATGCCAGCAGCTATAGTGAGATGGAGTGAGATGGGTGCTCACACAGTGTCCCAAGATATTTTTTTTTAAGTCCACAGTTCACATCAGCAAGCCCTAATGAAGAAGTCAGGCATCCCTGTAAACTGCTGAGCATTACAGTCTAAACTCAGCCTTCCCGGGTGTTCTTACGGAGAATACTTTGCACTGCAAAGCACGTCACCAAACTGCTCTGCGGGTACTCAATTATAGGTTTAAGCAGAAATTTAATTCTTCTTGGTGCTCACATTTTCACAGACCAGAGCATTCAACAGCTTCTCTCCACTCTGCCACTTGTTTTCTCAGCCAGGGAAAGAAGCAGCGAGTTCAGCCAACACCAGTGAGGAGCTCAGCCAACGCCAGTGAGCTACCAGCCAGCGATAGGAATGAGAAGCACGTTACAGCAATTTGGCCTAGAGACACCTCCCAGTACTGTCACTGTGCTGCCTGTAACCATGTCTCTTCTGAGGGCTATTAATTAAGGAGAAGCAGAGAGTGCAAGATCTCAGAAACTGCATACAAGAAGAAAAGACCTCACATGCCAAGCTACTCATACTGAGTAAGAGATTTACAGGCAAGATGGGGTGGAAAGAAGGGCAAAACACCCTTTTTGGGGGCCAGAACAGTGTCGTTATTGCATTTTGCAGACTCGTGAAAAACATTTCTTCTTTTGCTTTTTTTTAGTCTTCATGGTGCTTGAGAGTAAGGTAGAAAGAAAGTCTCCAAGAGGAAGACACACTTCATGTCTTGCACAAACCACCTTCTTCATGTTCCTGCTAAGATGTGGATATCCATTAGTAGTAATATCCAGGTGGATAAGGTTAGTGTGTACAACTTACAACTGGTATCAGGCCAGGCAAGCACTGAATATTTATGAAAGCAATATCAGTGCTGCCCCAAAATTTACAGGCTCTCCTGTTTCATTCTCACCAGCACTCACTTTACTGTCAACAAGCACTACTTTCTGGAGGAAGACTGTGCCCCATTGGTAGGACATAACTTGAAATGAATCACTTCAAAGAGGAGTTTCTAAAGGACTGTGTCTAGGAAATCAGAGATAAACCTTTGATTAGCCTCACAGGTTACCATCAAAAAGGCATTAATTGCTCTCAGCCTATTGAGATGCTTTTGGAAGACCATTATCATTATAGCTTATATAAAAAACAATGCATAGCACATAATAGACAGTGTATAAAATATCTTAAAAATGTCAAAATAAAAGGTACATCATGTATAGGAAGCCTAAAAACTGAACACAGTACAGCCCAGCAAACATCAAAGCTGTAACACAGCACAGATCTTCAGTCACTGTTATATGTACAGGAGAAGAACACTGAGCAAACCCACTGCAGAAAACTAATGAGAACCTCTAGCTCAAAGTGCACTCCTCTAGCTCTTGTTTCTCAAGAGCCACAAGAATGGCACATTAGAAATTGCTGCAGTATAAAAATGAACCCTCTACTGCCAGCTAATCAAACCCTACTGTCTGTCTTGCATGACACTGTTGTGGAATTTCCACGGGAAATAATGATATAATAATAGCCTAAAAATGTAGGGTCCTACCCTGAAAGGTAGTTCTTTTTCCAAGAACTGTTCCTCTCAGCTTCCAAACTTCCCAGCCTCACTCACCTCATCAATAAAAGCATGAAGGACCCCATGGGCAGCACTCACCGAGTGACTCCAGATTGAGTCACTTGAACAAGAAACCTTTACTATCTTCATTAGGAAGACAGCCTACACACCCCTGAGCCTCACCTGTGCTTCCCACAGTGTAAAACTCCTCAGCCAGTGCATGGCAGGGCTGCAGCTACGCAGCTGATCCTGAGCAATCACTGTGGTGGCATCCGTGCACCAGGAAAGACTTAGCTCATTTGCAGCTAAGGGTCTCCCATTCAACTAATCCCCACTTCTCATCTCTGCATCTAAGTATCTGTACCCAGATATTATCTAACAAGGAAACAACTGAGAACAGAAATTCATCATTTCAGTGCATGACAAAATAAATGCAATCTGTAGAGATACTGGATTTATGTCACAGTACCTCCTGTGTCCTAAACACTAATCTTACCATGCTGCTGAGCTTATAAATCATTCGTCTCCCTCTTTCCCTGAGGAGGTGAAAGTGCTTTGTCAGCTCTCTGGAAATCATTAACAATCCTTGCTATTTCTCACGGTACCAATAATCTCTGTAGCAGCCTCCAGCCTCACTGACACTACCCTAGTTAAATTCAAAGCAGCTGCTCTCAATTTGTGTTTGCTCTGAGATCTGCTGCTTCTATATCTCACTCTCAGAAGAACTTGTAGACCCAACAGCTTGTCCAGTTTTTCCAGCTGGCACAGCTGACCTAATGAAAAGTAAAGTTCCAGCTTTACTCATCATCTTTTCCATGTTTTCAGATCTGCAAATATAAACATAATCACAGAACACAGAGAACACCCTGAAAAAACATCTGCCTTTCTGCACAGCTGCTGCCCAGAAACTGCTGTCAAATCTCCCCTAGCACTCCTCCTGTAATCTCCTACCACAGCTCTTATTTCTATATTTTCTTTATTGCTTCTCTGTCTTGCTTTCAGTTTTCCAGGCCTTGCTCTGCACTTCCACCAGGACTCATCAGTGAAATGCTGCTGTTGCTTCAGAGGTTACCAGCAGTCTCAGGAGATTAGCACAGAGCTGGGGCAAGATGTAAAAATAAGAGGAAGGTGTCATAACCATCTTGCATTAGCCACAAACACACATGACCTGTACACATGGCTTGACTCCTCAGGTGCACTTAAGCCTCT
The DNA here is from genome assembly GCA_013400215.1 of Cisticola juncidis. NCBI lineage: Eukaryota > Metazoa > Chordata > Aves > Passeriformes > Cisticolidae > Cisticola > Cisticola juncidis. The sequence continues at coordinate 368,641 of VXBR01010134.1, read as the reverse complement.
TGAAAAGGCTCACAAAAGTTTCTAGACTTCCCCACAGCATGCAAGAGGAAAGATACACAACCTGCTCATACACCTTTCCTTTTTTTCCTTTGCATGTTACAGGCCCTAGTGAGGCTCCAAAGTGTATTTCAAGAAGGACATGTTTGTGATAGATGAAAATACAGCTACAGCCCAAACTGGGTATTAAGCGACGGTAAAAGAAAGAATAGAAATTGGAAGAACTGTCAGCCAAGATGGGTCTCTTGTCCAGGCAGGCTTTTATTTTTCTCTCTCCTCTTCTCAGTTTTCTCTCAGGTCTCCCTTTCTCTCTTTTATCAATTTATTTATTTCTCCTGAATGCTTTTCAGGATGCAAAAAATACAATTCCTAGCCTTCCCATCCTACTGACTTGATAGTGAAATCTCTGGGGGGCTGGTGAGGTGGGGGACAAGGATGACTGAAGACTCACACTTCTCCCATGGTCTGCTCCCAAGAGATTTACAGCCTGAAATAATCCAAGTGCTATTTATCAACAGTAACAATCTTAATGTTCCCTATGCCATGCCCACACAATTATCAGACATTCTACTAACTTATGAGCCTTCTGCTTATGCTAGAGCCCTTTTTGGTTTCTTCTGCAGCAGGTTCATCCTGAAAGATCTAGACTACTTCATGACCTCACTGCAGACAAGCCTTACAGCCCACCAGCAGACTGCAGCCTCCTCTGGAGTGAAACACCGTGTTGATTTTTCAGCTGCCACCAACACTGCATGCACAGAAGTTATAGCAGATGGTGATGCAGAGCCCTTTGCCACTCCAGAGTGACAGGAGTGGAATTTGCTGAGGCACAGTTATTGTTACTTAGAACCCTGCATGCAGAATAGAGAACCCGTCATTTAAGAACAAAGCAAAAATAATATTCTGTGCTTGAGAAAGCCCAGCCCAAGAGGTCCACAAGTCTGTAAAGAAAATATAAAAGAGAGTCTACAGGACAAAAGAAACTGTAAAAGTGAAAAAGGGAGTTTTAAAGGAGGAAGAGGAGAAAGGTGATAAAAGAATGAGTACTTAACACTAACACAGTCTGTAAGAGAGAAATACAGAGGCAGTAAGAGACAAAGCACTGAAGGGCATGAGGGGATGAGAATTGGACAAGAAGAAGATATAGTGAGCATATTTTTCTTCAAGCAATACCTTTAGATGAAGCAAAAAAGAGTGAAAAGGCAGGAAAAAGACTTCAGTAGAAGTCAGATAAGGCAACGGCTTCTAGATGAGAACAAAGCTCTTGACTGGGACATTTTATTAGATAAGATATCCATGGAAGCTTCAAAGAGCTACAGGAGGCAATTAGAGCTTTGGGAGAGAAAGAATGCTGTGAAAAGGGCTAGGATGAGGGAGGGAGACTGGAAGAAAAGACAGCTTTTATAGTAAAATAAAGAAATAGATCATGGACCGAGGTTTGAACAGAAGCAAAAGAAATTTAAGCTGTGTAGGGGCACATAGTAAGCCAGGCTGGATATGGAGAGATAATGACAGAGAACTCTCAGAGGATACTTGAAAGAAGGGTTGAGTTCACAGCAAAAAGTAAAAAGACCAGAAAATTTAAGTGCTTTCATCATGGAGAAATAACAAGATAATATGATGATATTCAAGTGGACATGTACTGACTAATACTAGACTGAGTAGAGCAGAATTGACAGAAACAGGGCACATTTTGAGAATCATCAGCTTTTGATAACTCAAGAAGAAAGAGGCAGAATGGGGAGAAAAAAATCTCACAACTGGCATCAGATAAATACAGGAACACAAGGACATGAAGGAACCATTGAAGCAGATGTTGGAATAGAGGGACGTGGAAGGAAACTTGAACAGATCAGGACAGGGCAGGATGGCAGTGCAGTATGACATGGTAGGACAATATGATATGCCATGACTTGGCAAAAACCAAATGGGCTTTAAAGGGGCAGGGTTATGTCCCAGCTCCAGAAACAACCCAGCTGTGACAGTCTGCACAGAGCACCATGTCCATGTCGATGATGCCATCGAAGGTAAACGACTTAACTCGAGGTTGTTCTGTCCTACATCACAGTGTGGCCACAGGTTGGAACTGAGAGCAAAAATAACAAGCAGAGAAACTTAAACAAACCCAGCAACAAGAGCAAGGCACAGGAAATCAGATGAAAGAGAAGACAGCAAAATTAGGTTTTATAAATGGATCCAAACTCATTCAGAACTTTAAAGTGAATCTGACTGTCCTGGCGAGCTCTCAGGTAAAGACCACCAGGCTTTAGAATTCAAAACAGAACAGCCTTTAGTAGAATAAAAATAAGATAATTTGATTATTTTAAATAGAGAAAACTTCAAGCATGGAAGTCAAGAAGCACAGAAATAAATATACAGTCTATATACAACTCTCCCTCACCCACTGTGACCTTGCTTGCAATTAAGTTGATGACCTTCTGAGCTGCTAAAATTTTGTGCTCACACTCTATTGCCTAGGAGATTGTTTCCATGTCTCCACAGCTTGGATGCCTCCTCCCTTACAGCTGGCCCCTTCTTAAATTGCAGCCCTCAATTCTCTTGGTGATTCTCTACCCTACAGCACCCCATAACTTCTATTAAATAATTTCTTCTTTTCATCTGCCGAAAGGCTTTCCAAATGACAAGGTGTATTACTGGTGGGGTAGAAGAATTAATGTCTTGTCTTAGGATAAGCCAAGAACAAAGCAAATAGGCACAGTGTGTATACAAGTACCAAAAGAAGGCAAAAAGTAACTACAAGAATGTAGTATTAGACTGTTGACAAGAAGAAAACTTTTTCTAACTGGATTGTGCATCCTAAAGCAGCTAAAGTCTGTGAGAACTAGCAAACAATTAATTGATTGAAATAGATTCAGTGGATTTCTTGTTTTCTAGCAGAATAATTTTGCATCACAAACATTCTCTGATGTAGTCAGCTTGAAAACATTTTTAGCAGAAAGGACCAAGGAACATCTAAGAAATACAGACTTATCTCTAATGATCAAAACTTACTAAGGATACCTCTATGCTAGTGAATTTGTTATCATTCCAGCACAGAGAATCTGCAGCTTGTGCCTTTCCTCCCCTTCTCCCAGTAGCTTGCTTGTTGCATAGGTAAAATGAATAATTGCCCATTAGATCTGTCAATCATGCCATGACACACAGCCTGACTGACACCACAATGGTGGAAAGAAAGTGCAGTGATGAGCTGTGCAGAGCTGGCCTGCCACAGGCTCCTGGGTTTGAATTTGATTTGCCTAATTTCAAGTGGAGAATGATGATTCTTATGTAAAATGTGACCAACTATGAAGATGTGTGGTCATAGTTGAAAGGTTTAGAGAAATGGCTTGTGAAGGGAAAATATTTGGGAAAGTTTCAAGGACATGTCTGTGGTGTGCATGAGCTGGGGTTGGTCAAGAAGAGGGAACCATGAGTATGGATAGAGTATCTCTAGGAGGCTGTGGCTGGGATTTGAGGTATGCAAGAAAAAGTATTTCATTTTCCTGATATATGTTCCACTTTCAAATGCCTGAAAAGTAATTTCCCTGAAGCTCTATGATCTATAAAGCTCTATGAGAGTGATCACATTACCTGATTTGGGGAACTTGAGGAACAGACTGGTTGAAAAGGAAAGTCCTATTTTTTTTGTGTACTGGAAATAGTGATCAAGAAGCTTGATCAAGAAGCAAGGAAAAAAAGATTCCAGCCAGCTCAGCTCTCCATTCCTGCTGATGCATGGCCATGTGAATGTCAGTAAAGAAGGGACCAGGAAGGGACTAGAAATGAGGAAAGAGACTGTCTTTTCTGATTGCAACAGAGCCCTAATCCACCCTAAAAATTTTCTCAGTAACACTTGGCTCTTGCTTACATTTCAGACTCTTGACATGGTCAGAGCAGATGCTATGAGCTGCTTGCATGAACCATGGTTGCTAAGAACCAGTTGTTGGCAGTGCTGGTTTGTACTGTCCTGTCTCAGATAACTGAGATACAGGATGCCAATGAAGGGTTGTAGCACAGATGTGTTATCCCTGCTGCTGAAGAGTTTTTTATATACCTTATTTACTAGAACAGTTGTAAATCCTGCAGAGTTTTGACTAAGCTTCCTGTTTTTCTTCTCCTCCCCCCATCTAAATGCAGATACCCATACAAAAACACCTAACCCCCCAGCACAGCAGGGTTCTTGCCTGTTTTCCATAAAACAGTCCCTGGTGGTAATATGAGATAAAGACTAAGGTAAACAGAGGGAAGATAGTATTTCTCTTGGCAGCCTGAATAATAAATCCATTGCAAATGAGGGCAAAGAAATTCCCCTGCAGCAATAACCTTTGCTGTTATCACTGACTGCTAGGGATGATAGTGAGAATCAGCATGACATTCACTGGACTCCCTCCCTCTTCTATCAGCCCCTTGCTTTGACTTGGAGGAAGGTGCTGGGGGAAGGGAAACAAGCACATGCATCCAGGTTGAAGTACTGGGTTGCTCTTTGGCATGAATGCTTCAAAAAATCTTTTCTCTGTCAAGCTTTTAAAACTAGAGCTGCTGCACACCTATTATCAAGAGCAAATTTAGGTTGTCACAAGGTGAAAAACGGTGCAAAAAGTACACCAGAGCCTGAGGGGATACAATCTCCAGATGCCAAAGAGCCAGGTAGCTTAGTATATTAAGCCCAGGACAAGACAAATCTGCAGAAGAAATTGCAAGAAGTTCCCCATAAATGGCATTGTGTCCCAGGGCTGGCATTTAATGTCCATGCCATCTAAAATTATTAAACCTAGAACAGAAATCCAGCAAGGGGCTGTAGGTTGGAAACTATTGACCAAAGTCAGGAATGGTGGAGAGATAATGGGCCAGTGAAGAAGGTGCTGAGAATAAATGGTGGAAACTGTTCTGACTTACGTTGGGAGCTGAAAATAGCTCTGTGAACTACTAAACTCTGACGGTTTATGAGAAATTACAGATTTTGGGATGTTGTGTTTGTTCAAGACCATTGCTCACAGTTCTGCTCTTGCATTATTAGGTGTTCAGAATCAGCAAAAATGCCCAAGAGTACTTGTGGTATCTTGTTCAAGCACTGCCCTTGGTCTGGGCTGTATATCAATGTATTCATGTTTATATCAGAGCCAGAATCTATTTCACATTATATTTATAGCATAATTTGAAAGGAATGAGTCAGTAAACAAGAAATAAAACCAAAACAAAACAAAAAACCCAAAACAAAATCCCAAAACAAACAACAACAAAAACAGTAGAGATGGACTTTGTGAACTGTTTCAAATCCCACTCGCTCTGCTGGGTTTTCTTGCATCAGGAAGAGAGTTGTTGCTCTCTGGCAGGTGCACTGGCTGGGCTGGGGACACTTACTCAGGAGGAGAAGGACAGAAATGCCCCAGACCACTGGTTTTTGGGCACCATGAGGACCACGAGCTCACACAAGTCTGCAGGCTCCTCAGACCCATCATGCTGAAAGACAAGCTATGCCACTTGCTGAAGGCTCATTGCTCTGGGAAGAAGCTGACCCTTACTATGGCAGCTTTCAACCTCATCTTCATCAGAAAGGAAATGGATGCAGAGGGTGTTGCTGTGGTGCTTCCCTGTACCACAGGGACCACAGAATGGCTACAGAAATTGCTGGTAGAAAGCACAGCTGGTACCAGTGGCACCACCATTGCTAGCCAACAGGTTCCTTACCCCCCTTCCTTCTCTCTCCAAAAAAACCTGCTCCAAATGCCTTCATTAAATCCCATGGGATGGAGGTGAGGTCTCTGCAGGGGCAGGGTATTCTCCTTGCTTTGGGCAGGAGGGTTGTCCATCGTCTTCCTGCAGGAGATCTTCACCAGTCTAGCTGTGCTTTGTGGCAGGACCCCTTGAGCAGACATGTCTGTCTGTACAATTTCATACTGAGTTTTGCCACACTGATCATTACAGTCCTGTCCTCTCTTGACCTATAGTCTTGCATGCTGGGGAACGTGATCATTGCCCTGAATCAGCTGCTGAGCATTCAGATCTGCTTAGGAGTGCATTAATGTCTCTAATATCTGTGCTCTTATACCAGGTCTGAAATGTCATTTTTTTATCAAGGTGCCTTCTTCTGCAGTCCACAGGAGGGTCTGGACCCAGCTTTGATTTTTTGTTATAGAGCTGCACTGGAAATAAGAGGCAGATATCACTGAGAAGGGAGGAGGTCAGCACTCCCTCAAGGATTCCTAGTACACCCTCTGACCAGATAATAAGCACATCACCTGCATCTTGGCAGGGGACAGCACTCATGTTAAGGATCTGAAGCAGACTAAAGAAGGACTGAGGCATTTTTTGTGTGGATCTGTTCTCTTTAGATACCAATCTGCTGTCCTTCAGTAACCTTCATGTCTTCTGGAAATGTTTCAATTTTTGGAACACTTTTCTTAACAGATTAAAAAGCTTCTTTGTTTTTATGTGGCTTTCCATTTGATCCATTCCAGTTAATTATTTCACCCCTGTTTTTTCCACAAGGGTACTAACTCCAAGTGCATTGTGGTCATCATGAAGTAGTGGTTTCAGCTACGAAGCTGAATTTGACATACCAGTGGTATACCAGGTTCAGCTGAAATACTGATATGGAATCAGTTGTGTCAGTCCTCATATTCAGTAGAAAAACATCATCAGCTAATGATGGTTCATTCTCTTTAGAGAAAATCCATTTACTACAGAACCAAACACACTGATCTGGAAAAGTGGAGAAAAGAGAGAAGTCTACAAATATAAAAAAGAATTGGGTTGGAAGCAGAAACCACTAGAGGTTCTGAGAGTGAAAAATCTTTGTGGAAGGATTTAGAAAGGGTGTTCCAGAGTATCTTTGCATGTTCTGTTAATCCACCACACTATTATTACACCACTTATTTGCTACATAGCATTCAAGTGGTTTTCCCCAGTGATGGAGCAGTAAAAGAGAATAAAAGTACCACAGAGCAGCTCAGGGCTAGAACTAATGGGGAGTGAGAAGTCCCATGGGAAGGCACTTCTTGTAGATATTCTGACTCTTTCTGAGAGCTTACATAGAGGGGCTACTAGTCAGGGTGGAGCAAGATGCTGTACCTGAGCTCTGCACAGAAAAGGCAGCCTGTCACACTGTGCACCTGCCTAATCAAAAGCCAGTGATGCATCACGCCCTGACCTTCTTAGTCTCCCTTGTTCCACATTTCCAGACAAAGTGTCAAGCCTAGTCTTTTATCTTTGGTATGAGGCAGTTATAAGGACAAAAAAAAGAGAAGTTTTCTAGGGTCATGGCATAAGAGGAGTTGGTACTCCTTTTGAAATATAGCTGGGTTAAAGAAGAGAGAGCACACAGAAATTCATGATTTTTCAGCCTTGGCCTGAACCTTTACAGCTTTCCCAAAACTGTGAGTGGCATAAAAAAAGGATGGTCATATTCCCTTCCTTGCACCAGCTCTGATTTTCTGTCTGGGCACTGAGTGATGGAAAACACTCATGTCTTCATGCAGTTAACTGCTCAGAGTCGTGCTCTGAGCAAGTTCACTGCAGGTCAGGAAGCAGCTTTTAAGAACAAAGCTATAGATCATGTCATCCTCAATGTACACACTCACATGCAGCACTAAAACACACGTGTAGGCATGAGAACTTTGCTTAGCCCTTGTTTCATCTTCCCAAGAGTAAGATTTCGATGTACCTCTGGAATAAAGCTCCTACACCATGCTGACTGTTTCTTCTGTCACTGCCCCGTTGCATAGCTGCCATGTGTTCAATCCTGCTTTTGCCTTTATCATTCCTGGAAAGCTTAGGTGAACCTGCAGCTCTTTTGCCCTTTGAGCCTGGAGCATTATGGAACTAATGGAAAAGAGGTTTCCAACATGCCCTAATTCTATATGGAATTGGAGCTAAAAGCAGCCTGCCCTCAGTACCATGTCCCCTACGGTTGATAACAAACTTGATGCCAAGCAGAATCAACATCAAATACCTCTCTGGTCTGGATAAGGGCTCACAGGGTGTTAGTAAGTTATTCAGAGGAATAAAAACAGACTGACTGAAGAATTGTACAGGATGATTGAGCAATAAAATTACAGATGAAAAGTCACAATAAATCAGAAGTGATTAAGGAGGAATAGACATTCTAGCTTTGCATACACAAGAACTGTTCAACTATGGAAGCTCTTGATATGTAAGAATAGGATCTTGGGGTTACACAGAATAATCATAATGACCTTTTTAGCATTTATTTAGAACTATGGTTAAGAAGTAGGAAAATAATATCTAATTAAATACAATGTGCAAGTACATCTGAGTAATGTTTGCTTTCTGTTTCCCTTACTCTCAAGAAGAATAGAGTAGAACTAGGAGAGTTTCAGAAGATGGTCAAATTTATGGAATAGCTGCAGTATGAGGAAAACTTAAATGGACTGAAACCTCCCAGGCTGAAAAGGACAATGAGGTCTGGAAAATATTGAGCAGTATGAAGAAAATTAAACTGAGATGGTTAATTTGGCTGTATCTCAGGAGGTAGGGTCATGTTCTACTGAAGTCACAACTCCTTGGAATTTAGATGCAGGCAAACACTTTTAATTTGCTTTTCTGTAATAGAAGTAAATGATAGGTTTGTGTGAGTCATTTAACAACAAGGGTAGATAAGAGAGTTCATTACAGACAAGGAATTAAAATACATTCTGTGCAATATTTAGAAGACAATAATCTTGTAGACTAGTAGGTAATTTGCACTACTGCTCCTCTGAGTACTTTACTTAATCACCAAATTACAGAATATTTGAGCTTTGGACGGGACACCTGCTGCCTTGTCCAATACCATGCTCAAGCAGTGTCAGCAGGAGAAAGTTGCCTTGGGTTGTGTGCAGATAGCTTTTAGATGTCTCCAAGGGTGCAACAATCACTCTGGCTAAACCTGTGGCAGTGCTCAGTCATGCAAAAGCTTCTTTCTTTATGTTTAGACAGAAATTCCTGTATTTCAATTTGTGCCCATTCCCTCTTGTCCTATGACTGGGCTCTGCTGAGAAGAGAATGGTTCCACCACCTTCAGTCTTCCATCAGATTATAAGACCTCATCTAAATCTTTACTGAACAATCCCAGTTCTTTCAGCCTTCCCTCAGATGTGAGACTCCTGTCCTTTTATCATCTTTGTGGCCTTTTGCAGAACTCTCTCCAGTAGCTGCACAGGTTTTATGACCTGGAGAGCTCAGACCTGGGCACAAAACTCCAGGTTTAGCCTCATCACAGCTAAGAAGAAGGATGTGCTGCTGATCACAACATTTGGAACCCCGCAGTTCAGCCAGTTTTCAATCCACTCTGAGGTCCACTTGTCCAGGCTGTACTTAATCACCTTACTGTGAGGATGTGGTGGGAGACAAAAGCACTGCTAAAGTAAAGATAAACATAATCCACTGCTCTTCCTTCATCCACCTGGCTGTCTCATCTGATCACTGAACTGTATGTTGATTAAACGTGATTTTCCCTTCACAATTCCACGCTGGCCACTCCCAATCGTCTTCCTGTCCTTCACGTGTCTGGAAATGGTTCCTAAGATGAGTTGCTCTATCACCTTCATGGGGATTGAGCTGAAGTGGGTCAACCTGCAGTTTGCTGGACTTCTTGCTCCCTTTGAAGATAGGAGTGACACTCCTTTTCTTCCTGCACTCAGTTACCACTCTGAATCCCTATGACCTTTAAAAGATTAAATAGAGAGTGGCCTTGCAATGAGATTGACCAACTCCCTCATGCTGGTGGGTGCATCCCATCAGGTTCCATGGATTGATGCACGCCCAATTTGTTTAAATGTTCTCTGACCTCATCCTCCTCCAGTGAGGGTCCTTGCTCTTCATCATTGTCTTTAGAATCAATTTACCTTGATTTTTAGAAGAGGGCCCATGTTTTCCATTGCCTTAATTTTGCTACTGATACACCTTTAGAAACCTTTCTTGTTGCCCTTCATGTCCCTCACCAGATTAAACTCCAGATGACCTTTAGTTTTCTTAACCTCATCCTTTAACACATGGCTGGTGTCCCTAGATTCCTCCCAGGTCACCTGTCTGAGTTTATTCAGGACCTCCTTCCTATTTCATGCTGGCCTCCTGCTGCCTTTGCTTGATTTCCTGCTCATAAAGATTTATCATTCCTGAGCTTGGAGGAGATGATTGCTGTACAATGACCAGCTCTCTTGGACCCCTCTTCCCTGCAGGGCCATCTCCCATGGGATTTCTCCAAGAAGATTTCTGAAGAGTCAAAGAATTCTCTTCTGAACTCAAGGATTGAGACCTTATTTTGAGCTCTTATCCCTCCTCAAATCCAGAAGTTGTCCTGGATATTCACATCCTTAACCCATCCTTCCTCCTTTGTAAGTATCAGGTCCAGCAGAGCACCTCCACTTGCTGTCTCTTTGAATATCTTGTTATAAACTTGTTGGCAGTGCATTCCAGAAACCTCCTGGATTGCTTGTGCCATGCTCTTAGTGCTGCAGCAGTTTCCTTACAAGGACTATGAACATGACCTCTTCCAGTGGTCTGAAGAAAGCATCATCTAATTCTGAAATTTATTTGCAGGATTGTGGTCAGTCCTGGGCTGACTGTATACTCAAAAATGCATAGTTATTTCTCTGCAGCTGTTAAAAGCATTATGTTCCTCCTCACAGTTAAATACTTTGTCAGCCTCTGTGATTGGTCTTCGGGCAAATTCTTTTCTCTTCTGTGTCCCAGTAGAGATGTGGGTAACTCCAAGCCTCAGGATATAGACATCCATAGTCACTATTGTAGTTTACACAGAATCAAAGGATGTGTATGCTAGACTATGCACAGGTAGGACTAGTTGGACAAACTTCCACCTGAAACAAATTTGGGGGTGCACATAGTAATATTTCCTCACAGCACCAAATCAGAAAACAACATACTGCATGTAATTTGTCAGTTTTTAGATCTATGGGTATTTGACTTCCTTTGAAAGAGTGTAGCTGCCACTTACATTCACAACAGCACTGTGCAATAGTTGAAGGTGCTTTGTGTTTTTATGTGCTTCTAGAATCCACTCTCAGTGCTGACAGATGATAGGCAAACATTCCTGTTCCATGACCTTTTACAAATATGTTGTGGAAATGGATTACTGTCAATCCCAACAGCCACTTTGGTTCCCTTAAGAACAAGTAAGAACCAATTTCTTCACCAAGAGGCAGGAATTCGTTGTCGAGATAAATGGCTGAGTTTTAAAACCATGAGCAAATCCTTTAACCCTATGTCCTTACCAAGCTCCAAAGACCAAAATGTTTGTTGCAGTCACAAAATGTGGAAGATCTCTTTGCTGCCTCTATGTTCAGTGCTGAGAATCGTGTCATTAACAAACACAAAAACATTAAATGCCTTCCCATGCAAAGAAACAGCAATGAAATCTGGTTCTTCCAAGAGGTACTATGTCACTTAATAGTAAATATGAAGACTTAAAACAACCAGGTTCCAATAAGGTAGTGACCACCATGATTAAACTTCTATCTGTCCCTCCTCTGCATGAAGAGGTTAGCAGTGATCATTGCACCATACAGGTATGTGGAAGCTGTTCCATCAATACTGACAGCAGCAACTTCCTGCCACTTTGCCAAAGTAAACTTTGACAAAATAACTTATTTTTATGTCATGTTTACTGCCAGCTTCACTTCTGCAGGCCCAGGTTCTCTGCTGTGATTTTGTGGAGGTTCACAACAGTAGTCGACTTTACCCTGGGGATTTTTATTTGCTGTCCATTTCTGTATTGGTGAATTATTTCTCATCTACCATACTTTGTATGCCACCTGCTGTACAGCTGGGGCAGTAATCTCTCTATTCCTGTTGCACCTCTACTGCCATTGTTGAGAATTATACTAGCAACAGGTCTATCTTTTCCTAACATCAGGAATTCTAGTACATGGTCTTTCCACACATATATATCCTACCTCAAATTTGTCTGAAATATTATTTAATGTGCTATATTGCCAAAACAGCACACACTAGGTGTCAAGGCAATCATGTATTTTCTTTGTTCATATAAAAAAAGCTTATAGCATGCAGCTACCCTATTAGGCTTCACACAAATTGGGGATACCCCCATAGGGCATTCACACATGAACCAGGTTTTTTTACCTTTTACAGCACAAGAGCATTGGCAAAGTTTAGACTGATTGGCACACTGCTAGCCCTTGGAATTTATTTCTTTGGGCAAGAGGCCTGTACAATTAATGGAAATGTAATTCTGGATACTTTCACAACAGCGTCCAGTACTTGAATGATGTTGGAAATGGGTTAAAAAACCCCTTTTCTGCAAGTAGCAGAAAAGCCCCCTTGAATTCCCTGCCAGGATGGTGCTATCCAGGATATGGTGTCCGCAGCCAATCTGCTCCTGTGGGGCTGTAACTGCTCCCAGAGCTCTGTACAAGGAAAACGTGGGCAACAGCCAGGCAAGGTAAAGCCTTTGGTACCATTTCTGCTGCATGTGCTACTGTTAAACCAAACTTTCTCCATGGGAAAGGTGTTTAAGTCAGGAATATACAGCACAGGTGTGCAGCTGTGGGTGTCACATCAAAAAGCCTTGCCTGGGTGGTTGACTGGAGAAGCTGAAGCAGCAGGGTTTATTCACCCCAGAGAAGAGGCTGATTTGCAAACAGCAAATGCAAACACACCCAGAGTGAGGGTATAGACAAGACAGCACCAGGCTCTCCTCAGAGAGGCAAGAGGAAGATGCAAGAGGCAACAGCCATGGCCTGAAACAATGGAAATTCACAACCAAGCAGGGGGCTGGACTGGATACTGCCCATGTTCCCTTCCATTAGAGATCCTTCTGCAGTTCTTGGGTTTTTGTTTTGATGGTGGTGAAACCAAAATACTGGCAGCCAAACTTCAATTATTAATAGATCAATGGAGACCAGGCCTGCTAGCAATGCAAACTGGAAATGAGAAAATTTCCTCAAGAAGCTGCTAGTTCTCACAGCAGTGCATAAGAGAGAAAATATAAGCAGAGCTTATATTTTTTGCAAAATATAGCAAAAAATTCTTATCCCCATCTTTTAAACAGGTAGGATAGCCCTGAATATCTCTCCCATGCAGAGATGGACTAAAGAAAGAATTCCTTTTTTTCTTTTCCATTGTCTTTGTCAGAAGCCTACATCTTGCCATGTACGACTTCGCCTCATGTTGATCTGCATCTTTTGTCCTCTCCAGCTTTGGAATTGGCAATACAAATCTGCACAAGTGATCTTTCTCATGACCTCAGTTCCCCAGGTCTCTTCTGCCTTCTAACATTACCTTCTGTATGATTGACAACACTTTCAAAAATAAAAAGAGGAGAGGGGAGCTGGGGAGAATCCCCCCTCTGCCTTGGGACAGCACAGGGAAAGGGTCACATGGGCTATTTTTAGAACAGAATCCAATGGCAGTGATGTGAGGAAGGCGCAGAGAAAAACACAGCTGTGAAACCTAACACTTGGCCTCATGTATGCTGAGAGCAAGAACAGCAGAGAAACAAACTGAGGAGACGCAGCAGAACACAGGAGTGAGGAGAAGGTATGTGAGAGGAACAAGGGAATGGTAAAAGAGTAAGTGACAAAGAGGTAGTGAACACCTGGGAAACAAATAACTAAAAGAGATTATTGAAACTGCAAAGAAAAGAAGAAAAAAGTAAAGAGCCAGGAGCAGAAAAAAATAATAAAGTGGCCACAATATATAAACAAACACAGATACTTCAATCATAGAAGGGACTTAAGGACAAGAAATGGTCAGTTGACTCATCAGCACTCTCATATAGATGGTTTGTGACCTTGAAGGCTGACCAATAGCTATCTCATCTACCATCTCTCCTTATCCCAAGATTTACAGGCTTCATAAGTAACCACCTGTGGATTGTGACACTGCAATGGATTTTCTAAATCAGAAAATAGCAGTCATTCCTACAGTCTTTGGAGCCAGGCAATGACCTACTGTCTGTCTTTTATGACCAACCAGGATGTTCAAAGAGCAATGGTTGCTTTATGTCTGAAAACTGATGTGTGCAGCATTAGTTCAGAAGTGCTCCCTGCTTCTGTTCACTCAGTAAATAAGAACGAACTAACATGACTGAGTACATGGAGTGAACAGATGTAATGCTGATACTTGAGAGGAGCCTGATCCTAAAGATAGCATTTTAAGGTGTAAATTGCTGAGATACTCAAGTCCTGAGACTGTCTGGCAATAACTCTCGAGGCAATGAGATCCAAAATTGCAGTCCTTCTTTCACTTGCTACATAACCCTTATAAATGTTCTTGATTTTGCTTGTTTTGAGAAATAATTTATCTTCAATTGAGATTAGTGATTTAGTGCCTTCGTAGCACTAATGCCTGGACTAGATCCAGCAAATAGCTGCTCCAGTAGCTAGTTGCTACTCTGCCTATGATCCCTAAGAAATCAAGTATATACGGTCATTCTCAAAGAATTCCTAATTTTAGAGTCATCTCTAATGAAACGGGTCACAGCATGGCTGCCTCCTTATCATAAAGCTTATCAGGAATGGAAGTGACTTGAATTCAACAAAGAACTAATCATTTGGGGCTTCCCTATGCAGGTACTCAAGGAATCAAACAGATACAATTTATTACACAATCCTGTTCTGACCAGAAACCTAGAAGAGCTCTAAAGGGCAAATATTTGGAATAAATTTATGAATAAATTAATACAATGCAATTCATTGTATTTCTTTCTCTCAAGTATTTTGGCAAAGATTTTTCCTTGCTTAAGTTACAAAAATCATGCTCTTTGAACTCAAGGAATCTGGTGCTAGTTGTGTCTCCCTGCAAGCATTCAAGAAAACTCTCCTTAGTCTGTTTACTCTGACTAGTCTAGTTACACACTAAGAACCTAAAACTGAAAATTGTAGAGATCCATGAGTCTGTTATAGTTAGAGAAGAAATATAGCCATTTTTTCCAAGTAGCATACTCACAACTTCTGCATCTTATGCTGGTTCTTGCTCTCTTCCTTACCTCTGCTTTTGTTTGGGTTTGTAGTACTTCCTTACATTTCAGTACCTCATGCAATCATTACTTGTTTGTTTATAGTGCAAACAGATCATGGCAATTCCTTAATGTCCTATATTAAGCTCACTCTCAGGGCTTTACTGTTGATGCTACTCGCTTCTGACACTGAGGATGTTTCCTTTTTATATTTGAATGCAGAAAGTCAGGCCAAGAGAGATGAAACACATCCTAATCCTTCCACTGCACTGACTGGCTCTTTGGAAGTTTTAATACTTGATATGTGATAAATGGCACTCCTAATAAAACACTGTTGAGTTGAGGGAGTGTGCTTGTGATGTGCCTACGTGGATCACTAGGAAATTTACATTCATTGTGTGAGTCTGGATTTGAAATGAAGATTTCAGTCATAAAGGGCTATTTGGGCACACCAAAGATCATAGAGTCTTCATCCATCTGTAAGGTACTCTGTCATAGACACAAGCAGTGTTCAGCAGTAGAATATTTTTGACTGAAAGCCACTCTTCAGTTTTCACCTCAGCCTACTGTTCACAAAGACAACAATACCTTCTCCTTACTAAACCAGGTGCTCTAGAAACAGAAACCAGAAAGTGTGGCCACAGCCTGCATCCAAATACCTACAAAACAAAGAAGTGCAGGACCCTACTCAGATGTGCTCAGGAGATGCCAGAGAGCAACTTGTGAAAAAGTCTCCATTTTTCTTTGTAGTATCTCAAAGAAGATGAGATTTCATTTTTTCTCAGCCCCAACAGACTCTTACTTCTCTCTAAACACTGCTACCAAAACTTTGCATGCTCAGGTACAAACAGTACAAACAGATCACTATTCATTTTTAAAGGCTGGGATTTCTTCCATGCTGTTCCTTAGGCAATTTTTGGCAACTGTATGATGCTAATTCTCACTTCAGGGACCAAAGCAAGAGGCTTTTTAGGCACAGGACAAACTGCTACCTCCACTTGCTCAGTGAAGTGTGAGGACTCATAGATATGCAATGAATCTCATTTCTGCGAGTTGGCAGTAACTCTTTCAAGTAGCTAAAGCAGAAAGAGGCTCAACAGTCTGCATCCAAGGACCTGTAAAGCAAAGCAGTGCAAGGCCCCACTGGGATGTTCCCAAAGGAGGCCATAAAGCTCCATGTTCTCACAGCACCTGTAGACACCACTATGGCAGAGTCCTAACCACTTCTTGTGGGAGCTGCAACAAAGGGCAGGGAATGGTTTCAGTGCTTTGTCTGTGGCTGTCTTGGAAAGAGAAACCATTCCCAACCAGCAGTTGCATTTCTGTGTAGCTCTGCAGACTCAGCTCTGACTCATGCCAGCATTTTTTTAACCTGCCTGGTGATGCAAATTTTTCACCCATGGGACTGGGAATTCAAGGAGAACATGGCCACGTTCTCTCCTGAAGGAAGCCACTACTGGAGCATGTGTCCGAGCAGATCTCTCACGGAGTTTGTCTAATGCAAACAGGGAGGGATATTTGTAGGCAAAGAAAGCCCCTCAAGCAGAGGAGGGAAGGCAGCTCTCACGTAGGAAACGCTCTGTGCTGCTGCAGGTATCGTACTCACCAGGGTTTCTTGGTAGCGGAACGCTTTCGTTGGAGAGGCATCCCCAGTCATATCCCCAGAGACAGCGTCCTGTGGGGCAGGGGGTGTTCAGGGCAGTGTCCTCCTGTCTGCCCTCCCCAGCAAAATCATGGAGTGAAATGGGCACAAGGCTTCAGCTAAAATCCCTCAGAGCCCCCTGAGAGAGAAGGTTACTGGTGAGGGAAAGACACAGAGGGAGAGTGTAACCAGAGACTCCCTGCCCCCTCCTGTTCCGTCTGCTTCCCTGCTTTAATCTCTCTCTGCTGTCCTGGCAATGGGACAGCTCAGTAAATTAACAGGAGGTAACATTTCCTCCTCCTCTCTCAGGCAGTGTCATTCTTCACTCCATTTGGAAAGAGTGGGGAACCACAGAAAGAACGGGTACTGATGGCAGAGAGAGACTAAGGAAGAAAAGGATGGAAATGACAAATTACCAAAATTAAAGACAAGAGAACAATCCCACAACTTGAAGAGGATTATTCCCACAGCCTGTTTCAGGGACAATTTTGTGAAGTGCCAGCATCTGAGAGGGGAAGTTCTCTAGCAGGCCTTGGAAGAGTATTCCTCATATGAATTACTGTTAGGCTGTCCTCACATTTAACATATTTTTACTTCAAGCATACCCCTTATTGCTGCTTACCTCACCACAAATAAACAGCCTTCCCTGCAGTCTTCGTACCTTCATGGACTTCTATCCATTGGCATAACTAACACTGAGTATCTGTTACATCCAGAATCACAGAATGGCTGATGTTGGAAGGAAGCTCTGGAAGTCATCTGGGCCAATTTCCCTGCTCAGCCTGGGCCTTCTAGAGCCTGTTGCTCAGGACCATATTCCGATGTCTTTGGAGTATCTCCAAGCGTGGAGACTCTTCAGCCTCTGGGCAACTTCCTCCAGTTCTTAGGCACCCTTATGGTAAAAAAGTGTTTCCTGATGTTCAGATGGAGCCTCCTGCATTTCAGCTTGTGCCTTAACCAAATTTCTTCTACATAAAACAAATTAAAACTGCTCAATAGCATAGTCAGGGAGGGTTTGTGGGCTTTTGAGGATCCTGGAACATCTGTGGGGGTGCAAAGTAGAGAGGCCCTGCCCCCTGCCCTTCTGTGCATCCTGGGCCTTTGCCCCAAGAAAAGCAAGGAGGACCTAATAGTGTAGAAAGGACAAAATCAGAATGCTGCTGTAGGTTACTGCCTTGAGAAACAGAGCACTGAGCAGCTGTGGCAACAGCTACGTCCTCAGCTGAGTCACAGCTACTGCCTGCTGTACCCCGAGGCAGCAGCAAGCACAGAAGTTTGTGGGGAATGGAACAGATAATATAGGCCACAGTTCTTTTCACAGATAACTGTGCCTTTTTTTTTTATTTTTAAACATCTGCTATCTGTAAAGCATTGAGGGAAAAAGAAAAATTCTGTATCTAGGAAAGCAGATACCCAGAGCAACATCATCACTTCCTAAGCTGTTTCTCCCACTAAATAAGAGTGAGTTATGTAAGAGCACGTGAAAGGTGAAAGTGTAGCCTTTATTAAGGTTATCCAGTCAAAGAGCTTTTCAATGCAGAAGATGGGAAGCCAGAAATAAAACCACCCAGAACTCAGAGACAAGGGGGAGCAGAGATCAGGCAAAAGACCAAATGTCTACAGTCCCTGTTCGACAGGCCATTGAGAAAGTACATTCACGGCTTTGGAGAGGGCTAGCTTGGAGTTTGTAACTATGACAAAGGGGGAAATGAGGAACATAAGGATTTGAATTAGGTCTGTGGAACTATGCAAAACTTGTAAAGGAAAAATGGCTGGGGAGGAATAATGAGGAGAGTAGATGGAAAAGGACAGCTTTCCTGAAAACCAAGGCTGGTTAGTGTCTGTCCTATCTTCATATTAAATGCCTTCTTAACTATTTTTCCATGAAACCTCATTATCCCAGGTACATGAGTGCTGTAATTTCGAGGTGCCAGCAGCTGGTGAGACCAGCATGAGTGAACTTAGCCCAGCAGCTGCAGTCTGGGGTGCTGGGGACAGGAGCTGAAGCAAGTGTGGACTCAGCAACAGCAGCTGGAGCAGCCACAGCCCTCTGGACCAACCCAGTGAGTGCCTGGTGAGCTGCAGTTCGGACCTGTGTGAGGGGACTTGCACTTGGAACTGGTCACACCAGGGGTGTTGGCATTGTTGGCACCCTGAGTGTCTGCTCCAGCCTCCAGGATGATGGGACCAGCACATCTCCTGGCTGCAGCTGCTAAGGCATGGAGCCCAGGGTTTTGGGGCTGGGCAGGAGGAATAATCAAGCCAGACTTGCAGGAGGCAGTGGCAGTCAATAAAATTCCTTAATTGTTTATTTCTGTGTGAATTCATTTAGAAAATTTAAGCCTATGTTCAGTGTGACTTTTTCCTCTCATCCTTTAAATCACTTTACAAGTGACTGAATACAAACAGCTATTAAGTTTGTGCTTCTCTTTACCACCTGGACCTAACAAATCCAAATATTTTATCAATACAGTGTGAGCTTCACCTTTGTCAAAGCATGGTTTCTATGGCAGGCATTCCTGTTGCTCCTTTTTTCTTGCAGCTGCAAATAAAAACTTTTAGGAGTGCCAAAGGAAAATTCAAATTAAAAAAAAAATCAGCCTAAACCACAGCAGTTCCAGCTACTTTTAAAAGTCAGAGAAATTAGAAATCTGAGTGCAACTCCAAGCTCTTTGAAAGATGTAGTAAATTACACAGATGTCATCTTAAGAATTTGTGCATGTAGGCAAAACAGTTTGTGCAAAAACACAGTCTGAAGGCCAAGTTATACATAGCAGTTCCCATAAACAAGTAACAAATGCAGATGAACGGAAACAAAAGAATATCAAACTTCAACAGAAAAGAATCCTATGAGAAGTGGCAAAATCAGCAACAGCAGGCCAAATTGCACTGAGCAGGACAAAATGCTCATTCCTAGTGAAACAGACTCACCAAGGCTGCTGATCCTGTGACAGCACTTGATTGCAACTTCTCTGGAGATTTCCCTTTCATTCCCTTCCTTTTAAAGAAACTCTTCTCTGTATGCATATGCTGATGACATAATCTATTACATAACAGTATCTTCTTGCATTTCCTTCTCCTAACTTAATAATTTACTCCTGTGATATAGTGAAGAATTCTCATACCCTGAGGGGTAAGAACAAATTATACAACACAGGAAACTGCATGTTAGGACTCTCAGCTTGGCATCAATTTTATAAGATGCTTTACAGACATTTATCCAAACCTTTTGATGTTTTGGAAGCATTTGCTCTCTTTCAATGCCATTATGCACATCCTAATTTTTAAGGGTACCAGTGACTATTTTGACAAAATCAAATCCTTTGACTATCTATTAGTAATCACAAAGAAGGAAACAAAACCTGTTTAGAATTAAAATTGTATTAATTTACCAAATTATTCTGTTAATAAATGTGATTCTTATGCAACTCAGGATTTTTAAAATACACTGTCTACATTGGGTTCACTGTTTTCACTCCCCATCTCAGATAAAACCCTTGACTTTACTCTTCTGTTTTCCAGACAAAATGTGAACCTGTTAACATTCTGCTGCTATCACAGCTATTAAAAGTAATTCCCTAAACTATGCTAGTAGCTCAAAACTTACCCATGAAAATGCAAACATCTTATTTATTTCATCTTCTTGCCTACTAGAATCACTTTCTGCACAGGTAGATGTTGGTAATTCCAGTGCTAATATCAGTACTGGATTTCCTGCATCAGAATTCTGTAATTTTAATAAACCAATGTACTCCTTCACTAAAAAGAGATCATGGAAGACAGGAAACAAGTCTTCAAAGAGTCATGGATGAAACAGGGTAAATGGCAACCTCTAGTGGATCTGGAGGCTGGGGATTATTTTTAGAACTTACAAGAACAGAGCTTCCATCTTCTTATTTCACACTAATTGACTTTCTCCCAGGTGCATTACTTTGATCTCAGCTTCCCTGCCCAGCAGTAAGATCATGGCTCGTTTGTGAAGGTGGAACAGAAAGTTCTGTGCTGTAGAGCTGCTCCCAGTTACAAGTCTTGGGCTTTATGCAGCAAGTCTCCAAGCATTCCCTGGCATTCCTTTCCATGCAGCTCTCTGATCCCCTGGACCACCCTCCACTTTCAGACAGGCACTATCTTCACTGTTTTTTCAGCCTCTTCCTCCTTCCAAGACTTTTTTTTTTTTCCAGGAACCCTTCATTTTTGACACCAACTTTTCCTTCAAAAACACCAAGCCCAAAATTTTCCCAACGTCAGTATTTTATGTGCAGAAGCACATCAGTCTCCTGCGTGGGGGTTCTGCCTCATATCTCTTTATTAATGTATCAGTCTTTGTTTGCCCCAGGTGTTACCAAAATTTACAAGCAGCTCATAGTGGTTGCAGCTGTAAGTAGCAGGCTTCTGCCTGAGAGTTCAAAAACTCCTCTGGCATGTGCTATCTAAACAAATTACACACCATTCTCTTTATGTACAACCTCCATTCCTGCAGAGGTCTAACTCTCCAAATGGAACACTGCACAGATTAATCAAACAAAAATTCTTTATTTTGACACCTCCAGGCAGTAAAATACAAGTATACAAAAAGATATACAAAAGTGGCAGTGATAATGCAATTTGATGCAATCCTACAGAAATTTCATCCATCAGAATGGACTGCTTCATCAATAAATCTATCTGTAATATATTGCACCATTTCATAGAGGGAGCACTCAGGAAGACAGTGTTAATACTCCAGGGAGCTACAGGAGCCCCGAAACTGGTATATTAGACTTCAGAGTAAGGCACCAATTGGCAAGTACGATTCTTGTTCTGTTCATCACATTGTGTGTAGGATAAATGCAAGACACTGTTAATGCTGCACCTTTGTCAGCTGGAGGAAAACACAGCCTTCATTTACTAGGAAGAATAATAAAAAGAGCACATGCCTAGTTTTCCAGCCTCCCTCCACATACCTTTGTGCTTCCCATTCATAATTCTATCCTGAAAAATATACTTTAAAAGCCATATTTACATTTAAAAAAACCCAGGAACTATGCCAACCTAGTGCTACAAAGTGGAGAGACTGAGAGTGAAGTGAGCCACCTGTAGTCCACATGCAATCCAGTATCTCAGGATTTAGGCTCTACCACAAGAAGAGGACAATGCCCATCTCCCACATCACATCAAGTGGGAGTAACTGCAGTTGGACAAAGCAAGACAAATTACAGCATGAAGAGACTGTGAAGAAATATCCAGAAGAAGTGATAGATTATGCTTTTAAATGATCATAGATTAAGAAAGAAAACTCATAGAACAGGATAATAATGTAAAACTTTTCTCTCTCATTTAAAGAGGAAAAAAACCTGCAGTGATAAACAATCCAAGCAACATGCTTAGACTGTAAAGAGCTGCCTTGAATATTTTTGTTAATTAAAAAGACGAAAGATCCTCTTGTACGAGCCTGTCGAGTTTCAGGGCTTCAGTTGTACAGTGCAATTTACAGACTCCTGAGAAGCTGGTGGACTGAATGTCTATTGTGACATGTAAGTGCTATGGCAAACAAATTCCTCAAAAGGAATATTCCATGCAGTTGTTTACCCTTGGGACTAAGGGTAGAATGTCTAGATTCAAAACTATTTTACGGGCATTTTATGCAGGCATATCTGTTTGGGTCTCTATATGTTTTGCTGATAATCTGGGATATCTTGTAGTTCTCTTGATAACTTGGCTATAGAAGGAATGTACAAAAATAGACTATTAAGTGATCAAAATGGAAAGTGTTGAGTACTTGAGAACAACAACCTTCCATTCTAGAGAGGGGGGAGATTCTCCTTCATAAGGAGCCCTTTTCTAACGTATACATGAGTCAACTGTCCTGTATGAAGAACCATGCAGAAAGTACTTAAAATTGTTGAAGTACAAGCTTAAGTAGCATCTTTTGACTGATTTTCCTTTCAGAAAGGTTTAACTTAAAAATGGTACTAGTAGTCCATTTCCGTTTTCACATTCACTTTGTTTACAAACATCCTTATGTCTCCTTCCAAAGGATGTTCCCACTTCTTTCCAGTTCCAATGCTGATCCTCTTTCCATCATTTCAATACATACAGAGCCATTGGGATATTAGAATTTTAAACCCTGAACTGAGCCAGATTACAAGAAGACTTGCCAGTTTATTTTAGAAAAAGACAAAAAATTAGACTGGCATTCCTTACTTGCACATCTGATGTCACAGCTCCTAGGAGTGAAAACAGATATCCACAGTCAGAGTTCAGCTTGGGCAGTATCTCTCTGGAAACAGAGCTGGCAAGGTTATTTTCCTGGTAGATAGCCAGGAAACAGGTAAAGGTCCCGACAGAGCGTGCTGCAGTATTCCGACATTTCCTTGCAGCGGTGAAAGTCGGTGCCTGGGGCGTAACCTTCCCGTTGCTTGATTCGCCTATTCACCTAGATGTGAGATTAAAAAAAAACAAAGTAACTGGAAGGATGAAAAAGACAGAAAGAAGAAAAAGGTCATTTCTTTCTCAACTCACAAATTATTATGTTTAATGCATTAAGCAGTCCCCTAATTGTAAGATGGATAAAGATCTAGGGTGCAGTTCCACAGCAGCTTAAGTTGCTGTGGTCACACTGCTTTTTCAACTTTTTCTTCCTCCACTTTCTCAGTCTTTACCTTATATGAGTAGTGGTGCTTTTGCAGCTGTGTTGTGTGCATGTTCAGGGAATGAATTCACCTGAAAAAAGCTATTTCTATAGAAGAAAAGTAATTCTTGGGAATATTAACTCTACTTGCAAGTTTACCATGTGACCACACAAATGAAACAGAAGGAGTCAAAGAAACATCATCTTTACTTGGGTTGGACTGCTATGGAACTGTATATAAATTTTAACTCTTCCCTTATTCTTACTTATTTATATAACTAAGAATGAACAAGGGAAGAATTATAATTTTGCTACAAACAAGGCAAGAATAAGTGCTTTAATAGTACTAGATTAATCCCAGCATTTTGAAGCAATGGAAGGCCCTTTGAAAGCCAGGCAGGGGTGGGAGAGTGAATGCCCTTGAGCTTTACCTTCACCAGCATATCAGCCACATGAGTGTGTCGGGAATCCTCTGCAAACACCGAGGTGAGCGCCTCGACGTACCAGGACCCGCGCTTGGTGTTCCGCATGGCCGCGGTGCCTGAAGAGAGAGTCCACCATGAACACTTCTGGGGAACACAGACACATGAAACCTCCTCATGCCCAAACAGTTAGGGGTCAGTACCTTTCAGACAAGCATATCCACAGATCATATCCGAGCGTGTCGGCAGCCGCAGCTTCAGACTCTCTTCCTTGTTCGCATCGCTTTCCTCACAGCCTGGAGAATCCGACCGTCCTTTGCCATCTCTTTGATCCACCCCCCGGTCCAACTCATCTGAGGTGGCAACAAACAGGGAGAGGGAGAAGAGCAGAAGAAATTTGCCTGAATTACTGGATGTAGCTTTCCTGTACACCCTTAGTTTTGAGGTCAACAAAACTAAGCAACACCACAACTACTGTCAAGCAGAAAGTTCTTGCATTAACTTTAGGCTTTCTCAGCTGCTTTAAACTCATCTGGAGTTCTTCTGCACAAACTAATGCATATACCAACAACTGTTGCACCTGCTTAACCTAACCTGACTTGATCTGCATGCTGATTTCTGCTCCACCTCTTCCTGTGCAGATCATGGGATAACCATAAAAGCAGGGAAGTTTCTGGTAGTTCTCCACCATTAATGGAAGGATTTGATGCCTAGCCATGAAGTTTTTATTTTCCACTCATACCTACCTCAGAAATATCCAAAATAGTCATGTCTATTGCACTTTGCAATGCTAACTATCTATTTACTGTAGAACTTAGACCAGAGCTGTAATTTTGGTTGCTAAGATCTACACACAGGACATGTAAAAACCTGGACCAAGTACCTCACCTAGTTCTAAAACCTGATTACAATACTGCTTGTTTCAATTAATAGCATAAATTGTGCAGCAGAAAAACGCAAAATAATCTGTCCCCAAACATGAGAGAGAACTCCAGTCCATGGAGACTAATTAGTTTAAAACCTGGAGAGCATTTAATGCCCTTTCCAGGATTCATTAGTATGTATTATGCAAGTATAGATATTCTCAATTGATTTTCTATATGATGCAGTTTCCATTCTAATCTCAACTAATTGCTTAGTGGTGGTAACTTTGATAGTCCAGCTGTGTTGCAAGAAAATTAAAATTACATTTTACAGATTTTTCATATGATTTTGCCTTTTGCTTTCTTTTGTTCTAAGATAAGAATCTATTATTACTTCCTAACAGCAGAATCAGAACCTAGTGTTACGAGGCTTAAGCATCCACTTCAGAGGCCTTCCTCCAAAGATGTTTTTCAATTTTTATTGTTAGCTCATGCCTAAATAATACATTTGGATTTCTAACCCTTTAGCAGGCAGTGGTACAGGTGGTATCTCATAATTATGCTCAGAAAGTGGTCAGTTCATAAGGCAGCAACGTTGTTCTTTTCCTCTAAAAAGAAAACAGCAGTGGGAGGGGTGTGATTGTCTAAAACAGCCTAGAATTAAAGTCTCCACAGCTCAGAATTTCATAATGGCTTCCATTAAGTTCCTTTTTCATCTCTTCAGGGCAGCAATGCAATTTTTTTTAATTTTTAACCATTTTTTTCTCGTGTCTTTTATCACACTTTTCCAAATCCCTCCAGTTCTGTCTTTTTAAAAATTTAGTGCACTGTTCACTGTACATTTTATTCAGAAGACTCAGGTAATTTTACCATCAAACTCTATCATTCACACTGTCACCACCCCATTATGTATAAAATCAAAACTTTTTTTGATTAAAGGTTCAGAATTACACTTCAGAATTACACATCTTCCTCATGCATGTCTTCAAACACCACTCCAATCAAATTAACTAAAATGTGTAAAGCACTAACGCTTTGCAGACTTGACCTCTAATTTATAGAACCACTGCCAGAGATTCATCTAGTCTGTTTAAACAGTACTGAAGCTCCCAGATAGGTGTTCTGACAATTAATTTAAATAACTGCTAACTACCCAGTTATTAGCATAATTTTCCACTCTTTTGAATCTGCTACATTAAATACAGATATTATGCAACTTCAAAGCTTCATTTATGCCACACTGAAACTCTTCTCATTGTTTTCTGCTGCCACTAGTTTTCCATCCATGACTGTGGGTGGGCTACTTAACTTCTTCAGTAAACTCCTGCCAAAACCCCTTTGGAAATTAAGACTCTACCAACATTTCTTCATCTACATTTTAAAAATGTGTCATTAATAGAAGATAGAGAAGGCCTACAATGTAAGGTTAGAGAAAAACAATAAATTAACGCATTTCTCATCTTGTTTCGACTAGTTCCAGCCAACTTACATGGCAAAGACAGATTGGCTACTATTTCAAAGTTGACAATACTATTTATAGAGTCCTTTGAATGCTGTCTAAAGGATACACATTTTTGTTGTCAGTTCAATTACTTTGTAACTGGCTTTCCCCTCCTATTAATCAAGGTTTAAAGGAGGTTAGACAAGGCAGGGGTTTGCCTTCTTTGCTCACTTGTTATTGAGCTTCTCCATCCAATTTTTCAAGTATCTTAATCTTTTGTCTATCGTAATATCCTAGTTCTAAAGCATTGTGCATAGCAAGCTTTAACATCCTTCCTTCCCAACTTTTTTGGGAATACAAGGCCCAAGCTTGGTTTGTTAGTCTTAACAGACTCATTATGGTAACATTCCAGTCAAATAAACACTATTACCTAATGAGGTCAGCTGAAAATTCTGACTTAAGAAACCTATTTCCACCCTGAGTTTGCATATTCATATTTGTTCAACAGTATCTAAATGTTCATTCACATAAGGAAAGCAATCAGATTAAATTAGTATTGTAAACATGCATGTTACAATATTCCCAAATGCTTAACAGGATCAGTTATTTCTGATCACCAAAATACTTCATGTAGACTTTGGGCTTTTCCCTGTGTAGGGATTAAAGAAGAGTAGAGACTAGAGGATAAACTGTAAAGCTTGCTAAAAACGAGAAAGAAGGGAGACAACTGTCAGGAACAAGGGAAAAGGAGGGGGAAAAGCATATACACTAGGAAAACTCCTCTAACACAAAGGAAAAAAGGAAACTATAAGATAGAGCTTCACTTTCGAATATCTGCAATTTCACAGAGTCCAAACACTTGAGGTAAAAACTTGGTCATTAGCAGATCTGAGAGGCAATTAGTTACAGATATGTTTGTTTAGTTACAAAAGGAATGGAAAGGAACAGCAGAATTTAAAAAAAAGGTGCACAAATCACAGAAGAACAGGTTGATAAGCATCGTGAAAAGAGTTCTGTACAACAGCATGTAAGAATTCAACAGCAGTATGTGGAAAAGGGTGGAAGGAAAGGTCATTTGAGGCTGAAAACAGGCTAAGGTAAAGGAAAAAGACAAATCCCCAAAATAATTGGAACCAACTGACAGCTCAAGAGACAACCACAAGAGACACAACACGCTGAGGATCAAGAGAAAGACAGGAGCTCAGCCAGACTCCAGTGCCAGTGCACTGCTCCATGCTGTGCTGCTATTTGTGCATCTTGTGCATCACTCCCCCTACTGCAGGCACAGCACGAGGAGGCCTCGAGGGACAGGACAGAGCTTTATGTCACCAAGGTGCTCTGGGGTCTGCAAGTCAATGCACACACCTCATGCAGAGCTAAAGACACTTACAGAGCAACAGATGCAGTGGCAGCAGCAGGGCAGAGGGAGGTGAATATGGGTCCCACTTACACCTGGGAGAAGCAAAGAGGAAAGTTGACAGCAAGTTGAATGTGAGGGTGTGCATGTGTGCAAAATGAGCCTTAATGGCATGCCAAGTACATGGCTTTTAGTCTGGGCACTCACCTCCCCGGCAGGCCTGAATAAAGAACATTTTGGGCTTATTCTGGAGACTGGGGCAGTTTGCATTATCAAAGAGCCGGAAAACCTCCTGCAACTGAGAGAAGAGAGGAAATTTCTTCACTGTAGTCTTCTATAAGTCAAACCCAGTCTCACTTTGCTTCCCTGTATTTTGCTTATTATCTCACCAGTCTTGATATCTTCTGTATCTGCAAACTCAGTGGGTGCCAAACACATCCCTTCTCCACCCTCTCCCCAGGTTCATACTTGCTTGGGTTCATGCACTCTAGCTAGTTAGTATTCATACAGAGAGATAATTTCTCCTACTTGCCATTTTTCATTTTCCAGACATCTCACAGACAGCCCCTTGCCCTTTTCTTCCCTCCAGCCCTTATTTTTTTCTGCTTTAAAAGTGAATCCTCAGTCTTGCATAATTTTAACATTTTTACAATCTACAAGAAGAGATCAAGACTCAGAAATATACCTCTAGTAGTTTGCCATCGGTGCCATAAACCCCACCCTCCACACCATGGGAAAGCAGAGCTATAATGCAGGAATCCACATCTCGATGATCTTGTAGCTTGGAGAATCTCTCCAAAGCATTCTGCATCTCCTAGAACAAGGGAAAAACAAAAAAAGTTCAATGCTTTCCAGAATTCCACTGGGAAAGTAAATCAATTTTCTGGGAAGAAGACAAATGTCCCTCCTCTTACAAAAAAAAAACCCTACACACATCAAATTTACATGAAAAACACATGTTTTATTAAAAGAAAAAAGGCAAAACATTCTTATTCTTTTATGCAATATTCAGTCCTAAGTACAACACTGTGAAGCAGGAATCACTTAGGCAAACAGAGGAAACCAAGTGATATTCTGCAGAGGTTTTACACTGACACTGGAATCTGGTTTGGATATTGGAGCAACTTAACAGATACATCTTCTGGAACTTCAGGCATTCAGACACTAGTGGTCAATTCAAAATTTAAACTGGAAAACTTCAGGAATTTGGACAAGGCTGGCACAAATATCTTATATCAATATTGCCAAAGTTCTGTTCTTGAATAAAACACACTTGAATTCATAGGGATTTAAAAGGACTAAGTTTTAATGGGGCTGGAGAAGACAGTAACTGCATTCCTAGGGAGAGTGGTTTGATTAAGTTAGTCATGGAACACAAACAGTTTTCCTAAGTGAAGCACATACACATTTTTAGTGAAGACTGAAAGAGTGGAACTGAACTACATGGACATTGGAAGACTGATAAACAGAAAGCCAATTGACTTCATCAGTAAAGGACACAAAAACATCACAGTAGCAAAGACTACATCAAATATTTGCAAAGTTTAACTTTTAGGAGAGTGGGACACAAGAAAAGTCTATCCAGAGTAACTGGAGACTTTATTTATTTGTGCTTTTACCAGGTATGGTCTCAAAATTCTTGCCCCTTGCACTAGGGTCAGACTAGAGTAGTACCTCTGGTAGTCCTTTGTGATGCTGCTATCCAATGGAAGAGCCCAGCCTTCCAAGCCTTTCTCATGCTGATCAATATGAGAGCAGACATCATCATATTTAGCTTTATTTCCCATTCTTATGTGATAATTCGTATCTTCAAAGCTCAGCTATGTACCAAAAAGAACCTCTAGAGCAATTATGAAACAAACTCTCACCCACACCCATTGTGAAGTGCTGGGCTCAGCCCTTACCTGTGCAGTTTGATCACAAAGAACAGTGACTCTGTACCCGAGGTGCCTGAAAAGCACCTCCAGGGACGCGCAGTCCACGTCTCCGCCTGCGCGATATTCCAGGTCCCGCTCGCTGCTGAAACGGACGTTGCTGAGGATCAGTGCTAAGCCTCGGGGCTCTGATGTCAGCTTGTATGCCTGAAAGGAAGATTAAAAATGGGTAATTTTAGACTGCACAAGGAAATAATAGTGTGTTAGAATAGAACAGCAATCATTCCACACCAACTTGATATGCCTGTGCTTGCCAGCCTCCACAACTGACAATGCTACAATACTATTATTAATAAGTTAGACTGGCTTGCCTTATTCCTAATTTTAAAAGGAACACATCTTACCCATTTCAAACAGTGAATTAGATACTGCTAACTTCTTCCCCTTTCCTCACCCCAGCAAGGCCCCATATATTTGTGTCACCCCTATCAAAGGACAACACTACGTAAAATTTAGGAAATGTTTCTTAATTGCTGTTGGGAGCAGAGATGTAGAATAGCAATGAGTATAATTGTAACAGCAAGGGACTGTCAGTCATTGATCTTTAAAATTATGCAAAAGAGGTTAACAGGAAAAGAACTAATTTAAGAGGGGCGTCTTCAGATTAAGTTCCTTCTCTGTCTCTACCACTCCAACAACAAATCAATAGTAATTCACTTACTAACACTCCTGTAAATTGGAAGTAAAATTTGATACCAAAGAAGAGTATCAAAAAAGATGTATGCAGGCACGGATTTAAAAGGAGCCTAGTCAAGCTCACACTGACACTGCTTATTAATCAAGTCACCCCCACAGACAGTTCCAAAAAATCCCGCAACAAGCCCTAAAAACACCAAATCCAACCCAAACAAAAACCAACACACAAACAAAAACTGAGAGCCTCTGACATTGTATAACCCTAATGAAGTGTTTATTCCACAACACAAAGTAACTTTCCCTTAAGCCTACCCCACGACAATCTATGCCTTACAGACAGAATCAACAAAACATCATTAGATTACATATGTAACTTCAAACACTGCAGCAGATTAGAAATTCAGATTGGTCTACCCACAGGCAGAATTCTAGCATAGAATCCTGACCTGGTTCTTAAGCCTAAGAACTCTATTGGGTACAGTTGGCAATTCAAACAGCCAACTTACTAGTTGAAACTTAGAGTCATTTACAGGGTTTGTCATCTTACAGAAGATAAGGACACCAACAAACTTGAGGCAATTATACTGACAACTCACAGACAGCAATAGCAGAGAAGTCATTTCACCAAGCTTGTCAGGATCAAAAAACAGAGGCAGAGATTTGTTCAGTTACAGAAAGGATCAGGATGCCCTGACACTTGTAAATGAGAACCACATCAAATGGAGCATGACTGGTAACACCTTTCAGTTACACAAATAACACAACCCTGATCTGCATCCCAGTGAAGTATTTCAACTCCATTTTAAGTGGCACGTGTTCAGCTGATAGATCCAAACATTTCACATCTCTCACATCTTAAGACTTTATCTGCCAACAACTTACCAAATGCTGATGATTGTGGTAAAATTCAGGAGTGCAATACTTCACTGGAGGAACTGAGGGACCATCTCCGTTATCCAAGGAATGTTCTATTGGTCCTGTGCAAAACCAAATGTACCAACAAAAATTTTAAAAAATCAGACACTCTTCAGAAAGCCTCTGCATTAAGGTAGTTGCTTGCAAATTCTGAACTATATTCATTTATGCATATTTCATACCTCCAAAAATTTCATTTGATCAGGGACTACTGACACAAAATGAAACAGAGAAGTGAAAAAAAGTACTGTAACAGTATACTTATTTATTTAACTGACAGCTTTTATTTTTGCTTCTATGTGGGTTAGCCTTATCCAAGGCCTAGTCTACAGAGTATGAAAACAGAATTCTCATCTCATGTAAGATTCTTGTGCTTTCTTCTGTTTTGCACAGTATGTTCTTACTTTCAGAGTTTGGCTGACAAAATGTTGCTAGAAAATTTCAAACAGAATAGTTCTTTCCTTTCATAAAAGGCCTCCCATGCTGAACACATGCATAAATAATCAAACGAGACAATTTTAACTTTCATAAAGCGCAAAGCCCTTTCTTCATCTGCCTCTGAACACTTTCCTCTGGATAACAGCAGATGAGGGGAATGATAATCAACTATTTGCCATTTGCAGACAAACACTCACTCCTCTGTACTGAAGAAACTGAGCTAATGACATTCATGATCTCTTCTGAAATCCTCTTTCAGCCTTCTGAGGCTCTCCTGGTTGGAGGAACATATGCTCTAAAAAAATCAAAACAACCCAACCTAAAACCCTTGCACATAAATAAAAAAAGTTTCCAAATATTAGACACTTGCTTTTACACCAGAGAGAGCTACTAGTAACCAGCATAAAAGTAAACCTGTAGTTAGGGAAAGAGTACTCCAGGCATTACCAGAGGCAACATAACTGGCAAGGAGATTCATTCCAACAATTGTCCCTGGTCTAAGTTGTAAATGCATGTTAATGAAAAGCTGATCTGCTGCACTTGACAGAAGCCACAGAAAACCAACGTAACACACGTAAGGCCTTAAACTAATTTTTTAAGAAAGAAGCCTTGGTTAAGGAATATTACCTAAAAGCAGTATCTTATCAGAGTGCAAGCTCAATGAAATTCTACTACAAATCTTAAAGAAAATCTTTGCAAAATCTAGAATTTTACTGACATGAACTGTTTGAAGGAATGAAGTGTCCCATAAGAATAAACGAAGCTAACAAGAAACAAGTACTGGTTGCCTCTTCCCATATGAAACAATGCACCCTTTTTGATCATAATATATATATAGTCAGTTTACTGTCAAGTTTGTATTCCTGGGATGAACAAAGCGGTAGCAAGCTTATTTCTAGAACTGAGTTAAAACAGTACAAAAGAAATTGGCAGGAGCCAACCAGGTAGCAAACCATGTGCAACTCACCAAGCCAACAGGGTCTCTTTGGATTACAGGACTCACTGGCAGGGTATGGGAGATCTGACTCACGACAGTGGTCAAGCTACAAGACATCAATAAATCCATGAAAAAGAGTAGCATAAAAGAGCTATTTTTTTCTCTGTAGTAAAAAGCTGAAAGTAGCATGGAAGAAAAGATACATGCATTTATATACACATAAAAATGACTGAAATATAATATTTATGGTCCACTTCCAAAAGAAACATCATGACAAGACAAACAGGAGCACTTTCTCTCAGTGCAAGACTCCGCCCCTTCTTGGACCATCTCCATTTCTACCCAAATCCTCAGTTTAGAATCTTTATACTGGAGTTATCTTAGCTTCCTTGATTTTAACAAAAACTTGATTTGTCTGGCGATTCCTATATTTTTGTTTGCTGTCAAGATCTCATTGTTTGTATAGTAAAGCAAAACTGAAAAAAAAATTAAAAGGGTGATCTGATAAATTTTAAGTTTTATTACAGGAACATTTTTTCAGAAGTATTTGCTCTCCCTTCCTTTGTGTAAAATATGTTTACTAAGAGTTTCCATCCTTGCCAATGCACTAAACACATGGAATGTTTGCAAAGCTCTTCTTTTAGTACAACACTAACTACACATAGTGAAAAGGTAAAAAAAAAATAACAAAAGAAAGAAATAAAAGTATTTGTTTCCTTAAGAGTCTACTCAGACAATTACTGAATATTAAACCAAGAAAGTTCAGAGAAATAAATACTTTCCTTTCAACTTTTGGATTATTGATTGTATATCCATTAAGAACGTGCTGGATGTAAGAACACTCCAGGAACCTTGTACAGTTCAACAAAAAGAAGTGCAAAGCCCTGTGCCCAGGGCAGATCACTCCCAGGCACAGATGTATGCTGGGGGCCACCCAGCTGGGATGCAGATTGGCAGGAAAGGACTTGGTGCTGCCAAGCCAAACAGGAGCCAGCAACGTGCCCTTGGCACAAAGGCACCAACTGCACTAGGGGGAGTCGGGCCAGCAGAAGAGAGGGAGATCCCTTCTCCCTCAAGGGAAACTTACCAATGTGTGCAAATACCTGAAAGGAGGGTGCAAAGAGGACAGAGCCAGGCTCTTGTCAGTGGTGCCCAGTGACAGACCCAGAGGCCACAGGCACAAACTGAAACACAGGAGGGTCCCTCTTAAACATCACAAAACACATTTTTATTTTGAGGTGGATGTGCACTGGAGGAGGTTGCCCAGAGAGGCTGCAGTTTCCATCCTTGCAAAATATTCAGAAACTGCCTGGATGTGACCCTGGAAGCCTACTGAAGGTAATATTTGTGCAGGGAAGTTGGAAGAGATGACTTCCAGAGGTCATTTCCAACTTCTACCACCTTGTGATTCTTTATGAAAATTTTTGTCTTCCTAAGTTTCCTCCTCTCTGCTTTTACTAAGTCTACTACAAGTTTCAACTTGCAACAAAACCATTCTATCCTTTTGTGCCCAAACCCCATCTGAAATGCAAGCTAGCCATCTTATTTTTTTAAAACTGTTGTACCCTTGCAATCTCCTGGCTCAGGCTGGACATTGTCTTCAGGATCACTTCCTCGAGGTGCTGCTGTTGGGTTTCTCGCAGAGCTTCACAGAAGGCTGAGAAGGCCTTAGGGCCTCTCTTGGGCAGCAAATTGAGGAATTCCACATTTCGGTCGAAGCTCCCAGGCTTGGCCTGAATCCAGAGGGAAAAAACCAAAATCCATATTTAAGTAACACCCAACACAATTAACTTTTAATGAATCCTCAGAGAAACTTTTTTTTTTTCCAGAAAAACATTCCACAGCTATACTTAGCTCTCCTAGATCCATTATTACACTCTTCCCAGCTGATTTCATTCACGCTCCTCTGTTCCAATTTCCTTGAGTGGGAGTACACGACAACACAACAAGCCAACAATTCATACATGACCACACACAGTAATGCACCATATTCCCTCTAAAATTTTACTTCCAGTTACCATTGGAAAAGCATCTACTCCTCACTGTATACACAAAATCAAAAACATACTTCTACTACTATCCAATAGTTTATGGTCTCATGCAGATAGTTAAATCCTCCAGAAAATCCTCCCATTTTATTAAGTAAAATACTTATTATATGCAGTCAATTCCAGAATGGTATTTCTTATGTACAGATGAATACTTAGACCACTGAAGCAATATATATTAGTATATGTGGAAAAGCAACCATCAAAAAATGAAACTCTTCCAAGAAGCTCTAATTGTTAGAATATTAACAGGTATTTGCCAACAAAATACATAATTTACACAATTTTACCCTTCCCTGTGAAATCTAAACCACACCAAGAATCACATACCAAAATACTGGGTATCAGAAATAAATTTATTTGGAATTCATTCTATTTTTTTAATTATCACTTAGATCCAAGATCTTTCCTTTTGATGGACAACTGGGAATAGCTGATGAGTTACACAGAATTAAGGCCTAACACTACAGCAATCACAAGAATATCTGAAGAAAAAAAAGAAGCCTTGAGGTATATGTGTAAATCTTCTGCTACAGAAGATAACACATCATCTGGTTTCATTCATAATTATCAAGCTTGGTGCCAAAAATAGTTTGTTTTTTTCCCCAACACATTGTTTGGCAGGATATTGCTAAGTCTTGTTGATCCAATGTTTATGAACCATTTAGAATTTTAGACCTGTATTTATGACTGACTGAGCATTTATTTTCATCAACGGTATTCCTTGACTTTGGTGTTCTGTGCTTTCTCTCATTTATCCAACTTTTTTCTATAAATTAGTCTTGATTTGCTACAGGAAACAAGTCACTTTCTTTCATAAATGGCCTCTTTCCCATAACAGTGTAAGTACCTTTTCCTATTCCCACAGGATCCTGAATTTTCAGAGTACTATTGACTAGAAGTACTGATATTGATGTCTTGTGTCTTCCCAGAAGTATGAAAGTACTTTTTTCCTGGCAACACT
Organism: Cisticola juncidis; assembly: GCA_013400215.1. NCBI lineage: Eukaryota > Metazoa > Chordata > Aves > Passeriformes > Cisticolidae > Cisticola > Cisticola juncidis. Next base: position 333,502 of record VXBR01010134.1, on the reverse strand, counting down.
GCTCCATTAGTTCATCAAAAATAATCAGCTCCTTATATTTGTATCTTGCTGTAAGCTCACTGAATTTTATTGTAACTAATAAAGTAAATTGAGACTTAATTTCTAAAGTATCTAAAGAATTTTTCTTCGTTTCTACTAGACCTGCAGGTGTTTTGAGACAAGCTAAAGGTCATTCATCTCTTTCACAGTCTGTAACTCTAAGCCATAAATGACAGTTTTAAACAAAGCAGACTTCAAGAACTAAGGTGTTACTTTTACTAAAAAGTTAAGAAATTTCCATAATGTTCATATTCTGCACTTTGTATGCACAGCAGTCAGCTTTTGGCAGACTTCCTCCTTAATGTTTCCTTAAACACTCAAAGCTTCATCTTCATCTTCAATATTACATTTAGGCTATGCTAAGTAATATTCAGCAAACTTTCAGAAGCTAATAAGACACTTCTTTCATTTTATTTCCCAATAAGGCCTTAATTTATTTCTTTTCCTCACAGATGGGTTTGATAACCTGCATAACAGAAATAGTTGTAAATAAATTCTGAATTCCTGTCAAAATTCCGTATTAGTCTTATCATACACCTGTAGAAAAAGCATATATAATTGACAAACATCCTAATCAAATTTATGTCACTTGTCAAAACCAGTGATCCCCTCTGATTACTGTCTAGTGATCAACAGAGTATTTAAATTTCTGTCTGTACAATCTCAGTCTTTGATTACAGTACAGAGTACTCCAGTTGCTTAAAAAGCAAGAAAGCTCTTGCTATCATATCTGCAATTTTAAAAGTCCATCCCAGAGCTCTGGAAGAACATCTGATGCTCCAACAAGAAGGCATTTATGCAAGCAGATGCTGGGGTTTGCCTTAAAAAGAGCTGTTCCACTTTATTTCCACCGTAACTTTCCCCCTGTGTTTGAAACCCCCCTCTTCTGGGCTTTCACCCAGATAATTATAACATCATTTTCACTACAAAGTAAACACTTTTTTTTCCTTTACTCTTAATTGAATGTGTATACAGTGGAAAAAAAGTCACATGGTTTAGTATCTTTTTAAGTGACCCAATTTAAATTCAGTACTGTCAGATCCTACTATCTCCCCACACTTCAGACATCAAAGGAAACAGTTTCTATTTACTGATTCTTCTTCATTGTTGTACACCTATAAACTCTACTTCTCATATTCCTTATGAGCTCTTCATCCAGTTCAACCACCTTTGTCTTCAATGGCTCTTCCTGCAACACACTCCCCCTCCCAACTTTTTCTTACTTGTGTTACATAAAGTTTCAGTACTGGTTCAACACCTCACACTTGGAAAAAATGACATGCTTCATCTCCCTGAGCTCCTTGATTTATTTCACTTTCCTGAGATTACAGAAATTTATTAAAGTGCTCTATTTCCAGAACTGTTTTATTCTTTCGCTTAGCTTAAATAAAGCAAACAGGACCAGTGCAACTGTTGTGTTTTTAAGAAAAGACAATTTAGAACATCACTATTTAACCAGATCTTTATTTCCTGACTTATTGAGGGTGCAGGACGCTATATATAGAACCAGTCAGTTATAATATCCAGGAGAATCCATTCTCTTTTATCAGACAATGGCATTTGGCTCCTCCTGTTTCCATTAAGGTACCTGACGATCAGCGTCACAATACATTTTCAATAACAGGCTACTTAACAGCACTTCTAAGACCTGTCTTCACAGTTGCCAGAGACAGGAAGAATATTAAAAATTCACAGACCTACTACAGGAAAATGAAAGATAAGACAAAGTGTTTTCCACTCGAGTGATTTTTTTAAAATGCACTTTTTCTCCACAGCACTGTTATGTCTAGGACTATCTAGTAAACATTCCCTTCATTTCTATCCTTCTGGTACAATGCATATTTGGCAGTTCCAGCTTTCCTTCTACCTCTATCATATTTCTATTTTTGTTGCAATTTCCAGATCAATGCCCTGCAACAGCAGTTCAATTCACTCCATTCTCTTGCTCAGGCTGCTACTGCTATTTATACACATTTAGGTTCTTAGTTAGGTGTGTTCATTGTATTAGGCATAATTCTGCCACCAAGCTATTACTCTTTAGCTGACTTAGCCATCATAACACCTTTCTCCTAGCTGATAATCCATTACGAAGTATTGTTGCATTCTGTTTCATTCAATCACATCTGGAGGGGAAGATTCCTTTAGGTTTCTTCCCTTCTGTCTCAGTTTAATATTTTCTACCTACAACACCACCTTGCCAAAAGAGTACTTTTTCTGTCATTACCTTCACTATGAGAAGATTTTTTCCCTTTTCTTCCCTTCTCCCTGCTCCCCCTCTTAGGTGACAAACTGCAGGCTACCAAAAGCTCCCCCCTACTCACCATTCACACTTCAGCAAACCCCTGTGAGCTGCTAAGCATCAGAGACTCAGTTACTGCCTCCCCAAGTGGAATGGTGGGGAGAATCCAAAGAATAAAAGTGAGAAAAGCTGAGATAAAGATGGTTTAATAAGTAAAGCAAAAGCCACACACACAAAGCAAAACAATTCATCCGCTACTTCCTGTTGGCAGGCAGGTGTTCAGCCATTCCAAGGATAGCAGGGCACTATTACTCACAATGGTGAGCTAAAATCACAGAATATTCTGAGTGGGAAGGGATGGGATCCACAAGGATCACTGAGTCCAGATCTTAAGTGAATGGCCCATACAGGGATAAAACCCAAGAGCTTGTCATCATTAGCAGCATGCTCTGTCGCTCAGAGCTTCCTCTTCCTTCTTCCCCTACACGCTGACTATGCCATCAAATGGAGTGGAATACCCCTTGGGTCAGCTGGGGGCAGCTGTTTTGGATGTGTTCCCTCCCAATTTCTTGTGCACCTCCAGCACTGCTGGTGGGGTGAGGTGAGAAGAAAAAACCTTGGCTCTGGGTCAGAACTGCTCAGCAGTTAACTAAAATACCTCTACATTAACAACACTGTTTTCAGCACAAATCCAAAACACAGGCCCGTACTAGCTACTCTGAAGAAATTAACTATTCCAGCCCAAACCCGGATAAGTCCTTGATTCATTCTCTGGCTTGCACTATTTCGGGATATCTCTGTTTTCTTCCACTAGGGACTGGAGCTATTTCAGGTGAGACTGCCTGGAGCTCCCACAATTCAGCACTGATATCCCTGACAGGCCCCATGAGGCACTGAATATTATCTTTGACACTGCGTCAAAGTATGCAAAGTGATTCACATTATCTTTGACAATGACCCAAAATTAATCAGGAAGTTATTTCTTCACTGCTATCAAAACCTTATCAGTCTCAGGTTTACACTTTCTACACTTATGCCCAGAAAATAGGTCATAATCCTATTTTTCAGCATCTGTTCTTATTATGGGACTATGAACTTTGCAAGGGAACTAAAAACTCTTTCAGTTCCTTACTTGAGCCCTGACATCACTTGATGAGCAGCTTCAACCCCTTCCTTTCCAGCGAAGAGCCTTCTCTGAAGAGCTGCGTGCCCATCCTGCACAGTGTTCTCTGCATTACCATCCCTCTGGGAGAAATCCCAAGCTATTTCCAGTGACTTCTCTCCACAGTACCCCCTGCACAGGGAAAGCAACACAGGCCTACAAACAGCCTTTGTTATTTGACAGCGAGCCTTGAATCTTGCAAGGCGCTTTGCACAATTTACAAAAACATACGTGAAGCACAAATTCTTTATGTGGAAGGTGCCACAACAAACTATATAACACAGTACATAATATATTAATTTACTTATTTTCACAGCCTTGTTTTGGAAGTATATATTATTCCTGCTTCTACCCGTGGAATAAAAAAGACAAGCACAAAATTACAATAAAGGACTGGAAGCTACCACCCGATCCACAAAGCTCAGCCTGCTGGAACTGCACACCAAAACACAGGGAATCTCAGAGGAAATTCACTTCTTCTTCCTACAAAAGCACCTCACAGTTCTCCTGCACGCTGCAAACAAACCCCTGCAGGCCTCTGACTGCTCTCACACTGAAATGTGCAGGTAACAGGTGAGGTTTTTCCACGCTGCCTCTGCAAGGAACGACACCGAGCTCAGCCGGAAATAAACAGGCGACAACCCCCGTACCTGTATCATTTCCACCATCTCGGTGGTGATGATGTCCTTCTCCACCATGTGCTCCACCAGCACATTCAACACCAGCTGCTTGGCCAGCGTCACCCGGTTCTTCTTGAGCGCTTCCTGGTGGCACCGCTGCATGCCGCACGTCGCCAGCATCCTGGAGGAGCGGGGACGCCGGGAGCCAGCCGTGCCCGGGATCCAGCCGTGCCCGGGAGGCAACCGTGCCCCCTCCCGCCTTTGGCCGGGGAGGAAGCGGCGGGACCCCGCGGCCGCCGCCTGACGACGGGCGGGCAGAAAGGACCCGGCCCGCCTTTTCCCGGCGGCCCCCGCCTTCAAACGGCGGGAAGCGCTTCCCGCCGTCACGTGACCGCCGCCGGAGCGGGAGCGCTTTCCCGCCTCTTCCCGCGCGGGCGGGGGCGCGGCCCCTCAGGGCGTGCAGAGCCCGGGCAGCGGCCGGGCCTGCGGGGAGGAGCGGCGGGGGGGGGCTTTATTGGGAAGCGGTCCNGGGGCGGCTTTATTGGGAAGCGTTCCGCCTCTAGGCCTTCTTTAGTTATTTATTGTTTACGCCCGGTTTAGTTTCTTTCTCTCTGCTGAGATGAGTTTCTGCGGAAATCAGCTGCAATCAGAAATGATAACGTGCTGTAATTAAGAGGGAAAGAGAAATGGAGCACACGGGATGTGCAGAGAAATATGAAGGGGAATACACAGGGAAATACAAAGGGAAAATCAAGTGAGCATCACAGCAGAAGGAAATTCACAGCTCTCATTACAGAATCACTGCATTAGTTGGAAAAGACTTCTGAGATCACCAAGTTCAATCTTTGCACACCACCATGGCAACCAGACCATGGCACTGAGTGCCAGGTCCAGTTTTTCCTTAAACACCTCCAGGGACGGTGACTCCACCACCTCCCTGGGCAGCCCATTCCAATGCTTGACAACTCTCCCGAGAAGAAATTCCTCCTGATGTCCAGCCTGAACCTCCTGTGGCACAGCTTGAGGCCAATTCCTCTAGCCCTGCCACTGGTTGCCTGGGAAAAGAGACCAAGTCTACCTGGCTGCAGTCTCCTTTCAGGGAGTTGTAGAGGGCGATAGGATCTCCCCTGAGCCTTCCCCAGGCTTAACAACCCCAACTCCCACAGCTGCTCCTCATACAAATTACAAAAAAAAGCCACATAAAGCTTCAGATGGCTTCTGCACATTATTCTTTAGCACACAGATTTCCTGTGTCCTGGTCCATATGAATTCTATCTGCTAAAGGTTAACACAAGTCCAAAGGCTTGACGACCTTTACAAATGTTGAATACAAAATTGTACTGATCATAACTGGTGACATTTTTGGTCTTTGCTTTGGCCGATTATTAGTCTGTGCTGGTCACCTGAATTTCTTCCTGACTCCTGACAATTTGGTGTACTCAGGCAGGTCCTGAATTGCCCAGTTTATGACTCAATGTTTCTGTGCCTGTGTCACATACCTGTGACACCTTTTGGTGAGGTTTTTTGGTTTTTTTTCTTTTCTGTTAGCAGATACAAGAGAGAAATGCAAGCAGTGATTGACATTAAAGAAATCAAATTGCCTTGATCAGCAAGTCTGTCTCTCCTAATACTTCCATGATAGAGGTATCATAATTACTTCCTCAATAATGATAATAAAGTAATTCAGTTGTCAATTCCGAAATGGAACTCCTCTCTCTTTACTAAGCCAAGATTATCAAATAAGCAGAATGCAACCAAGAGCATGGCTTTGTGGAATGTTTCTTTGGGAAGAAAAATTAATGATGTCACCAGGAATTTTTAATGCAGTCTTGTTTATTTATAAATGACATAAAAGGTATTTTTCTTTGAACTATAAAGAATCAAACAATAAGAAATAATTTATTTGCGTCTAGTCTATGGTTTGATGGTTCCTCATATGAATTAAAGATGCAGTCATTAGCAAGGCTGTGATGATTGCTGCTCTCCTTCACAGGAGATTTGGATCACCATTTTTATTTTTTAATTTGGATGTTCACCAGATGCAAATGCATCTCTTTGCATACTGCAGACCACTTTGACACTGCAGAGCTGACCAGTTTAGCTCACCCATTTACAAAGGCACAGCATTACTGATCAGTGACAGCTAGAAACTGCCTACAGCCTGAAATCATCATGATGACGACCAAATGTGTCTTGGGACTGTTGTCCTCAGGTACTCTGCTGCCTTGGCAGAAAAACAGGACCTTTCCAGAGCCCCCAGAGAACTGGAGGAGCTTTGGCCTTTCTGTGCATGATGACAATAAAGTGTCTCAGGCCACCTGTTAGAGAACATCCGTAATGCAGCAGACATGCACCCTGTTGTAGAGCCATGAAGTCCAAGCAGAGGATGCTTACATGTGTATGTATCCCATCACTGCCCTCGCTTGCAGGGGGAAAACTTATCTCCCTCTTGTCCACCAGTGGCTGTGTGGGATGAGAACTTTGTGAACAACAGAAGTCATTTGATGCATACTATCAGCTTTTCAACCCTAAGCTACTGGTATCAGGTGGTAGCAGCTTCCAGATGCAGTCAGACACTCTCCCCTCAGTCCCACTCCTATGTAGCACTGTTCAGAATGTGGAGCAGGTGTGGCAGAGGGACAGTAACAAACAGCTCAGACCATAAATTTGTGTTGCTGCATAACAGCAACATGGGAAGCGCAGGTTTATTCTCTCTGTAGGGATTTCAGGGTGGCTGATGACCACACAGCACTCAGCAATATTGCTGTTTGCAATGCACAGGCAGAACATGCTTAGTGTTGTTTCTATTCCTCCGCTTTCCCAGGCAGATTCTTCTGGCTGCATCCTACAGCCCTTCTTCAGAGGTCTTTTGGCAACCTTGTCTGCTCTCAGGGTTTACTTCTCCCCTCCCATAAAGGTGTATCTCCAGTTTGAGAATATTGCCATACATAACACAACTTTCCTCACAGTGGTTTTATGTTTCTGCCAAGACAAAGCAGTGTGGTATTGCATGGATTTCCATTTTGTGCAAAAAGATTCTAGTAACATCAGAAGCTGTGTCTGTAGTTCAATTCTAGTTTGAAGAATGGTGAGACAAACTTCTAGGCAAAACATTATCAGCTGTTTTACCATCCCTGTAGGAGCATCCTGTATTGGGGTGAGGGTTTGGTTCTGTATTCTTGGAAGGTGTAATCAGTCCTAACACAGAAGGCTGGTGAGCATCTTCAAAGACCTCATCACTGATGGCAGTCTCGTAAGCAGGTGGTGGAGTGAGTGGCTCCAGTGGTTCAAACCTTTCTTCAAGGTCTTTCTCCTCATGGATGTCCGAAACAAAGCGCTGCAGTCTCGGGGGCAGCACCAGCTGCAGCTGTGTCCTGGAGCCCGTGCCTGTCTCAGAGGTGTGCACTGTGTCTGGTGGCCCCTGGAGAGCCTCCACCATCGTCTCTTGCTGGGCAGGGGATTCAATGACGACGCTGTACGGGGGAGGCTCGCTCAGCGGCGAGGGCACGGAGCCCGGGTTGGATGTAATTGTCCATATTGCTGGAGCTGGCATGGTCATCACCTCCTCATAGGTGGGTGCTTCGTAGGCAGCGTTCACCCTGTGCCAGAGAGCAATGCCACATGCACATTATTTCACTGCATAGTTTGTGTTTACAGTACAGATCATGGACTATAGGGAGCATGCTACAATCCATAAGTGGGTCTGAGACAGAGCATCTCACATGGTACTGCCATGTAGGATATTCTGGATCAGCTCACCTCTCCAGCCAACTGAATGAATGTCTCTCACTGGTGTAGAAAATAGCTCATCTGACCATTTTCCAACACTCCCCAGAGTTAGTGAAGCTACCCATACTATTCAGTTCAGTGCTCTAGGCTTAACCTGGTGTCCTCCTACAATTAAAATTTATCACTAAGGATTGCTAACTACTAGTTATCTCATGGAAGAAAACAGGACCTATTTTTTTAATGTTAGCTCAATGTCCATCCATTTTTAAGAAGTGGAGAAAAGTAAGTACTTTCATTTAGTTTAAACAAGGACTAATTATTCTGTGTTTAAAAGAACTATCAGCAAAGAAAAAATGTTACTTTGGAGACATTTTCCTTTTCAGGTTGTATTTTTAATAAAAAGATACTAGTTTTCTTCAAGTATGCCCCCAAACTAGCAGGGCCCAATATAGACTTTTTTTTATATAGTCTTTCTAAAAATAAACATTGTATTTGGGAGCATCAAGTTATTTAAGCACATGGATAATGATTATTTGGATTATAAAATGAAGCAAGGCTACAAATAAAGTTAATCTCTTCAGTGACAGTAGGAAAAATGGGGTTAAATTAGGTGATGCTGAGAACCTGCAAAGGAACATGAAGTCAAAAAGTGATGGCAGTATTCAGAGTCTCTAAAAAACAGGGGTTTTATTGTGTCAAGTAGGAATTTTAAGAGTAGAAACACACCCAGTCACAGGTCTCTCTTAAAGTTTGCCAAGAAACAGTTGCTCTAGAGATAAGGTTTATAGAGCTAAACCCAAATAAGATTTGGTATTGCTTCAACATTTTTTCCTTTTCCTTGTCTGACTCATTGTTTGGCAAGCCTCGATTACTGAACAAAAAACGAAATGGGCCTGGATCAGTTTAACATTGGCAAGTTTTAGTGGATCACTTCCCAGGGAGAAGAAAATACATATTATAAAAGGTACAGGATGTGCGTGGCATTGACATCTGCACCCTCCGCGTCAACAACGAGGGAGAAAGATCTGAGAAGAACTTTTGTCTTTGGGATCAGAGTCTGCATTTGGTGCCTCAGGGGAAGGGCAGCAAAAGAGTATTTAAAATGGCCCTGAGTGAGGTGAGAGAGTTAAAGAGGAGTAACCAGGTTGCTGCTTACCCTGCCTGGCTTTGCCTGTTCGGAGGTATTTCATTTGCGTCATGCCGGTGTTGATTCCTCAGGTAACACTCGACAAACAGACTCAGCAAATAGCCAACCAGGCACACTCCCCCTACCCCGAGGAAGAAATAGCCTACGGGGTTAGAGGAGATGGCCAGCATGGTGACCCCGATGAGGAGAGCAGCGGTGAACACAAGCAGCAAGGTTTGGCGGATGTTCTTCCAGCGTGTCTCTAACCACATGGCAGAAGGGATGGTGGTGGCAGGCGCTTGACAACAGATGGGCACTTAAAGGGACAGACATCTGGGGAAGATGGAACAGTTTTTTCAACATGAAACGCAAGCATATAAACACATTTCTAAGTATTGTGACCAAAGTAAAAACATACACACTTGAGTACATCACGTACATCATAAGCCTGGGAAATCTGTGCACACCAATGTAAACATTACAATTTCCTATGTGTGTGCATATTGAATAGTTGGACACAGTTGCAAAACATAAAACACATAAATAGACCATCAGCACTTACTACCAGACATACCTAAAAAGGTCTGGCTACTGCGAAAGCAAGACACAGAATAACTTTAAGGGTTAATTCTAGGACATTTGTGCCTTGCATAATCAGCATTCAAATACTCATTCAAATCCCGGAAGAAAAGCAGCACTGTTTAATAGGCCTGTCTGCCCTGGTAAACTGAGCATCTTACTTCAATGTAGCACTAGAGCAGTAATGTAACTTTAGATTCTGGATGTAGCTAGGGTATGTGTATTTCTGTAAAAAGTAGGTGTTTATTTCAGTTTTTGCCTGTATTCTTGTTTCTTTCTCTGTTGATGTGGGGTTTTTTTCTGCTCTGTTCTCAGACCCGAGAGCCTTTCCTGTCCCCCATTCCAAACCCCATTTCTGTGAAAGAGACAGCAGTTGTCACTGTGTGCAGTCAATACAGAATGATACCAGGAACCTGTGGCATTCAAGAATACCATAATTAAGGAGCTGTCTTGATTGTGTTATACTAACCTACATCTATCCCACTGTTTTGGTGAAGACATCTTTGAAAAAAAAAAGCATGAAACAATGGGCATATTTTTAATGAATATGCATCTCCAAACAAATAAACACTTTTATATAGCTGCATGTTATGTTGTGTGCATTCCCCTTATTACAGCAAAAATAGTTAAATGTATATAACCAAAAGAAACACATTTTTTTAGCATCTACTTACCAGAAAGCGGTTTCGGTAGGTACGAGCAGTCATGTTTTAACTTCTCTCTTCATCACAAGGAAGAAGGTGTGCTGCTGCTTCTTGTTCTGACCCGAGGATAGAACACCAGTTAAAACTCTCTCCTTTTGAGTTTTTTGGTAGGGAAAGTATGAAGATTTCTTTCAAAAATAAAGCTCGGAAACTAGTGAATATGGAAGGATACCAACTGATGGGAAGATCCCATTGTACAAGTTTTGCATAGGAAAGTAGAATCTCTGTTTTCCAGGTTCTGAATCCAAAGCAGTTTCTAGACGATCACACACCTTTTACTCTTTTGCAGCTCTTCTCGGTCTGTCCCACAAAACCAGGAAACTCATTAGGAAAGAGGGCGGAGTGAGCAGTGGGGGAGTGCTTACCTGTGTCGTATCTCTTTGGTCTGCTTCACTTCAACGAGACAAACTGCCCTGAAAATTCTCGGTTTTTCCCCACGTAGCAAAGGAATCTTGATCTCTGCCTCACAAAGCAGGAACAACTGCCTGCCCAGCCCACATCACGTGGCCCACACATAAATCTATTTATGACTTCTGTAAAATGTAAATTCATACGTTTGTCCTTATTGAGTCCTGTTTGTCAAATGTTGTTTTATGTCCTCTTTGATTTTACAAACAAAAGGAACAAAAAGGGGGAAGGAGGTTATTATTTCACATAGGGCTGAGTTAAAAACATTTTTACTCCCTGATCTATCTGGGAATAGAATGAGAGGTCATGATAAGCAACTGAACTGAATTAGGTACTGAATTACTTCTGTTATCTGAACCCTTAATGTGTGTCTGAAAACTAGATTAGAATGGCATGGCATGGCATGGCATGGCATGGCATGGCATGGCATAGAATAGAATAGAATAGAATAGAATAGAATAGAATAGAATAGAATAGTTTCAGTTGGAAGGTACCTACATCTTCTCCAACTCCCACCTGCTTCAGGGCTGACCAGAAGCTAAAGCATGTTATTAAGGGCATTGTCCAAATGCCTCTTAAACATTGACAGGCTTGGGGTATTGACCACCTCTCCAGGAAGCCTGTTCTAGTGTCTGACCACCCTCTAGGTAAAGAAATGTTTCCTGATGTCCCCTGACACAGCTTTGGACCATCTCCACTTGTCCTATCACTGGATCCCTGGGAGAAGGGATCAGAACTTCCCTCTCCCTTCCCCTTCTCAGAGAGCTGCAGAGAGCAAGGGTGTCACCTCACAGCCTCCCCTTTTCCCAGAGCCCTCAACTGCTCCTCCCAGGACACACTTTCCAGCCTCTTCACCAGATTTGTTGCCCTCTTCTGCACACATTCAAAGACTTTCCCACCCCTCTGAAATGTTGCCAGAGCTCCAAGTGAGGCTGCAACAACACTCCCACAAGTCCTTCTCTATTCACAAATAGCAAATCTAGGAGGGCATCTTCCTTAGTTGTCTCATTGAGTATCTGTGACAAGAAGTTATCTCCTACAAACTTCAGAAGTCTCCCAGATATGCTTATCTAAGCAATTTGTTAGTCTCAGGTGATGCCTGGGAAACTGGAATCTTCCATAAGGGTAAGGGCTGGTGATTCAGAGATTTCTCTTAAATACCTGTCGAAGAACTTATCAGTGCTTACCTCACTGTAAGTTCTTGAACACTATAGGATGAATCAGCTCCAGGAGCAGGGTGCAGCTCATGGTGGTCTGTAACAGGAAGATGCCCTAGTGCTATATGTTTATTAATAGTAGTTTGGACCAACAAGAATTGCATGAGATTCAGCAGAGATAAATGTAAAGTCCAGCAGGGGTGGAATAATCCCAAGCAGCAGTACAGGCTGGGCCAGGCTGATTGGGATGCAGCTCTGCTGAAATAAACTTGGTGAACATGATGAAAGGGAAACTCAACAGGAGTCAGCAGTGTGCCTTGGAGCAGTGAAGGCAATCTGTGTCCTGGGCTGCATCAGTAAGAGGTAGTGAACAGATCAAGGGGTGGGATTATTCTAAGCAGCCCTTGTTGGGACACACATGTTTGTTGGGACCACAGTTTTGGTCCCCCCAGTTTGGATGTGGTCTGAAAATTGGATATGGTGTGGATATGGTCCTCAAGGAATGCCTTGAGGGCTGGAGAACGTTGACAGCTTAAGAGGCTGGATTTCAACAGCCAAGAGGAGAGAAAGCTTGGGCAGGTGGTGTCTACTCACAGTTTTTCAATAGTACAGGTAGTTACAGAGAGGAAGGAGGGAGTTTTCATGAGGTGCATGGTGACAGGATGAGGCAACAGGGAAAAGGATGAGTGCCTCTAGATATAAGAAAAGCAGTCTTTAAGGTGGAAACAGCAAAATACTATACTATACTTGCCTAGAGAAATGGAAGAATCCTCTTGGCTGGAAATATTCAAGACACAGCTGAGTCTGGGGCCCAGCTTTCAGTGTGAGCTTGGACCAGATCATCTGCCCTTCCAGTCTAGACTTGTCAAAGTTTCTGTTTTGAGTATTTTGTCCTGATAATTGCCTTTCTGGCTGCTGACAGATAAAGGACCTTTAGCTTTGATTGTTATCCATTCTTTGCTTTCAAGAGAATTCTTTCGAGGATGGCAGACTTAACACCCACATAAAGGGGAGAACATCAGAATTTTAGTGTGTAGCATGTCATTTTGCAAGACTATTATTTAGATGGAAAAGATGATTTCCATTTTGGGGTTGCCTGGTGTTGAGAACAGCTTAACTGCTAAGGAACATTTGAGAAAACCGTTTTGACAGCCTTTTTACACAAGCATCATTATTGACCCATGGTAGAATCTGCATGTGTCAGTACAAACAGCAACTACTTTCTAACCAGTGTAGCTGGTGGTTGTTAGAACCATTCCTCAGAGATAAAAGATTTACATCCTGCTGATTTGAGGAGGTAATTGAAATTATCCTCCTGCCTGTTCTCCATTTCCTCATGTCTTCCTTGCAGTGACTCAGTGCTCAGGTGATCTCTTGCTGAACCAGCCCAGCTGTCTCAGTGGGAAAGTATTTACATTTTTCCAAAGTAAATTTAGTGGGCTTAATCTCGTCCCTAAAGTATCCTCTAATCATTAGTTCCTCATTAAAGGGAAGCAATAGGAAAGCATAGCCAGAGTGGTGGAGGAGAAGGGAGGAAGAGTGGGAATAATTTCCAGGGCTGTAATGGGTGTCATTTGATTGACTTGGCCCAAACCATTGGAGCAGAAGGAAATCTTCCTGCTTTGATGGAGTAAGCCCCACAGGAAGGTGTAGAAAGACTCTAAGACCCATTTTTTAACTCAGCAAAGCCTGTTAGATATATCATGGGTTACCAGCTCATCTTGACTTTAGACAACTCCCAGCTCTGGTATGTACACTGTCTACTGTCCAAAGGCCTCAACAATTTGGCCACTGTTGAATCCCCCTTGTAAGTTCCTGCAGAAGGTACTTCAGTTGTGTGGAGGGAGCTGAGGCATTTTGCTTATCTGCACATTCATCTGTGGGGAGTAGGCACTGCTTTGGTGCTAGATCTTTTTGCTAAGTCAGTAGAAAGTCAGAAAGGTGAAAAAAATCTTATTTGCTGGAGAGCTACTTCTGTGATTGGAAATGCTGAATTTGATTTGTAGATATACTAGATTTGTAGATCGAAAGATATTGGTTTTGCTGAAAATCTATACAGTGGTTTGGATTGGTGCATAATTTTTTAAAATAGTCTTGGGCATAGTTATGAAATATGAGGATGAAAGAGGCTAGAAATGGTAGGTCTGTGTTGAATTGGTTGTTGCTTGTGTTGATTGCATCAGTTTATTTCTGTTAAAGTTCAGAGTTCAGTAACTCCCATAGATTTTGCCCATGCAAGTCATCAATGACTGTGCTGAATCTTTAGGAATTATTTTTATTTATTTACAAGCACGCCTAAAACAGCAATATTTTATCATGTAGCTGTGAGTGCATTAGCTGAACATGTTTATGAATACGATACATACTGCTTTGTGAGTCTAAGGACACAAAGCAGGATGAATTTCTATGAACTAACATTTGCAATATGTTTTCTAGCAGAAAAGTACCTCTACGTGAGGCCTTTTAGCATTTCTGAAGGACTTCTGAAATTTTTGTCTGTTTGCTGTTTAGAATCTCTCCACAGTCTGGTTCAGACTCTCACTGGGATCCATAACAAAGAAAAATTGATCACACAGCTGCATCAAGAAGTTTTTGGTGATTAAAAGGTGCAGAAAATGCAGTGGGGCTTGGGTACAGCCTGGGAAGTATCACTCTGTGGGGTTTGTTAAACAAGGTGTTGAAGCCTGGGAGAGTGAACAAGGACATTTATCCTGCCATGCCAAACTGTCTCCCTTTCATGCGCAGTAGGGACTTTTTCTTTTTAACAGAAAGTTTCCTGCTCTCTGTTGTTCGGTCATAGTGTGGGGAACCTTCATTTAACAGTATATTTCTTTAGTTAGGACTGTGAATTTCCTTTTTTAAAAAAATTCTTTCTTTGTTTCTCCCGTATCTCGTTGTCAGCCTCTAGGAAGTATTTCACCTTTCCCCCGTTTCATCTCACTATCTACTCAACCTTCTGCCCAGACTGCTACTAATTAACTTAGTACCTACAGTAAGCTCAGTTATCAGCTTGGTATGCAGAGAAGCTTGCTCTATTCCCAAGGGCTTGTGACGTGCACACCATGGCACGATTAATCTGACCGTAATCGCTAACTCTATTCTTCCCCATAACCTCATCCTGAAGCAATTTCTGAGAACCTGAGCAAGTACTGGGGACAAAGTGTTATTGAACCACCTTTTCCAGTCTTGTTTGCCTCTCCTTTTTTCCCCCAGGTTTTGTGTAGTCACTTTTGTGACTAAGCAAATTGCATCACTGCATTTTATCTGGAGATCATGGGGCAGTCATGAGCTCTGGTTGATGTTTCTGGTCAATTTTAGGCAGGAGAAAGCAAAACCCCAAGAAAAGCAGGACGCCTATACTTGGATATTCAAAATATGTGTGTAACTTTGGCAAAAGTATTTATGTTTGACCTGCCAGAGCTTAATGGTCATACATTTCTTGGGAACTGGCAATCTCTGTTTCCTTCCAGCTTATTCCAGTTCTTACAGGACAGTGGTTGGAAATTATATGTGTAGTCATTGTGTGGTCATTTTTAGCATGACTGTCTTCTACCTTCAGTGGCTTTTCTCTGTAGATCAGGGCTGAGATGTGGTCACAGAGAGACTGATATTATACAGAGTTTCTACTGATGCTCTTAATTTCTCAGCTGTCTGAAAGATGCCTGAAAAGCATAAATATACAAAGATTTAATCAGAGACACTTGTTATGTTGTGCAGAACTAGAGGATTTCTCTTTTCTAGAAGTGGGGACTTACATTCAAGATGTGAAGTGTTTTCAGGGCTGTCTGCACACCTAAAGTTCCTAAGTAGTTAAAATTACCAAAGCAGCACCTCCTTCTCCTATCAGGAGAGGAACAGAAAAATAGCAAGCTTTTACCAAGATGATATGAGGGTTTTATATCCTCTTACAGACTTTTAAATTCACATACATCATGTTTTGCTTTTTGTCTGAAAAAAAAAAAAAAAAAGGGAAAGTGAAGGCTAGAAGCTTCCTCATCTTTTTATTTGGAGTTCTTCTTAGGGCAAAGACTTTAAATTTGTGAGGTTTCATTAGCATTGGTAAAGCTTTCTGCAGCTGATGTAGTTTAATGATAGAGCCCAGCTTGGTCTAAATTATTTACTTTTTGCTGGAAGACTTTCTTCACTTGTGTAGAATCTCTGCACACTGCAGTACCTCTACTGAGCTGTTACAGTATGTGGGGTGTAAACTAGCAGTGTGCACCTCTCTGAATAAATCCACCCTGGTGACTGAAATGCCACTAAATGGAACACTACAGCGAGCTCTCCTCTTTTGCTAACTTAGAGCTCCTAATGTGGATTAGACAGAGGAGGAGATGGCCGTGACTAAATGTGAAGAAGGAGGGCAGTTTAGATCCTACTGCCAGAATATGGTGAAAGAATCACGTGGAGTACTGTGGAAATTTCCATAGTGTGGAAACAGCAAATGAGCAAAAAGAAATAGTTTCAAGATGAAACTAAGGATTCAGTTTAGAATAGTTAAAAGAACACAGGAAGATAATTTGCTGTCATTCTAGACTGTACTAGCTGTCTCTGGAAAGAAGAGAAAATTAGACCTGTGTATTCTGAGCAGCTTTGCTGTGGAACATTCCTTTTCTCTAGACGTAATCTCACCATTCTAAAATAGGAAACTTTTCAGCCAAAGGACATGAGATGCAGTGAGAAAAGTTAATGTGTAATTCCCACAGAGTTTCTGTTCCTTATCTTCCCTCCTGGTTCTAGCAACATATTCTTGCTGCTTATGTTGCCAAACCTGTTATGCACTGGAGCCCTCCCTGATACGTCCTGAATGGCTAACAGGGCACAAACAAGTAAAAAGGAAAAAAAAGCTATTTTCTCTTGTGTTAATACACTAACAGTCACAGAAACATGCAGGAAGCATTGGTATGGCCACAGGAGAGGAGAAAGGACCTCATAGCCTAGTTCTGTGTTGAAGAAAAGGGAATTCCCTTTTCCTTTCAACAGCACCAGATGGTTTTGCTAGGGAACCACACCTGAAATATTTGGGAATTACCACCCAACAGTAAAATACAGTCTACTTGAGCTGGAATTCTGCAACTGTGCAACTCACTATGGACTGAAATGTAATAGATGTGAGAAGATGAGAAAGAGGCTGGAGTGCTTGTTCCAGAATGTAGATTCCTGAGACGGAATTTGGCATCGTTTCCTGTCACTGGTGGGACCCACAGTGTCTCTCCATAAGGTGGTTCTATATTCCTGTTGTATAACATTGCACTTTCTTCAAATTCTTTCAGTAAATAGTGGGGTGGGAGAATTGGGAAAGTGTTGCCAGACGCAGAAATCACTAAACTATTTTATTGATGAATTGTTCTCTGGAGAAGAGGACATTGCTGTTGTTGGTTCCTTTCTGAGTGCTGTGTTTTGTAGCAAGTCAAGCACAGAATCCCACATGCTCCTTGATGCCTGTTCTCAGCCTGAGGTGCTCAGAGTCTAAAGCAAGTGTGACAAAGCCACAGCATAATTTAGCCATGGAAGACCAGAGATAGGTAACTTAGTATGAAAAAAAAAACCTCAAAGAAAAGAAAAATTAATAAAATCTGTTTTAGTAAAGACGGGTAGTGCCTGAAAACTAGATTTGTAACTGGGATCCTTTTTTATTCATCGTTAGATATTCACCACTCAAAGGCAACAGTTTCAGCCTAGTTTTACCACTAGTTTTCACTGCACTTTGCTCCAGCCACGTGCCATAAAGGCAGCACACCTCAGAGGGAGGAAACTCAGCCTGTTTCCTTTTTCTGCCTCAGGAAAAAGGGGTGTTATAGTCCAGTTACACCCCTGCAAATAGGCATTCACAGGGGTCAGTGAAAGAGCAAATATGTTATTTTATGAAAGCAAATAGTCACATGAACTGAAAAGAATGTCGTTTTTATCTTGGCATGGTTCCTCAACCCGAGCTGTCAGTCTATTTAGTGATACAGATTTTGTCCAGTTCTGGCATGGATTTGCATTCCTAATGGACACTGCCAAATTAGCAAGAGCACATCATAGTGCTTTTCTGGTATGTGCCATTCTCATGCCTGGTAGTGTTGCAGTTTGTATGGCATCTGCATTGTCATTCTGGTACATTCTAGCATGTCATTGTGAGGATGATTCAGATGTTTGTTCCTGTGGGGGCAAACGCCAGTTTCCAAGGTCAGCCATCAGCTGCAGGGACAGTCTCATAAAAGCACCACACCACATCACTGCCAGTCCAGCCTGCTCCTTGTAAACGAGCACTGTGAAAGCAATGTACCACCTTTTGCTTTCTCCTGAGGTGGCAGCAGTAGTGACACTGCAACTCCTATTGTTTGTGAAGGGGAACTCTGCATAATCAGGGCTTCTGTTGCTGAGAGATAGCTTTCTTGTTCACTGTAGGCAATAAAAAACCAGGACACTCAATATGTGGAATTAACTGCATATCTGGTTGAACTGATGGCTTTTAGAATTTATTAATGGTGATGACTGTGCAAGTTTGCTTGTTCCTCATTGTACCTGTTTCACGAGAAAGCTTGGACCGGTTGGAAAGGGTCTTTCTGTGAAAATGAGAAGATTGCCATTGAAGGGAGAATTTCAGGGCAGAGTGGTCATAGTTTGCAGACATTTGTGTTGAAGTGAAATCATATTTGATGCTTAAAATGATCCTTGTGATAGTGCCTCTGTTTCTTGAGTAGAGTTGTTAAGTTTACTGGCCATTGGCAACTTCTGATTCATAGAAGTGTTCTGTGTAATCCCTTGCAGATGATGAAAGATGTCAGAGTGATTCATGAGAAGGTGTTAACTATTTGAAAAGCTCTCACTGACACTTGAGGCACGAGAGATCACAGTCTTGGCTGAAGAGATTTCTTTGACCATATTGGAAGTGCTGATGAGGTATATATTCTTGTCCACTGCCTCCGCTGTTCCTCTCTGCTTCCTCCAAGTATTGTCTTGTTTGATTTAAAAGAAGACAGAGAATAGTATTTTATCAGACTCACCATTATATGACCCCTTACTTCTCACACCTGAATGTGTGGCAGTATGTGACACCCAGAGCTTTCACAGGTCTGCACCTGCTTGAGATCCATTGACATTGACAAAGTCCCTGGGTCCCATTAATATTGATAAAGTTTCCAAGTCTCTGATAAATGGTGGTGCTCCTTTTAGCCAGTTGTTTCCAAATAAAAAGCAGACAAAATCAAGGCTTCTTGTGAATTGTGGCTCTCTAAATGGATAAGTTTTGGCTAGAAATTGCCATAGTAAGAGGTTTTCATGGTAGGTCAGTGAGAGACAATGGAAGAGATACAGCTTGAAAACATACACAAAATGGTGAAAAATCAAACTTGACATTCTCCAGATTAATACTGGATGTATGCTTTTGAATGAGTCAAAGGGAAAAGAAATTACTGGTTTGGAGTCATAGATGAGATACTGGTATTATAAATAACAAGGCTGTGGTTAGGTGATTCCCCACATTTGACATGTCTATGCAATACTCTTCAGGAGGAGAGAGTTGTTGTTGCTGATCCTAAACTCTCTGGTTTAACTGTTGACCCTTCCCAGTTATCTCCACAGCATTCACACCAAGCCAGCTGGGCTGGTTAGTTGAGCACTCACAAAGTGTAAATATTTACTGCCTAAAAAATCTAACTTCTTTCAGTTTGGTAGAGTCCCATGATTGATTATAGCTCTGCCTTTCACTCTGCAAATATATTTACATCAGTTATATAAATACATTTATCAATTCTTAATATTCTTTGAGAAGGAAGCAAACATCTTGCCCTCCTTTCATTACATTTTAGTTTGTGCAGCTGTAGTTGCTGTTAAAAGATTGCTAGATTTTCACTGTTCCCAGTTTTATATCAGCAAATATTGCTGGCAGTCTTTATTTCAGGTCTACAATTTATTTAAGACCACTTGCTTCCTGAGAATGCCTGGATGCTTTTTATCCCATGCTGTGCTGGTTTTGGCTGTGGAAGAGTTAATTTTATTCAAAGTAACCGTGACACATGATGGAGCCCTGCTGGCCTGGGAATGGTTGAACACCTGCTTGCCCATGGAAAGTGGTGAATGGTTCCTTGTTTTCCTTTGCTGAAGTATGCAGACTCTTCTTTACCTATTAACTGTCTTTATCTCAACCCATGTGTTTTCTCACTCTTACCCTTTTGATGCTCTCCCCTATCCTACTGCAGGGAAGTAAGTGAGCCAATTTCACTGCAATTGAATAGAATTTTTTCTTTTACTGTAGCAGTTCAGCTCCTGGCAGTCTGGGAATTGTAGTGGATTCTTACTAACCACGGTGCTCTATGCAGGCTGATTGTCCAGTGATGCTTGTCCTCTTAGTGCTATCCAGGACACTGAGATGCTTAACAAACTGGACAGAGAATTTTATTTTTTTTTGTCATTTAAGTTTGATTTGGAAACACTATTTTGTGAGACATGTTGTTTGATAGTACTCCAAAACATTTAGGGGGCACTTCTGTGTAACAAATAAACTTGAAGTCATAGATTTCATTTTTACTGCATGTCTGATAGCCAGAATATATGTATGTGATAAATGTATGTGTACCTATAATGCACAGCCCACACATGCCACATAGAACTGTATGTCGTGTGTAATGTGCAAACACATTAGGACACATATTTAGCCATTTATCAGAAGCAAATTGTTCCCCACATTCTTCATTTATAGATTTTCTAGATATTTAGGGTTAGTGTATGGTTCCTAAGTGGTAGACACCTTCTTACCAAATGTCACAAGGTGATTCTTTTTAAGCTTTTATATATGCCAAGTATTTGTCAAAGCAAGTATCAGCTGTTCTCTACTGTTGTACTTGCTCAAACTACTGAACCCTCCTTATTCTTCATGTGTCCTTATTGATTAAGAAATAAATGATCCATTATTTTGTGTCCTAAGGCTCTGCATAAACCACCCTTACCACTTTCCAGGTGGCCTGTTGATGTGGAAGAATTGCTAGGTGCTTTCCAATGAAATTCTATTGAGTCATTAATTGTGAACAGTCTCCACGTTGTTTGTTTACTGTCCTGATTCCTGTAAGTAACAGTGTCCTTCTCTTGCCCTGACTGGACAAATGTGCTGTGTCACAGGTGGGAAGGAAGTGGGAAACAAGGACACTGCTCCCGTAACTGGCACTGACTTCTGATCCGGGTAATCTCAGATCAAATTCTAGTTAGTACAAAGCCTTCAGCTATGACTTTAACCAAACCCTTTCGTTCACTGCAGGTCTTTCAGAGAATGTCTTTTAGAATGGGGACTGACTCTTATTTTGGGCTTTGGAAACAGGGCTGAGATTATCCTGAGCTAGCTCGCATCCCCCTTCAATGAAAAGAAAAAAAACCAAAAAAACAAATAGAAATGTTTCACTGAAGTACGAATGTTTCACTGCAACAGACAATTTCACGGTATTTCAGGTGTTGTCAGCACGCCTGTATTAATGCGCGGGGGGTGTTAGCCCTGCTGAGCGTCCCTAACGCGCTCCTGGGCACAGCAGCCTGTGGGCGGGCGGGCGCCCCGCTCCGCTCCCGCTCCCGCTCCCTTCTTCCCGCTCCCTTCTCCCCGCTCCCGCTCCGCAGTGGATCGTGCCGTCCACACTGATCAGCACCGGCTCCCGGTATTAAAGGCGCCGCCGCACCGTTCCCATTTCCCAGAGGAGAGGGCTCGGGTGTTCCGTCCCCGGAGATTCCGCAGCTCGACGTGGTCTGGCAGGGGCCGCTCCCGCCACCCTTTCTGCTTCAGGCTGCTTTAACCCCTTCTGCGCCCTTCAGAGTTGCAGGAGAGGTTTGTGGGGAATAATCCCAGCAGGTCTAGATTATCTGGACACAAGGAAATTGGAGCACCTTTAGCCCTAATTCTGCAAAAAAAATGTTTACTTGTCCGATTGCTTTTTCATCCACACATTGCTCTGTTGTCCTCATCTGCACCACATCCAGTTCTGGCCTCTCTTCCTTCTCATCCCATGTATCTTTCTGTCAGCCAGTGCCACAAAAAAATCGTTGTGATGCCTGTCCTTTTGTCCTTAATTCCCCTTATATGAATAATATTTCATTACTGCAAGTTGTTAAACTTGTTGATCCACTTAGGCAAGGTCCATATCTTCACCCTTGTGTTTTTCAGCCTTTCCTCAGTCTAATGACTTGCATCTCTACTGTCCATCTGTTTTAACATGACCCTGGCAACCCTTTCACTTTTCCACCTTGATTTCACATGTAATTCACGGATGCAAAGAGGATTTGTATATTATATCACTGCTTTTGAAGGCCTATGCTTACTGAGAGTGTAGAGATTTCCTTTGTTAAAATTATTAGTTAAAGCCCATTATGAAGTTAATGGTGCAATAAAGCCTAGAAACGAAGTCCTTTCTCTTAAGCATGATTATTATATAGATAATGAGAGCTGTTTGTAAAATATGGTCTTTAATTAGAGGGCCTTCCTCTGCTTCAGCTGTCCTCACATCTTGTGTTTTCCATCTCCCTGAGTTATTCTCTTGTTGACCCCCTGAGATATGTCCAGGACAAGACTTGCTGGATGATACAAACTCTGATTTTCCAAATACTTTCACATATGGCAAGAAAATCTTTATCTGCTGAATGTTTAGAGAACTTGATTTCTGGGTGGAAACCATCAGGGAAGAATTTTGACCTGGTTATGATTTGATACACTGCAGAACTTGAAGCTCTTATATATCATGCTGAAATGATGAACTTTGAGCTTTTGAACATTTCATGCCATGGATTTTCTAACATGCCATGGAAAAAATCATAGAATGAATTAGTATGAGAAGGTCTCATTTAGGTCAACTACTGTACACTAGATGGTCAACTTCAAAGCTAGAAGGGCCTTGTATATACATCATCTGAAGATCTCCAAGAATGATATTACTCAATCTCTCTTGGCACTTCTCAGTACTGAATCACCCTCATAGGAAAAACAAATTTTCCCTTGAATGTAGCTGGAATTTTCATTGGTGCAACCTGCATGTTGTCACTTGTCCTTTTGCTGCGCCTATAGTGATGAACCTAGATGTCACTTCTGGGGAGGAGCTGCTTAATCTTTTTTGAATCATGGCCATGCCAGTCATCTCTGAAATTAGCAAGCAATCCCATAATTTCCTTCCTAATGAATTTTCCCTGTTGAAAATATCCGAAGTTATACTGTCAAAATCTCCCCAATTCCCCAGGTCATATAGTACTGACAGACAAATAAATATTTCTCATATAATTGTTTTACCAGCAGGCAACTTTGCTCAAAGCTTTAAAGTAAACTGTGTTATCTAAGGGCCCTGCTGAGAGATTGATTCTGCACTGTCATGAGCCAGTTTAAACTTCAGATGCTTGCAAAGGAGTCCTGCCATATCCCTTTTCCATCACTGGCCACTTGTTCCAGTCCACTTCACTGCACTAGCACTGGCATTCAGGATGTCACCTGGACCTACTGGCTGATCCGAGTGGGACTGTCCCCTGTCACCATGGTATGGAGGCGTCTCAAGCTGTTTATCCAGCTGTGCTGATGGACTCAGAGCTCTGTTTCCTTTTTCTGGGGTGATAGGGAGGGTTAGTATGTCAGTGCCAGTTTATCCTTATGTGGAGCAGTGGTAATAACAGGAACCAGTATCAGCAATGCATTGTGAGATATTCAAATAAAGGTGGCAAGGAAATGGGAAGTGCTCATATTTATATGGCAACAATTTCTTCTACAGGCTTTGCAGACATATGGGAACACCCAGTCAGTTTATAGTCTAAGGATGACTTAAAGACTTGTATAAATGGTAGGATGTTATAATTGTTATATATTGATCAGGTTATGAATAATACTGACTTTTAGTAACACTAAATGGTATACAGTATAGAAATTGTATATGTAGTATATAATATGAATAATACTAAATTGTAAGATACCAAAATAGTCATACAGTTAGTGCAATAGGAGTTTAATATTCTGAAAAAAATGCATAAATCCATACTCCCACATCTGTAGGTGGATGCCCAGGTATTGATGTTTCCTGCTTGTTGAAAAGTCAAAAATGACTGCTTTTCCAATATTTACCATGCTGATTTTCTGACTTTTATTAAGTTTTACCACGTCTTGTTCTAAGTCTACTTTTCTGGAAATAAAGCTTACTTTAGACAGATGACTGTGCCTGTATGCCATTATCACGCTGTAACTTCTGGAATAGTTACCTTCTACCAAAATTAGGATATCAAGGTCTCAAAGATAATTTGTTGATTTGATAATTTTCTTAAAATTATCTTCTGATAACTTGATAATTATCCCTTTGATAATTATCCCAAAGAGACTTATTTTCTGTTATCTTAGAGAAAAGGTTTCTTTAAATTTAATTTAAATGGTCAATGAGGAAGAAAGATCCAAAGGAGGGAAAGGTTTCAAAGTGAAACTCATCAAAGATCCAGCACAAGAGAAGGATCTTGTAAGTGCTCCAGCAGACACAATTAGAGCTCTTGGACCTGGAACAACTGCATAAAATCTTTGGGAAATTTATTGTTGTTCCATCTATAGAACTTGGTGGTTCCAATGCTCACACGAAAACAAAAAGGTGATGACTTTTTCTTTATTTAAAATAAAACGTTTCCAGCCTGCAGAATTGTGTAGAAATGCTTGACAAAGCTTGATCTGTAACGTTTTAAAAACAAGAAGATAATTAAAAACAATCACAGTGTCCTCTTAAAAAGAGTTGCCAGTTTTCAGGAGTTTTACTCATAATTGTAGTTTCAATACCAGTGTTTTCTATTAGGCATTTTATTTTTAATGTAATTTCAGGAAACTCTTCACTACTTCTGGTAAAATTTTTGCAGAATTGTTTTTTTCCAAAAGATGTCAAAAGTTAAATAGAGCAGAAAAGCCATGATGACCTACTGTTTGAGCACTCTAGTATGGTGGGGTTTTTTATTTGTCTCTGTGGTGACTCTGCCACAGCTATGGTCATGGGAAGAATTAACAGAAGAAATTACTGTGATGTTTGGGATGACACAGCAGGAGGGTCCCCAGCAAACTGGTGGGACTGGGATGATTCAGGGTGAGTTACTCCAGTGCAAAATGGAGCAATTAATTTGTCCTGGGATTTCAACCTAATTTTACTGAGGCAGATCTAGAACACTCACCTAGTTGTGGATAGAAGCCCTCTACAAAGGCAAAATGCTTTAAACGCCTTGACCTAGGTCTGCCAGAACTCATTTTACCTTTGCCTAAGACTGGTAACACGTAAGAATCCTTTAATTATCCACAAAAATTGTGACTGAAGGATCATTCCAACCCACAGGTCAGTCTCATGACTCATGATTACCAAAAGCATTTACAGAAAGTACCATGTCATCCTGTCCCCTTAAATTATCCTCCTCCATTGCCTTTGCTATGGGACTAAATCAGTACTACGTAATCATGTTTCAGATTTTTCCAGTCTTCTACTTTCCCTTCCTACTCTGATCTATACACATGAATTCACATAACCCAGTTCATTGTCACCAAGTAACTGTCATTATACTTGGGAAGACTAGAAAAATGTGCTTTTCTGTGGTAAAAAAACCCCAACAAAACAACACAACAACAACAAAAACCAACCCCCAGAAACCTTCTTTCATTTTTAAAGGTCATCCCTGCAGGTCTGGGATTAGAAATGCAGGGAATAGGATGTGGATGTACAGAGCTGCCTGCCTTCCACCTCTGGAGCTGCCAGTCTGTCCCCTTCTGCCAGGGCAAATCTTCTCTGCTTAAGAGCACAGCTGCTCCACAGGCTGGCTGTTCAATCGACAATGATCTCCAGTTTCAAGTGTGACAGCACCGACCTGCTCGATCTCCATTCAGCTGCAGGTGGGGGCAGCGGAAGAGAAAGGGAGGGAGGGAGAGGGAGGACACTGCAACCTACGTGAATAATTGATAGTGCAAGGAAAGGAGAGCAGCTGGGTTCCCTGTCTCCATCTGCTCACCAGCTGGGGATGAGAGATCCTTGCTCAGGTAGGGGATGAACAACTTAGCTGCTTTTATTCTCGTCTTGCTCGCAATGCCAATTAAAAATATTTTGCATCTAGAAGGAATGGGAGCAAGGATAGGTGGGGGAGGGTTGATCCAGATCTTCTCTTCTGCTTGCGTGGCGTTGTGTAATGGTTAGAGTTTGGGGCAGTTTCAGCCTCATCAGGGAAAGTGTGTGTGCTTTTTAAAAGACATTGAGCTATTCTGCATTGTGTAGAGAAGCAGTTGCAGAGAGAGAAAGGGAGAGTGGAGGTGGGGAGAGAAGATGTCTGTGTAGGAAATGAAACAAACTACAGGGATGGGGGGGCATGAGAGAGGGTCTGCCCAGACTCAAAGGAATCTCACCCTGATTATGTCAGTCCTGCACATAAAATGAGGAGTCCAAGTGCGCTGCGGGAGGTGCTGTCTGTGCACACCCGGTGCTATATTTAGAAGCTGTGTGCATAGATATGGAAACGGCTGATGTGAAAACATGTGTGTTTCTGTCTGTGGATGCAGCTATGAGTTTGTGTAATACTGAAGTAAAACTTAAAAAAAATACAGGTTTTGCCCCAAAGAGTTTACCCTTGAAGGATATACTACTGTGTTTATGTGGTACTGCGCAGCTTCCGTGGAGCTGCTGATGTTCTTACAATGACTCAATTAACAGAATTGCAGGGACCAGTTTCTGTGTTACAGATAATACAGACTTCTTACGTGAGCAAGATAAAATGCTAATGAAATAAAACACATGGAAAAAAAATCTTCTAACAAAAACTGGGAAAATACATAGCAAAAGGTATAGACACCAATTACTGTAACACCTTTATTAATGTACCTACAAGGATACCGGAAAGAACAAAACTTACATGCCAGTCCCTAAACCACGCAATAACTATAAAATGCATGATGATCCATGCAAGTATGGACACATATAGGGATTAAAATATGAGACTGTAAGTACACTGAATTAGTCATATAAGAATGCAGGTATCAATAAGAGCTGAATCTACTTACTACAACTGATGGCTTATGATGAGTAATATTTTCACATCAGCAGGGTAAATAGTAACAATAGTTCGCTTGATTGTAAGTTGAGGAACAGAAAGCGGTCCTGTGATTTGCTTACATGTGATTTATTCATATTGCTATTGCTAAAGGAGGCTAATTAGAACAGTAATTAGGGTATTTAATAATTGTTTGCTGTTTTGCTTATGCATGTTGAGGGCTTTGTACACAACTGGAGTTGCACAGAAGGTTAGGTAAAGCTGTGAGACAGTTAAATGAAAGCTGAGCTCAGTGTGGTTTTGTATGTGAACAAAGTTGGCTCTTGCCTGTAGTGGCAAGCTGCCGAAGAACAAGAATGGCAGAAAGACCTGAGCCTCTCTGCATGCTTTGCTTTCACCATGGCCAGGCTTGATAGCGCTGCTGATAATGACCCTGAGGAGGGGGAGGGCAGCAGTTACTGCGGGCAGCTCTCTCTAACAGCAAAAAACATTGTCTCTTCCTCCTTCCTAGATGCAGCAGAAATGGCAAGCTTGGCTCTTTGCCTTGGTCCAGTCACATCTCTGCTCAGACATTCAGGTGAATGAGTAAGACCTGCTTGTGCAGAGAGCAGCTGCTCTGTTCAATGCCCTGGGCCCATTTGGGAGGCATTTGAGTTGGAGTGAGGATGTATGAATTGGTCCATGCTCCAGCATCAGATCTTCTGGGGAATTACAAGAGGTAGACAAGAGGAAATCGAGTCACTGGGGTTCCGTGCAAGTTACTAAAAATAGCAAGTGGACCCTTTCTTTGTCCATTCAAAGTTGTCACTATCTTGATTCCTTACTCCTTACAATCTCTTTGCCCACCTACAGACCCTTGAAGTTCCCATAATAATTTCTATCCAGCTATTTCAAGAGTAGAATTTATAGGAAGCATTAGGATGAAAATGCTGCATTCACCCCCCAAAACTTTGATATAACTCCTTGCTCTCTGCATTTTTCTTTTTCCCCCATCTCTGTCTGCTAGCTCATATTTTCTGTCTGGTCTGTCTGCATATTGTGTGCACTCTTCCTCTACATATTTTCCTAGCTCTCTGGCAAATTCCATCTCTTGTTCTGTGTTTCCTTATGTCCCCTCATTAGTTAGAACAAACCCAGTGTGAGGTTGACATTTGGTGTAAGGCTGTAGCTGCTGATTTTATAGGTCTTGATGTAAAGAGAAAACATGACATCATCCTGTGGAATGAAACTGAGAGGCACAGGAAAAAAATACATGTCCAGAAGAACTCTATGTTCTCATTTAAACACAGGTATATGCATGTTTTTGCTATAGCAAACCATGTTCTCATGCTCAGTTTTTTATCAGGGATGACAATCTGTTGATGAGTGAATGGAAATATAAGTGGTTAAGGCATTTGTGACCCCCGAAAATTTGAGCTTCCCTAGTTTACCCATTGCATCAATGAGCTATTTCGTAAGGGGCGTAGAGCCAAATCTCTGCAGTATTTGATCTCAGATCCAAACGACAAGGTTTTGCATTTAGTGGATTTAGTATATTCCTAGCCTTCTGTTTAAAAAAACGGCGATCTGTGGAGAACTGCTTTGATGCTCATTTTCCTCACTGGATACAGAGAGCCCGGAGATATGCTCTTGTTCTACAGCAGAGTTGAATAAGTGAAACCCCTCTGCCGTCCCTGCTTAACGCTGTGCTTGTGCTACACTCACGGACAATCCGGAGCGTCCCCGGCTCGGCTGTCCCAGCGCTGCTCCTGCCCGCCGTGCTCCATCCATGGGCTCCCACAACGGGGGGCTCTCCAGGGGAACCGCTCTGACACAGCGGAGGAGGGGCACAAGTCATCCCCCCATCCCCCCTTGTCTCCTCGTCCTCCATCCCTCCTCCCCCTCCCCTCCGTCCTCTCCGGGGCCGCTGCCCGCTCCGGGCCCGGTCCCGGCCGTGCGGGTCCCTTCCCTGCCTATCCGGTGAATCCCGGCCCGAGAGGAAGAGGAGGGGTGGGGGCGGGAGCCGCGGCTTCGCAGGGGGCCGGGAGGGAGCCCGTGCCCTTCTGCATGGCGAGGCCGGCGGAGNCGGGGGCGGCAGCGGGTGCCCTTCTCCCTGTGGGAAAGGGAGGCTCGGCTCTTTCTCCTGCCCTCCTGGGAGTGGGGCACCTCTCCTGTTGGGACTTCTCAGGAGGTGGGAGCGCAGGTTGGATGGCAAGATTAATTTCCCCCTGGAGTTCTCCTTTCTCCAGGCCCGCAAGGAGAGCGGGCGGGGCTCTCCGGGCCCTCCCGGTGCCCTGCCCATCTCTTTGTGGGTGCGGGAGGTCCTGAGCACGGGCTGCCCACGCGTGGGAGCGGTGGCCACCACGGGAGCCGCCCAGCAGCCAGAGCCGAATGCGGGTGACAGAGAGGTTCCTTACGGAAAGTCAGAGTCTGTGGGCAGAAAGTTTGTCACCAGCTGAGCGCAAACCGCCTCTCATTTGTAGTGGTTGCTTCCTTTTGCGAGTTCTGCTTCAGTAATTCCTTCTCTTGAGCTCCAGGAATCCATGTGTAAGCAAATTTCAAAACTGTACAGGTGTTCTGAGAGTAGGGCTATTCGTGTCATGTTTTCAGCTGTCTCCACCGAGCAGCTAACAATTGTATTTGGTAAAGCAAATGCATCTCTCAAAGGAAGAGACAAGGGAGTGAAACAGCCAAAGCTGTTCCTCAAGATAAGTGTTGCCCAGAATTTTCCTTATGACCATTTCAGGCCTATTCTTGTCTCACATTACCTTAAATTCTTCTGAATTGCCCGTCCCTTCTAGTGAGGGATTTAAAAAACATATTAGTGTTTCCCTGTAAGAAACTCTTATCAGGCTGGGACACCACTTAATATGGGCTGTTGTTCCATAGATAGCTGCAAATCATGCTGTGGTGTTTCTCTTGTTGGAGGGCTTCCAGATCAGCAGAAGTATTTACAACAGCTATACACCTGCTTCCCCGTGAACTTTCAGGAAAAGAGTTATCTGAGGACTTGCCTTTTAGAGTGCAACAAATCCCCATTTGCTCTGGAATATTTATGAAAGGGTGTATGAAATTGTGCCCAATTTGTGTTTTTCTTAAAGCAAATATTTGCATTGACTTGGTTGTTCAACTGACTCAGCTACAGCAGACAGCAATGATTTTCAAAGCTGGGTAGAGAGATCCCTGGACTGAAATAGCAGGGGATACAGCAAGACAGGAATACAAGGCATGAGCAGAGATGTAGTGGCTTAGAGATCTTCAAAGGTTCTTCTTCCATTTCAGAATTGAGAGTGGAATTTATCAGTGGATCAGCAGTACCTACATTTAGTTTGACTGTCTACTTGAAGTTAAGGCACTGGTTACTGTCACTAGCAAAATCCCAATTTAGCCTTCAGATTTTCTAGGCCCTATGCTTCCCTGTATTGCCATTTCCTAAGAATAAAGCTTAAGCAAGTATACATTTGCACATTAATATTCCTCTCCCAATCTGCAGAATTGCTTTCCTTTTCTCAGAAGGATGATGTTCTTCTTTTCTGTGGTCAAAGAGTTTAAAGGTCCAATTTGAAAAAACGTATGTTCCTTTTTTATAATACAGTCTAGTGCTTTTCATTCCAGAAGTTCAAAGTTCTGGAAATTGAATGTGGACTTTAAAACAATAATCATAATAGCCCAAATTTTTTGTGGTATTTTATAAAAGATAACGTAAAATCTAAGGCATTCTCTTGGATTTTCAAAGGCCCATGGTGTGTTCCTAATTTGGGATAATTACAGAATTGTGAACATCTCTAAATGTACAGTAAGACTGAGTATTTGGGCATCTACTGGACTGATTTGGACAATAGAACTGTACCAGGATTCAAGAGTAAAGAACAGTTTCTGCCCAAAGCTTTCCAGTCAGTCCAAAGTGTTGAGATGAATTTATGGTGAGAGGACAGGGGCAGGACTGGCCACACTGGCCTCATGTAGGAGCTGCCAGATTTCCATGATGCAGGTGTGTATTTAACTCCTCTGAATGATTCAGCAGTCACCTCAGTGACATGCCAAAGAAAACACTAGCATGAGACAAGGCCCCAGGACACCCACTTGCACAAAAGGTTCTATTGTTACACTTCTTTCTGAAAATGGGAATTTATCAAATTAAGCTCTTGCCTTTTCAGGGCTCACAGGACAGAAACTTCAGATTTTTAAGAGACAGTGAAAATGTTTAATGTTTTGCCTTGGGCATAAATTTTGCTCATCCCAAACATTCTTCAAGTAAATGAATAAGATGATAAATAAAACATGTATTAGTATAGTATTAATATTAATTTAAAATACATTTACCATCAAACTATTTCAATATTTATTTGAGGTTGTCAAGACTAACTCCTACATCTTCCCTCTCAGATATTTTATGGCATTAATTTCTATATGCATTGTACAGATCTCTCTCATTTGAATTTCAGGAGAAAATTGTGGGAGGGAAGCATTGTGTTACTTTGTGTGGGTGAGCCTATATGCAAGTTACATGATGCCACTGGGCCACTAAAATGAATTGTGAATTGTAAGAGAACTGGTGAGCATTATGATTCTTGGAGCTTGTGACAGAGTAGTTTCACGATTACAGAAGTATGTTGTACCTCCGTGCAGGAGGGAATGTAGCCACTGCTTTCAAAGCAAGGCTCTGCCTGACCACTCTCTTAGCATGGAAGCAGCAGCAGTCATGC
This sequence comes from Cisticola juncidis, assembly GCA_013400215.1. Taxonomy (NCBI): domain Eukaryota; kingdom Metazoa; phylum Chordata; class Aves; order Passeriformes; family Cisticolidae; genus Cisticola; species Cisticola juncidis. The sequence continues at coordinate 302,072 of VXBR01010134.1, read as the reverse complement.
ATCTAATAGCTACAGGACAGCAATTCTTGATTGCCTTTTAGGATTATTACATGCTCTGTATGATGGTTGTATGGCCAGTGACAAGTGGTGTCTCTCAGGCTCTGTCTTGGGACTGGTGATCTTTCATATTTTTATCAATGACATAGACAGTGGGACTGAGTGCACCCTCAGTTGGTTTGCAGATGACACCGAGCTGAGGGGTGGAGTTCACACAACAGAAGAAGGGGCCACCCAGAGAGACCTGGACAAGCTTGACGAGTGGTGGGCCTGTGAGAATCTGGTCAAGTTCAACAAGTCCAAATGCAATGTGCTGCACCTGGTTTGGGGCAATCCCAAACATGCACACAGTCTGGGAGATTAAGTCATTGAGAGCAGCCCTGTGGAGCAGGACTTGGGGGTCTGGTATAGGAAAAGCTGGACATGAGCTTGCAGTGTGCTCTTAAAGCCCGGAACGCCAAATGTACCCTGAGCTGCATCACAAGAGGGGTGGCCAGCAGGCTGAGAGATGTGATTTTCCCTCTCTGCTCTTGTGGGACCACATGTAGAATACTGCATCCAGCTCTGGAGTCCCCAGCACAAGAGAAATGTGAACCTGCTGGATGAGGTCTAGAGGAGGCTACAAAGATGTTCCAAGGGCTGGAGCTCCTCTCCTACAAAAACAGGCTGACAGAGCTGGGATTGTTCAGCATGGAGAAAAAAATGACCAGAGGAGACCTCATTGAAGCCTTCTAGTACTTAGAAGGGGCTTATTAAAAAAGAAGGGTGACTTTTTACAGGGCAGGTGGTGACAGGACCATGGGAAATGGATTTAAACTGAAAGAGAAGATATTTATATCACATGTTGGGAAGAAATTCTTTACTCAGAGTATAGTGAGGGACTGGAACAGGTTGCCCAGAGAAGCTGTGGGTGTCCCATCCCTGGGAATGTTCAATTCCAGGTTGGATGGGGCCCTCAGCAATCTGATGTAGTAGGTGACATCTGGCAGAGGGGTTGAGATTGGATGATCTTTAAAGTCGCTTCCAGCCCAAACCCATCTGTGATTCTATGACCACCTAACAATTATATTCATGGTTTCATTACAAAGTGGATGAGTCCTGTCTCCTGTAAATCTGTGCTTAGTTCCCAGTCCCACTTAATGTGGCCTTCACCATGACTTAACCCCCGTTGTGACTACTAGTGAAAACTGAGGTGTGGAATGTTTAAAAAGTAACAGTAGGGGAGGTGCAGCTGGCAGTGAGACTATCTGTAGTCTTCTAAACTACAGTGTAGTGCTTGTGTTGCTTTTTATTTTCTCTTCTATGAAATCAAATAAAGTCCTGCCACTGTTTGTACACATTGTTGCTCCAGCAGGGACCATAGTAATAATATATTTTCCATAGCAGATGTGCAGACAAAAGCTCACCTAATCTCCATGTTGGCTGTACCAGCAGTGGTAACATAAAACTGTGCTTGCATCTCTGTAGGGTGTTACCAGTTCTGTTCTAGTGCCATCCCTGTTATGCTCCTGTCTTTGAGATTAATACCCAGGCTCTGGCAGCTGGGGCTGTCCTTTTGGTGCTGATTTCAGTGATAGTTCAGCACTGCTTTCATCCTTTTAAATACTGTTCTGTTTTGGGATCTAATTACAAAGCTCCTTGTGAGATGTGTCTTAATTCTGCTCCAAATCCATGATGGAAGAGGAATTTGGCAAAGAAAAATCATTCAGCACTTCCATGACAGTTGTGAGGAAAATATTGTATGTGAGCAGTCAGAGCACTCAGAAGCCAGAATATTCTTGCTTTTACATCCAGGATGTTTGCAAGTGGCAAGTGGTAAGTTCATCCACCTAAGGGATTCTCACAGGGAATGACAGCTTCCTTATAGACAAGAAATGGCCTGGGGAGAGGAGTGGTAAGCAGAAGACAAAGGAGACACTGCAGGCAAGCATGACATCTTGAATTCTCTTAAGAGTTAACACTTTCTTTCTTTCTTTTTTTTTTCCTCTTCTGCCTGTCTTTTGCAGGAGGTCTGAGGAGGCAGTGCAGGATTTTAGTGATGTTATAGACTCTCCCACTGAAGGCTTTCCATGTGTCCTCACTCCTGCTATCCCCAACAAGGTAAAGGCAGTCCATGCTTGGCTCAGGGTTGGTGTATGCTTTGAGTTATGTGTGCAGAAGAATTGACTGAAATCAGGCTTGTGTTCATGTGTGTCTTAAGCTGTAGTTGCCTCCTTCTGTGAGACTCCTAAACTTGCTAATTTGACCAGTTCTTATGCCATACTATCTCAAGTCAATCTGACCCATTGAAAGAGAGAAATTCCTGTTACCTGACAGACCAGGTTTCAGGTCAAGCTTTTGCAACACAAGCAGAACACAATTTGGCCAGTTGTTTTGTCCATGCCACCAATTAAGGAGGAACAATTCCATCATGTCTTCAGCAAGCAAGTAGTTTCTTTGCCAAAGTATGGAAGGAGCTGTTGGCTCCGTCAATATCTGGGTTACCACAGAAAATAATTTTAGCTTCTGCAAATGTCATATTATTTTTCTCTGTTGTCTTTTCCTTTTCACAGACTGTGGACTTGTTTGAGATGATTGAAAAAATGCAGGTAAGGAGAAGCAATTCTGTCAAACTTTGGGATCTCTTATTTTTTTTGTAGCAAACAAATAATCTTTTAGCTTTCAGCTACTACTTGTCCCATAGCTTCACTCACAATATCCTTTAATGTGGTCTTGCAGAAATTTTAGGTCTTCTAGGCTCAGTCTCTTACTCTTCAATGGTATTTCAAAAGCATTTTTCTGTGTTAATTTTCCCAGTCAGCATGATGGAAGCAATAGACACAGGTTATTACAATTCTGTCTGTTTTTCACAGAAGTGTGATTCTGAGAGAAAATCAAAGTTGCAATAAGTTATCTCTGGCATCTTCTTCAGGAGACTCTGTTCTGCTGGGTAGCAAGTGTAGTGACAGGTGATTAATGGGATGTTAACCTAACTGCATTTAGCAAGGTCAGACAGTTTAATAAATAACTACTGTAGGTCCTGTCTTTAACTTGTGTGAGAAAGAAGGACTCTGGCTTAATTCTAACACAGAAATACATATGTATACATTGTGTTATAAACCTAAAATAAGGCACAGCTGGGTTTTTCCCCCTTTTACCGTATCAGATAAAGAACCAGTACTATGTTATATGTATTTAATGTCTAACAATGAAGTTAGATTATATTTTCAGAATAAGTGTTCTCAGAGCATCCTTGCAGGTTACCAATATTTTCCCTGAGTTGTGCACCTTCTCTAAAGTGCTGTGGTTAACCTTGACCTAACATAACACATAGCATGGCACATAACTCCTGCCTTTTATTATGTGCAGGAATTAAACTTACCAAAACAAATTAACTTCTTTTCTGGAATTTGGGTGATCAAATTTTGAATATGAGGAAAATTCCAGACTTCATTGAGATTACAAAGGTGGGGAGGTGGAAGGTAGCAGCAAATTGCTGAGTTTAGAGTTATGAGGCTGAAGTACTTTTTGGCAGACGAGAGAGGAGGAGTGTAGGAGTATGAAGGTGTATCTTCCATGTATTCATGTGCAGACAGACACAGACCTTCTAGCCACTGTACTGACATCCATATGTTTGGGATGTGGTCTCAGTGCTTTAGGGTAGCAAGCTCTGTAAGTGTGCCTAGCTCATTTACTTCTGTGCAGGAAGGTGAACTTGAGCATGCAGTGCTGCTTCAGATCAAGCACATGCTCAGAGGCTGTGACGGTCCTTCCCAGGCCTTTTGAAATATGGATAAGGAAGAGTCACGACCAGGTGTCCCTCAGTGGAAGACTGGTGCTGAAGATTGTCAGTGTTTCTCAGCTCTCAGTTTATCATATGGAGAGTCTGGCTGGATTTGCACCTCTTTGGTTGGAGAGAAAACAGGGAGTTGGTGGGAGTTTCCAAGGCATGCAGTGCCTAATTTTGCATCTATGATGTTTTCTTAGCTGCCCATTATTAAGACTTTATAGCTTTTTTTTTTTTTCCTAGTTAAGCTTGTTTTGTCACCTGACATGCACTGGGAAAATCAATAACTGCTGTTTAGGTATAACAGATTTTTTGAAAGTTACGTGTTTTCCAAAAGAAAAAAAAATTCTAATACTTTTTATTATCTTTGTTTAGATTTTTACTAATTCTTTATTCTGTTATGTTTGTTTTTGTTTTCCCTTTCCTTCCATTGGACTGTGGCTATCCTTTAGATTTGTTGAACATCCTTGAAAATGAAATCTAGGATTTTCATTAGCAATCAAAGTGAGTGAAAACCAAAGCAGGAGACTTGAAAATTTCTTCTGTAAAATAACAACCAAAAAGCCTTAGGATAGAACTGATTTTTGAGTATTTTAACAATTGGATTGGAATATAATTGTTGGACTGAAAATTAGGATAGCCTTTCACATTCTGTGAGACAAAGTTGTACTCTCTTCTTACACTGAAACTAATCCCAAGATCTGGGAAAGAAGTTTACCTTTTTTTTTCTTTCTCTTTTCTCTTTTTTTTTCTCTTCAATTTTATTAATCATTTATTGGAAATAAATCAGCTACTGGCCACCTTGTTCTGTGCTTACAGATCTAGTGCAGTCACAGTATGTATACTCTGTTAAGGACACTTAACAACAAGTGTCTTAAGAACAGGTGATATCTTGTTCCTAGATTGCTTTGCAGTGCAGGCAATTGAAAACCAGGGAAGTTTTATTTCATCCAATAAGCTCAGATGTTTCAGGTCTTCATATTTTTGCATAGCCAATCCCTTTTCATTTGACTGCTTTTGTTCACTCCCTCTGTTCTGCATTCGTACAGTTTCTGCATATTCTTCAGTCTTGCTTTCTCACAACTACTTTCATGTTTTTTTTCCTGTATCCCCTTTTGTATCCAAGTTGTCTGTTTTGAACAAGTCCCCTCTGGGCACTGCTCTTTCCCCATAAAGTATGTGTATTATTATAGCATTGTTAGGCCATGCAGGACCCTGCCTCTGGGTCTGGACACCTTTTTCTCTGTCATTCATTCTTTCGTCCTGCTCAGGCCAGGTGTTTCCCCTGTACAAGACCTTGGGAATATGAGATTCCTAGACTGATGCTGTCTCCAGTAAGCTACCCAGGGAAAGTGGGAGTGCTGCAAGCCAAACCAGAGCAAACCGGAAGGATGTTTCAAGGGGTGGCTGAGACTGCTGCAGTTTATTCCTCTCCCTTTTGGGGAGTGACAGTGATCATCAAGCAGTTGTTCCGTCCATGCTTTGATGCTTCAGCAGCTTATGCTGTAAGTTTTCTGTGGTCCTGGTTACCCTTTAAAATAAAACTTTGGACTGTACAGCCCAGGATTGCATTATTCTTATCTTAAGCTTCACTCTAGAGGAGAGGTTGTAGAGGCTCTGATGAAGAGCTCCTTTACAGCAGCCCAGAAAGTTTTCCCTCAGGCCTTGCTGAGGTACTGGTCTCCTACCAGGACCTCCTTTGAAATGGGAAAATTCTTGCATTTATCAGATCTACCGAAATGCCAAGGAAGAAGAGAGAAATATTAGAAGATTGCAGTTTCCCAGTCTCCATTTCTGTCCCAGTACTTCCCACAGTTTGGAAGGCTGTGGCTTTTGTACCTATGTGTCTGTTCTGCCTCAGTCCTATTTTGATAGTACATAGGACTTTCTGTCTCTTTTCCAAATCCCTGTTTCAGAACCTGGTCTTCCTTGTGAACCTCATCTCAATAGGTTGACAGCTGAAACTCGAAACCACATCAACAAAACACTTTTTACCACTTACATTCCATGAACCCAACTCTTTCACCATTACAACTTCCCTAAATGCGAAATGGTTGCTAACTACCTCTGTCAACCTGTGTTCCATCTTCATTTCACAACTCATCATGTCCTGGTAATTGGTTGTTCATTTTGTCAATGCTGTGTACTGACATCACAATTCAAAATGTATATTCTAAAGCTTTCCTATGAAGAATATTTCTAGGCTGGTGTTTATTTAGTCTCCATTGTTGAAAATACAAAAGGAAAACAATTTTTTGAGGGAGGGTGTGTAACTGTCTTGAAGTTCAGCTTTTGTAGTTTGATCTTATGTCACCCTGTAGATAACATGTGAAGCTTCTTTCTTGTAGTAGGGCTAAGGAAAATAATTTGGTCTTTTGTTATCTGCTCGTTGTTCTTCGCTTGCTTTACTGTGTTTCTATATTTAACCAATCAAAATTTGTGGGTACTTCTACTTTATCTGGTTGAACTCAACCTCAGACTTCTGAAGAAAGACCTCATGCATCTACCACTAGTCCCCTTACTCTGGAGTGTGGCCATACTGATTTACTTCTGGTGTTTCTAAGAATTTTTAAAGGTGTTAAACATTTGTTGTGTACTCAAGGTCTGGCTTCTCATGATTTTATGAAGGTTTAGGGTTTTTTATGGCTCCTTCCTAGGTTCTTTTAATAAACTTTGTCATTTTCCTAAAACCTTGATTTTATGTGAAGTAGCTGTGCTTGTTTTTTTTCTTTCTCTCTTTTTTTCTTCTTTTGTTGCACCTGCAAAGAGCATCCTGATTATTATGAATCCTCAGTAAGGTTGCTCTTGCTCAGTGTTAGTGGTACTATGCTAACAGTTTTTTTCACCCTGTACAGCTGGAACGTTGTCCCAAAACATTTGTTCCTGAGCCTCCTAAGTCTCCACTGTAGAGCACCTCTGGGATTTACCTATTTCTACCAGAATCTAGATGACAAGCTAGTTCCACTGTAGAATATGTGCATAGGCATGGCTGTTATAAATCCAATCCTGCTTATTTTCACAACAAAGTCAAGAGCTGCTTATCCTGTCTGGAATCCCTGATTAGCTGTGTCATTAAGCAGTCACTGATGGTATATAAAAATGTAGTCTCAGCATCATGTTCCAGTATGAGAGTTACAACGTTTTGGTGACAATGAATTCTCATGTACTGCGTGTAAGAGAAACCTACATTTTAAATCCTGGTCCTCACCTTTCTATCTGGTGATGCAAATTCTGCTCTTTGCTCCTCTGTCTGTGATGCCTGCTTGGACTATGGCCTGTTGACCCTCATATCTTCTGGTCTGAGCTTCTGCTCAGTCTTTGTTGGGGCTCTCCTCAGTAAAATTGTCCTGTTCTTGTGTGCTTCTGCTGCAGAGGTGTGGTGGAAATGAGCTACTTTGCCATGGTGAGAAGGCAGAGGATGGAATAGCCTTAAGGAGGAGATTCAGGTCTGGATGCCAGCTCCTGATTCAGGAAGAAACTAGGCAGCCAGTAGCCTTTTGCTCTGTTATTCCAACCCACTTCATAGTCTTTTTTTTATTGCTTAGCATAGGAAGGAAGATAGCTAGAAGAGATTAGAGAATCAAATAAGAGAATCAATTTGGGAGACTGTTTTTAATAAGCCAATTGTCTGCTTTTTAAGAGGTATAAGCTTGGCGGTAGCTTTTCAATTTTAATGCCAGATTTGGGAAATGGCCAAGTTCTAGCTTAATTTTTGCTTTTTATTCCAATCTTCCAAGCTTGCTTAAAATGGAAGATTTTATAGAGGGACAAGATATGCATATTGAGGATATAGAGAAGGACACAGTGGGTAAGTGAAACAGACATACTAAAATACAGGATTCACTGTCTGTGACTTTATGTTTCCAGGGGAGTCGTCTGGATGAACAAAGATGTTCCCTTCCAGCTCCTCTCAAGGTCAGGCCAAGTTGTTTTTGCCTCCTAAATTGCTGAGAATGGCAGATAATTACTGACCTGGCTTGCAGTGTACTTTCATACTGGAATGAACAGGGAGTCTGCAAACATCCCAACACTTGTCTTTTTTTCTTTTTTTTTTTCCTAGTTGCTGCACAAAAGGGTGAAACTATGTAACTGAAATAGAATCAACATTTCTCCTTTTCTAACTTAAGTGGCTCCAATAAGAGTTTATTATTATTATAAGTGTTAGTTTTGACTAAGTAATTTCTTAAATTTATTCGATTTAAGATCTGTAATAATATTTATGAAACCACATAGCATTTATTTCAGTAGTCTATTGATGACTCATAGAGGTGCTACTAGAAAGTTGATCTATTTTGCCCAGTATTAACACAATAAGAACAGATTCCTATCTTTAAATCCTTAAGTTGAGGATTAAATTCCATTTCTTCAGTCTCAGTTCAGGCCTGCTAACCTTAAAATCAAACTTGACCTTGACTTTTATCTTGGGATGACCTATTAAAAAAGCCATATCAAGAACTGACATAGCTTTACTCTGACAGAGATAGTCAGTGCTCTTTGTGGTGAGGCAGGGGGCATCCAGCTGCCATAAACTGGCTCAGATACTGCTTGTGTTCTCTGAGTCACACCTCAGCATTGCTCAGATGCACACCACAGATCAGCCATGGAGATGACACAGCCTCAATCTCACTGTAAATAACAGCACTTTTCTACCATTCCTACTGTCATCCCTGTCAATAGGACAGCAGCTGTCTAACACTGTGTGGAAGGAGAGAGGCTGCCACCCCTAACCACATCAAGTTTGCTTATAATTTGGCTACTTCCTCATTTTTCATGCCTATATTCCCTATAGTTTGGAGGAGGAGGGTGGGTAGAATCTGACTCCTAAGCTTATTGTTCTCAAAATTTTTCCTTATAATGCTGAGGCCTTGGAAATGGAGTCTAACCTTAAGTCCTGAAGTAAAACTCTAAGGCTAACCTAGGGCAGAATAGAAGCTGAGGGTGCAGCTTACACAGTCATGAAAGCATAATACTTTAAAAGATGTCATGTTTTTTGCTAATGGCCTGTTCTGATTTCAGACAGAAGAGGAGTATATTCCTTATCCCAGCATCCATGAGGTGAGCTAGTACTGCTCTCTTCTCTTTCTGTTTGTCCTTGGACTTCATTGGTTTTTCAGCTTATTCACCTTCCAGCTTACAGACCTGTCAGCTTTAATGCTCTCTGTCCTTCTGAATAGGTATTACAGAAAGGATGGCCATATCCTCTCATAATCCTACCCCAGTTTGGGGGCTACTGGATTGAAGGGACCAGCCACAACCTCTCCAGCTTGAGCCCAACTCTGTCTGATGTCCCCTTTTCCTGGAGTGGTAAAGTGAAGTTGGAAAGTGACCCTACAGCCAAGCTGTACCGCAAACATTTTCTGGGAAAGGTAAGGGTGACCTTCAGAGCCTTCTTTGCCCACCCAGCCACAAGGCTGAAATGTCTCTCAGGCTTTTTCTGGTGAACTTAAAAATGTCTGTCCTGCTGCTGCATTTCAGCTCCTTATGGTGCCTTGGACTGAGGTAAATGAGGTACATACTGTGATATGGTCTGCAGTGTTTTAAATCGGTCGTGCCCCCTTGAGAAATGTGCATCATCCTGTGCACTAATAGGAAGATTTGCACAGAAAATGCTTTTATTTAGTTAAGAAGGTCTTTTGAGGCTCCTATACAGACACCAACCTTGCGATAACAAGTGGACAGTAGTATGCAATGTACTGGAAGTGGAAATGGGATTATTCTTAGAGGGGACTGCAGCACTGACAGTGAAAGCTCCTCAGTAGGAAGTAGAACAGTCCATTTCCTTCAGCATATGTTCATTACAGAATGTATATGATGAAACCAGACCATGTGTTTTGTAGTTGTTGATTTAAGTAAGTTTGGTGCTAAATGTTCCATGAATTTAAAAATTCCAGTGTGACATACAGAGAAACAGAGCTAGGCCTCATAAAGTGCATGTTTGCTGGCCAGCCATTAAGGTCCATCTGGGTGGGCCTGTTTAGGGAATTGGCTGATTTCCAGGCTGAATCTCAGGATGATGCTAGCCAAAAAGAACAAGTGGGAAAAACTCATGATCTTTTCAGAGATTTGGTTCATGGCATAAGGAGATAAGAAAGCCTAACAAGTATCCTCACAGTGCATCTTACTCAGTGATCTCCCTCAGTGACTGCTGAGTAAGTTCAAAACCAGGAACAGGTGGTGCTTTGCACAGTGCTGTGGACCTGTTCTGCAGTAGTTGGGCTTGTCAAAGTGATCATCTTCTGTAGTGAATCTTGTTCCACAACATTGGAAAATTATATTAATATGATTTATAAATAATTAGGAAAAAAAAAAAAGAAGTCTTTCTGGAGGCTTCCCCTCAAGACTAACAGATCTGCTGTGCAATCTGTTAATGGACATTTATCCTGTAACCTTCTGGAAGCTTTCAGTATGCCAACTGTAATTATTTTTCTGTCATGGTAAATTTAGGGTTGTACTTGAAGGCTTCCAGAACCAGATAGGATGAGAGGCAAATTTGGATATGATTTTTTCAGTACAGTTGTAGGATTCACTGCTGACCTGATATCACAAAACAGTCGAGGTTGGAAGGGACCTCTGGGGCTCATCTTGCCCATACTCCTGCTCAAGCAAGGCCATGTCATCATTGTTCCTTCCAAGTGAGATCCAGGACTTCCTCTGTCGTGGAGCTTTGTATCTTCAAAGTGCCCAACCATCAGTGCCTCAGTACTTCGGAAAAACTCTCTCCTGTGTTCTTCCTTTTCTGGTGTCCAGTGCTGTATTCTTTGCCTTAACTGACGTGAATGTGTGTCCATGTTCAGTGAAATGTGCAAGTTTTTGAGCAAGCCACTGTCAGAAAAGAACAAGGGGAGCAGGACTCTAGTCACAGAAAACTCTACCCTTGGCTAGAAAGCTTTCCCAGTGGTTTAAAAGCTTAGTTAAGGAGAGAGCTCAGAGCTTTTCCACTAGAAGAGTGTTTCTTCAATACAAGGTTAGTAATATCAGTGATTTTGATGCCGTCTGTGTTGAGTCTTTTCCTTGTTGGTTACATGGGAAGGTTATTTCAGCAATGTCAGGAAAGTTCTCTTTCAGTAATGACAAACAGGGCAAACAGTTCTCTGTTGAGGAAGAGTCTGAAAGCATCACGTGGTGGGAGATGCATAGCCAGTGGTTTAGGGAATATCCTTTAAGCAAGACAGGAGATCAAAGTATTGTGTGGTACTGCAAACTTAAATGAATGTCTGTGTTTTAGATGTATGTAGATTGCTCAAAATTGAACAATTCTGTGATACTTTTTACAGAACATTTTACAGCAGACCCTATAAAACAACCACCAAAAAAAGTGTTACAACATTCAAGACACAGCTCCGTTCCTTTTCCTTGCCTCATGATCTGTATTTTATATGATGATGACACAGTGAGATTTATTTAGCCTTTAGGAAGAAGGCTGTAAAACCTTATGTCTCATACTGTGGGAATTATTCAATGTCTATGTTGTTTTTCAAGGCTGTAATAAAGAGGAGTAGCCTGAAGCTAGGAAAGATTTAATAAAGGTATACATGTAACTGCCAGTCAAATAAACTTAGGGTCCAAACACTTGAAGCTCTCAGTGCTGAGGGAGAAGCTTTCTTGCTATGCATTCGTATGTGAACATGTATTTCTCTTTTATGCTGTCCTTTCTTTGTGCTGGTTAAAGTTGCTGCAGATGGCAGATGTCTTAGTAGCTTTATAACTTCTTAGGCAAACTGTCAGCATTCCTTGTGTGCTCTGTTAGTCTTTTCCCTTGGCCCATGGAAGATACTTAATTGTTTTTACAGAGATCTATTTGAAATCCAGAACTGCCTTTCAGACTATATTAAATGTTACAGAAGCTGCTTCTGTGGCTGAACAATTTGTACTTAATACATAGCTCATCTCAGCTCCAGGGTATGTTGTCATCACTGACGTGCAATCTTCAGTATCAGCTGTAAAGCCTTTTGATGGTTCATCTCTAACTTCAGGACAGCTAACAATAAAGGCTGCTGTCCATTGAAGGAATATGAGTCTGATGTATGTTTTTTGTTTTTTACAAAGAAAATCATAAGGAGTAAATTATAGGTTTATTTGTACATATGATTGCTCAGATTTCAGTTTAAATCCCAGGCTTACGTTCAGGATCAAGTTACATAGCCAGAGTGGCTTTGACAAAAACTCAGTTATTTTAAGACCTCTACTAATTCTGGTACCATTCCCCGATTTGTGCAGCTCTGCCTAGCTATGTCAGCTGCAGAGCTGATAGCCCAGTCTCCAGAGCTACTGAGATCCCCCTGTATGGGATCTGCTGAGGTCTGACTTAGAGGTCTCATTAAAAGGCCTCTTAATTTCTGGTCTTTGCAACTCTGTTACTTTTAGCTGCAGCTGACCTCACCCTTTGGCTCCTCTTCTTTTGCTTGGCCTTCTAGTTCCCATTTTTGTTGGCATTATGCCATCTTTTTCCTTAACAGCCTGTCTTGGGCATCCAGCCTGGCATTTGACTTCTTTGGTTTAAGAATTTTGATTCTAGACTTCAGCTGACCATGGAACAAGGTCTTGCTTTGTTCCTTGTTCCTCAGCTGCTCTGTCTTTCTGCCGTTGGTCGCAGTGACTTACCACACCTGATTCTTGTTCGCATCCCAAAAATCCATTGGTATCCTGAAAGTCATGGTCAGGAGAAATAAACTGTCTTGTGGCTTTGATTTCAGTTTCTTTTCCCATGTCCTATCACTGACCAGTGTGACAGATCACACTGGACTTCTTTGATCTGAGCACTGCAGCTAGAGGCCATATTATTCTGTTTGTCTCTTGAGTGGTCTTAGAACGTTACCTTTTCCAGACTGCTTTGTTTGATCAGCAATGGAACCTTTTGCCCATAAGTCAGTATCAGGGCAGTTCTGGGTGTTGGGTGTTTTCTGTCTCAAAGAGGAGGTGAGGACAATGACATCTTTAGTACTTAAAAAAAAAAATAGTTAGCTGCATACTCACATTTTGGTTTAGAGTGGTGATTGTAGTCTTACTTATTCCTATTTTTTGTTCCAAAGACAGGATTGGTTTATGTCTGTTAACTTCAAGTTGGCTGTGTCCACATAGATATCAGAGTATTTCACTTGATATATCTTTATTTCTGACAGTGAGTCAGAGCTATGACTAATACAAAAGATTTAGACAGCAAAAGACAATCTTACCAATGTTTTGAAAGAGGCTGCAATCCATCAGAGCCAGAGCAGACCTTCTAGGCATATATATTTTCTATATATTCTAGGAAAAAGGCTGAGGAAGGAACTGACACTCTAGCAACCATTTTTTCTCAAATTACACTTTGCTCCCACTGAGTTCTTCACTAATTTATTGTGCCTGGAGTATTCCTTTCACAGAACACATTCCAAATAATGGAAGTTTTGACTGTACAACTTGCTGTCCCCCTTCTGTGTCATGCACGAGGATGCTTTTCCACTAGGATGACGGAAGTAATCAAGGCATTTCTGCATGATTTCACCTAAATAATATTTTCATTGTGCTGGAGGTTTCCATTCACATCTTGTGTCAAAAGCCTTTAACCTTTTGAGGTTAGAGATTATACAGCAATATGTATGATATAACAATATACAAAATAAACATTGCTATACCTAGGCCACTGGAACAAGGCTGTATACCCAGGAGAAATGTATGGCCACAGCCACTTATGTATAGAGACTGTGAAAATGCTGGCAGTGTCTTTCATTGTTTGACTGCATGACTGTTGCAGGCACGCTCCACTAAAGCTCAGGCAGTGTTAGTGGCACTGCTGAGACCAGTCTTCATCTGCAAAACCTCTTTGCTTACTGACTGTCCTTCCTGAGATGTGAACACTTCTGGAGTTCAGCTGTTCACCCTAATCGTGCCATTGCTCTTTAGTTAGAAAATTCCCGCAAACACATCCAGTTGAGTGTCTGTCTGGAAGACACTGCTTAGTCAAGCAAAATCTGAATGGATTCAGGGAAAGTTCATAAAAGATACGATTTTATTTACAAGAAACTCAATTTCTTCAAAACATACTGCTGATTGTTCTAATACTGTTCCTTCTCAGGCGCCCTTCTGATGTTGGACAGGTGAGGAGGAACTGAACTGACTGGATGCCCTTTGATATGCTCATGCACTGATGCTCAAGTGTGCTGGAAGACATACACACATCTGGAAGCATGCTACTCCTAGTTAAATTAAAAATTAGCTAATCTTGAGTGACAGCTTGTATAAAAAAAAAAAACAACCTGATAAACTTCTCCAGGAAGTGTCTTGGGGTTAATGCCTTTTGGTTTCCTGTTTGCAGGAGCACCAGAACTTTTACTCCAGTGACATGTCCTTGGGCTACCTAGTACTTTCTGTGAAGTATGAGCAGATTGAGAAACAGGAGAATCTACGCCTGTTGCTGAGGTAACAGGGCCTGTTATTGAAGTGCATGCTACTGTGCTGTGTCTTACCTTGCACCCCCTCTGCATAGATGGGGTGAATTTTGTGTATTTCTTCTGGAGAGAAAAGAAACTTCAAAGAAATCTTTTAGTCTTTTTTTTCCTGGCTTCTGCTCTTGGGTTGCTCTCATCAGTTTCCTTAAAGAAGATGGTGTCCTGCTCACAGGTGCATCTGTGTGGAAAATACATGTTCTTCCCTGAAATTGAAAGTTTTTCTGTTTATTGTGTCTACTTAGAGACATGTGAGTACTCCCTAGGAGAGTATGGGTTCCCTAATGGAGGACAGCCTCCCTAGGCTTTATGCTTGAGACTAAGGCTCCCTTGAAGGTCATCTAGAACATTCCCTAGATTGTTAGGGCAGTGAAACCATAACACTTAAGAGAGAGTTGTGAAGAGAGACATTACCTAGAGAGAGCTGCTGAATGAACTACAGGAAGAACAGAGAAGGATTTTTTTGTAGGTGAGAGGCCACTGCAGAGAAGCTTTTTACTGCACTGTGGGCTGGGTGCACTCCCAGCAGGCAATGCTCCTGGAACCAAGTGATGTGCAGTTGCTGCTGACAAGGATTTGTCAGGGACTGAGGGAAAAAATGGTCACATAGGAATTAGCTACAAGAAAATCACTGGTGGGTTTCCTCCAGTGTCTTCAGAGAATGCTTCAGACTGCCAGCAATAATCTGGAAATAAAGAGAAAGCCTGTTTGTGAGCTGTGCCTAGGAATGTTTATCTTCCCATGTGGAAGAGACCAAGGAAGAACAAAAGGGTAGTTATTGCTCTATTAAGACATTTTATTATATGCAGTACTTTTTGCTCAATAGCTTGTTTATAATGGTTTGAAGAGGCTCTTGACAGGCCAATATTTCTTCTTCCTTAGAAAGATATCTCCTCCTAAATACACATACAAAGAGAAAGGCAGCTTTCCTCTGTCAGCTTTCTGGAACAATGCTACACCAATTTCTGCCTCCGTTACTTTGCATAGATCTATTTTTCTAGGATGTTTCTAACAGACCTTTTAACAATCTTCAACTTTTCACTGATCATTGGAATCCCTTACTATTCTGTGTCCATGAACTGTATTTTGACATTTAGATTTCTGTGAAAGAAAATGATGTGGGGGGGAAGCAAAATACTTTTTCAAGGTAGTCAAGAGTGCAAAGGAGCAAAGACACTAAGGGCTCCTGTTTTGTCTTCATCTGCTCACCACAACAGGTGATGGTCAGTGAGAAGTAAAAATACCTTGCTTTTCCAGTGATTCTATGCACCACGGTTAAAATTAACCCTCTGGAATTAACTGCTTTAAGAATACTCCGAAGAAATGGCTACTCTTCCTTTAAAGACCCAGTGTTGCTTGTGTCTCCCTTCAACATGTCTCTAATGCCTTTTTTGTTTTGTGTCAGGACTCGTACTGGCACCAAACATGATCTTATTCCCATTTCCTGTCTGAATGAGTTTCCCAATGCTGTTCAGATGGCAAAGGTGAGATTCATGCTTGCCTGTTTGTCCTAAGGCCTCATTCTTCAGTTGTTTTCACCTCTGTCCTCCCATTTCCCTCTTTTTCTACTATTCCCCAATAGAATTGTCATATAGTTTCCTTTTACCCTTCCATTTGCCTTCTCTTCTTTCTCTTCTAATTTTATCTCTGAATTTTTGCCTGAAGGGGCTCCTGTCAGATAATTATAAACAGTGCCTACACTCTCATGCCTGCAGCAAGCCAGGGCACATGATAATCACACTTCTGTTTCCCTGTCTTTCTCACTCAACAGCTACTGTGTGAGGATGTGAATGTTGAACGCTTTTTTCCTGTCCTCTATCCCAAGGTACAGTGTTCTGATATGTCTGTATGTCACTTTTCCATCATGGATCTGGCCAATGGCATGCAGTTGATGATTTCTGTTTCCATTACCTCAGGCCTCGCAGCTTATTGTTGCATTTGATGAACACGTCTTAAGCAATAACTTCAAATTTGGGGTCATCTACCAAAAACCTGGACAGGTAAGACCCATCAGATTCCATGGTACTTGGGGCAAAATGCAAAGAGTCAGTTTTCTGATCTTAAAGGGTGTAATAGCAAGGTCTGCACTGTCCAGGAGCAGTGGCGTGGCAGCAGCAGTGTTTGTGCGGTGCCGTGGTTCCTTTGGCTTGCCTCTTCCACCCGCAGTGTCTCTGGCAGTGTAGGCTTTGTGAATCTGTGAACCCTAACTCTAACCCTCATGGCAGCTTGGGGCTGAGGCACAGGACCCCAGCACCATGAGGGGCCCAGATCAGAAATGTGTTCAAGCAGAGATGTTTGTTGGTTGAACTGTCTATAGAAATTACTGCCTGTTCTTTGTACTCCTTGTGCTTCTTACTACTTCTGCTTTCTTTCTGTAGACAACTGAAGAGGAAGTCTTCAGTAACACAGTAGAGAGTCAGGGTTTCCTGGAGTTCCTGGATTTCCTTGGTGACAAGATTCAGCTGCAGGATTTCCGTGGGTGGGTACCCAGTGCAGCTGGAAAGCCAGACTGAGTTAGGGAACATCATTTATGCAAAGGCTGTGACTCTGTTACAGCCCAGCTTCCAGAGAAGTGCTGTCTTCTGAATCCCAGTGCAGCTGAAGAAGCCCCAGATGCTTTTGTCAGCCATCATGTCTGGGAACTATTTGGAGCTTAGGTCTCTGCTGATATTTTGATTTGAAGGTCTCCCAGTATCTCAATCTGACCCACAGTATCAGCAAAGAATATTTTTTTTTGGCAGTGCAAATACAAGTTTGTTTCACAGTGATATGGGGCAGTATTGTTTTGGGCTCTTTATGTGAGGTATCCCATCCCCTCTGTAGTTCTAACATAGGCAGTGTGTTTCTCAGAATGCCAAAGAAGGTAGCTACTTTGAGGATCCCTGGTTTAACTTCATAGCTTTTAGCAAGCTGGTGTGTTCACCACAACAAACATGGTGCAGCTTCAGTCAGTGCATTGGTTTGGGGAAGATTTTGTGCCTCAGTATCATTGATTTCCTAAAAATTACCTTTGATAGTCCTGATGTACTGCTGTTACTGATCCTGTCTGTCTTCTCTCTGCTCTCTCATTTCTGTACTGCCTGACCTGTGGCGTGGATTTGCTCAGGTTCCGGGGAGGCTTGGATGTTACCAGAGGTCAAACAGGCACTGAGTCAGTCTATACAAATTTCCGGGGCAAGGAGATCATGTTTCACGTGTCCACAAAGCTGCCCTTCACAGAGGGAGATTCCCAGCAGGTATCAGAAGGAGCAGTAAGGATCACAACAGTGTGGCTGGGAGAGGAGGGGTATTTGAAGAAGGACTGCATAGAGGGGAGAATGACTGACTGCATAATGTTGGGAATTATGGCAGGAGTAATGGCAAAAGTAGTGATGAGGGGTTTGGTGAACAGATGGATTTGAGATGTGAGGCAGACTGGTGTTTGAGGACCCATCATACTGTTCTGCTCTTTTTCACCTGCCTTCTCTGTTCATTGTTTCTTTCCAGCTTCAGCGGAAGCGTCACATTGGGAATGATATTGTAGCCATCATTTTCCAGGATGAAAGCACACCTTTTGTCCCTGATATGATTGCTTCTAATTTCCTACATGCTTATGTGGTAGTTCAGCTCACTCATAGCACCACAGGGGACACTCTCTACAAGGTAACCAGGATCAATACATTAACCTCTACTGATTTTGATCCTTGAAGTGGAAACAAGTTCTTGGGCCTTTGGGAGAGGTGCAGGTTCAGCCAGATGTCCTGATTCCTTGAGTATCTACACCTGAAAGCAGAGTTAAGTTGTATGCCTTTCAAAGTTGCTGATTCATTTCTGAAGCTTAAAGCTTTGGAATCGAAGCAGAAAGAATTCAGGTAAAAATTTTTTTTACATCGAAGAGCACGAGCCACAACTGATTCCACTTTGGGGGTTGTCTGGCTTACGTTGTATAAGTCAGGTGAAATTCATGTCTGCTTTGCCCGTGCTGCACAGCACAGTGCTTGCACTGCCTGAGGCTGCAGGTCAGATACAGCTGGTTGACCTAACTATGGAATTCAAGCCAGCCACAGATGCTTCTGGGGATTCCAGAACTGATGCCCATCTGGCAGGGGAGTGTTACCTGTTAGGGCCTTCCAGCTGAAAGAAGCCCTGCTGGAGCCCAGATTAATTATCTGCAGCCTTTGGATGCAGCTCGTTCTCTCTCTGACATGATTCCGTATGGATGTCTGTATAACTTTGTGTTCAACTTTCAGTGATGCTGAGAGAGCAGAAACTATGAAGAAACTTGGATTTGTGATGTATTTTCCATTGTGAAACATTTTAATCCAAGTGTCATGTGTTGTATTGTAGGGATTTTGATATGGTGATGATGAGTCCTTATGTTTTGGAGGTCTGCAGGGACTCCAAGAATGTGAAAATTAGGACAGTATCCCTATCTCCTCTTCCACGAAGAGGGTGTTGATGGTGGAGCAACCACCTTCCCTTTTTCCCTGTGCTTTGGGCAGCTGGTTTGTAGTGAAAGCCTTGTGTTGGCCAGGCCATGGAGTTCCAGTTCTCCTCTTGCTCTCTGTTTTGTATGTCACAAAAATTCACTGGACTTGTTAATGGCAAGGAAAGAGCTGGGAAAGGTTGCTTTTTGTTCTGTGTCTTCCTGCCATTGTTTTCATCTTTGCCTGTCTGCAGTACTATTTTTTTTTTGTTAGTGTAATAGGGCTGCTTCATTCCATGAAGAAGAAATCATCCCAGTAATCACCCTAGAGCCAACACGGAGTTTTCTGTAAAGGCTTTTCTAAAGGGGCTTTAACTGAAGTTGCTTTGAGAGCATTGTAGTACACAGAAGACTGCCATTTGAAAGATTTCTTTGCCATCCCTTGTTCCATTTACTGAAACTTTAGTGCCTGCTGTTAAATTGGAATATTAATTGAATTTATTTCAGAGAATCAATTTTTGCAATTAGAAAACTGAAAAAGCAAAGCAGGATTTTAACTGGTAGATACCTATTAGGAGAGAGATGGAGTCTTTGTAATTACGGGAGGTGGCCAAAAATGTGAGAAATCTGAATTAAGTCAAGAGCCTATTTCCTTCTTCTTCTCATTAAACTCACACCTCTCAGTGGCTCTGTGACATTTATTTGTTGTTGTTTTGAGGCAATTGTGGTTGTTATGACACTGTTCCCTCTTATATGGAAGGACAAATAATGGTCTTGTTTCATCTCAAACATGATAAAAAAACCCCTGTGAAATGTTGTGAAGTACTGTATCTATTTGGTAGGAAAGCTACATATATTAATGTGTAAGTGCTGTGAAAAAACAAGTGACCATGTAAAAAACTGGACTGCATTACAGTTACTTCTTTAGACATTGGTATGTCACGTAGGAGCATGCTAAAAATAAAACAAATTAAACCTATCTCTTACTGGGAAAATGCATTTGCATGTTTACCACCTGTGACTCACAGAGGCAGTGACACTGAGATAATCCCCTCAGTGTGCAGCATATCTCCACCAAGGATTCTCTGTAAAAAAAAAATAAGTCAGTACAACCACACTGACTAAGGTCCTTTAGTGGAGGTTAATCTTGAGGCTGAATAGAAGCATTTTTTTGTTCCTAAACATGCTGGTTATACTAGTTATTATTTTAAATATTTTTTAAAAGCACTCAGTTCAGCTTTTTTATTGCTCTTACTGTGTGCACATCTAGTTGACTGAGTTTCTGGGAGATAAATGAGCACATCCATCCACAGAGTTCAGGAGCAGAGGGTTGCACAGGACACTGTATTGCATCTCTTTTGTATAAGTTAATTATTCAGGAGGAATCAGATCTGTCATAGTAGTTTGATGGTCTCACTTGTGTTCTGATACTCCCTTTTTTTTCTGCTTATATTATTTCAGGTTTCAGTCACAGCCCGAGATGATGTCCCCTTCTTTGGACCACCTCTGCCAAATCCAGCTGTATTTAGAAAGGTTTGTTTCTCTGGTCCAGTGTTAGTTGGCAGGGAACACTCTTGTGTTCTGAGTAGGTATTGTCCATCTGCCTAGAGCACTTTGGAGGTCCAAACAGCAGTAAGCTTTTATAATGTGATATTTTTACTAGTGCTTTCATCTCCAGTTACTCTAGTCTTCATCTTGTCTTGTAGAGTGCAGAGTTTCGTGAATTCCTTCTGGCCAAGCTCATCAACGCCGAGTACAGCTGCTATCGAGCTGAGAAATTTGCTAAATTAGAGGTGGGTCTGTAACCTGGCTGCTTCAATTAAAAATTATAAATGTATAATAAATATATTGTTATCAGATAAAGAAAATAAAGTAAAATTTCTGACTTCTAATTTTGCGTTGCTTAAGAAAGGAAGATGAAATGTGATTTCATACTCAGTTATGGGATATTTCCTTTGTATTTCTTAGCAGATGTGATAGAATATGAACAGGTACATTTTGATATAAAGATCTAATCCTTGAGTAAGAATGGGAATATGATGCATATATTTTGCTGGAGGAAATTCTGTATTAACTGGAATTCAGTATTAGGCTACAGGATGCATGCTGATATCACTGATTTTTGGTTCAAGGTACCAAAATTCTGTTCCAGACTCTGCTGTTGCCTGATCTAGAACAAAACATGTCTGTGTTTCATCAGCTTTAAAGAAGTGTCCTTTATGACTTGCTTTAGAAAGAATTTAAAAGGGCTGGGTGTTACTGCAATATATTCTGTAACTATGCAGTTAAAACCACTTCATACTGTTTAAAGTAATTTTCATGGGGTTTTGTTGTTGTCATTCTTGATTTTTCAGGTTTTTTTTAAAAAGGATGTGAGACATCAAAAAAGCAGGAAAAAAATCTCTCTGCTTGCAATTAAAGCCGTTCTCATTCCCGATGTTGTTGCAGGAGAGAACACGGAGTGCGCTCTTGGAGAGCCTTTTTGAGGAACTGCAGCTTCGCAGCCGCAGCATGATGGGGTTACCTGTCGGGGAGGATGACAAGATAGAGAATGGCAGTGGGGGCTTCCTCGAGAACTTCAAGGTGAGCCTTTCTACAAACCTACAGTGTTTGGACCTTAGAAGTCAAATTCTTTATGCTTCATGATCTGGCAGAGCATCAGATGTGGTTTTATTTCATGGCTTACAGAAGAGGAGTCAGTGTTTTCAAGAGGAGTTGTAATACCTAGGAGCAAGCGGCTTTCAGTTCCTACAGCAGATCTCTTTCAATTCATTTTCATTAGTACTGAAAGAATTGTGGAAGCCACTTCAAAGGTTTCTGACTTATCTCTGAGTGTACTGTCTAGAAAAAACTGTGATGCTTTACTTACCCTCTAAAAGCGAGAGTTAACTTACCTTTTTCAGAGTAAATGGCATGTTAGGGGGTTTTTATTGTTGATTTTTTTAAATAAACCGGGTGACAAAACTTTCTTTTAGAAGTGATAAAGATGATTGATACGAGAAAGTGAAGGTTTTGCATGAATGGGTGAACTGACGTTTGAAATAGCTATATAGAGAGAATCTTTATTGCTTTGCAATTCCATCCACTTGCCCTTTCCCACTTACATGGGAAGTGCCTTGTCATTTCTTCTATATAATAAATTATCACTCTGGAAAGAGAGATGTATTATAAATAGCATTTCTTCTTTATATGAAGACTTTATATGAAACATGACTTTATATGGTGGGTCAATTAGAATTATTAAGATCTATAAAACTAACCTGTTCACAAATAAGTTTGGTATCTGTGTGCATAGCTTTGGTCAGGTCTGGGATGCTTTGGTCAGGTGTATTTTTACATACAAACTGCGTTTGCTGCTCACCATGAATTTTAACCCATCCATGTCTTACACTAATTCTCCCAAAATGTCCTTTCATGACTTCTGGCAGATGTTGTGATTTGCATGTCATATACACAGATGACATTTGTAAAAGGCTGGAAAAAGCTGAGTTAAGTCAGAAAATAGCTTTTTCAAATGCTGCAGATTTTGATATGGCTGCTTTCCCATTGAAACCAGAATTCAAGTTCATATGAGACTGAACTTTACAGCCTTGAACAGGAGTTGGATTTTGTGTTTTATAGCTTGTACTGGATAGGACTGCTCCAGGTGATGCTGTTTAATCCAGTCTGCTGGGGTAGTGGTAGGAAACCTCTATTCATTGCAGTAGGAGAAGGGAAGTGTAACTAGAAAATGTACTTGAGGAAGGCCTCTTCCCAGAGCTCCATAAACCAGCTAGGGCCAAAACAGGGCAGTATCTAAGGCGCTGCCTTCTCGGAGTTAGGATTTGTGTGGTTCTGGTGTCGGTCTGTCCCAGCTTCCCACTCAATCTGTGGTGCTTCTCACACTACCCTACCGTGTGCATGTCTATATGTGTATATCTGTGTTTGTCTGTTTCCCTGCCTCCCTCCTGCTCAGCGGGTGATCAGAGGCCGCAGCCAGAGCCTGGATACCATGGGGATATCCATGAGAAAGCAGCAGCCAGCCACCCTGCCCAGCCGCCCAGCTACAGCTGGCCTTGCCCTCAGCCAGAGTGTCGCCGAGGGCCCTAAGGCCATTGCTGCGGTAAGGTACTCGGGTGGGCTGTAGGAAGAGAACCCGGCAGACCTTTATAACCACACACGTTTCCTTTCCCTATTAGTTTGTTCCTCTTGTCCCACTGTGAATCTTTTTCTTGTGTCATCCCATTTCACGAGTGGTGACAGCATGTGTTGCAGTCTGTTTTGTCTGTGCCCATCTCTAGCCCCAGTTCACGTGTAAGCTAGAGCTGAGACTGATGCAGACTGAGAGAAGAAAGACACACATGATTCTACATCAGACATCTATCTCTGCTGTTCTGGATTAGATCCTGTACGGTGCCATGTGTTAAAAAGTGCATGCACTGTGGTTTGGCTGGTACTGTATTGTCATGTGGCAAGACCTGAGAATGATAAGGACACTAGAACTGTTTCATTTTCTTTGATTTCACCAATCAGACTATTTTCTGTAATATAAACAGGTGCACAAGATATTCAAGGCGCTGTTTCACTATAAATAGAATTTGCATGTTGGGAACAAACAGCAGAATTAATAAAGTTTGGGGTGAGAAAAAGAATGAATATTTCTAGTCACTATTAAAGCCGTTCTTATTTGATAGGGATACTAAACATATGTGACCAATGAATTAAAAATCTATCACAGATCTTTCCAGAAAAGGATCCATGTTTCTGATATTGAAAATATGGTTACCTTGGCCAAAGTGCATCCAGCTGGTTGTGGTCTCTGCACTGGTGATGTCAATACAGGCAAACTACAAAAAAACCACCTCTGAGTAAGCCAAGAAGGTGCCCTTCAGTGTGAAGATTTCTTGGTGACAGTTTACTTGGTTGTATGCATTCTTTATGTCAATACAACTAAGTTACAGCATACTAATGACTTGGGTTTGCTGCCTCCTTTGCTCCTTTAACTTCTGGTTTTCTTTGCCTTTCTGGTTCTGCCTCTCCTCTCTCCATATGGGGATACCTCCCTTCCCAAAGCTGTTTCTCTGTATACTGGCTGTGTTCTGCCTTTGTTTCTTTATATCTCTGTCCCTTTCTCACACCACCTTTGTAAGCCCTGGCTGCTCTTGCTCGCTGACAGAAAGCACTCCTTGCACAGATGGAGCTGAGCTCTTGTATTGCAGTAAAAGAGAGGATCTGGATCGATGTTGCAAATTTTTCTCCTATGCTTTCAGCTCTCCACAGCTTTTCCTGTCTTGTTCCTTTCTTTTCTGTCATGCTTTCCTTTTTTCTAGTCTTTTGCCTTGCCTGGTAGGAGCCCATCACGTACTCGAGCCAGCCGCTTCCACGGGCGACGGAGTAGTGCCATTGGCATTGAAAACATACAGGAGGAAAAGAGGTATGAGCTGTGGGGAGACGAGACACAGAGGGTGAAAAAAACAAGAGGACATGACAAAAGGAACCTAGAAAGGCACATACAGGCAGAGGGGAAACCATCAGGAATCAGAGCTAAAATGGAAATGGTTGGAATGGGAAGGGACTAATTATTGACTGGTGGAGAAATGGACAAATAACAGAAACAGACAAAAATTAAAAGAGGACGTTTGGAAGTGGAAAGAATCAGTATTTGAGGAAGAATGGAGGAAATGGGTGGAGGAACATTATAAAATCACTCTTAAATATTGTGCAGTATGATCCAGGACTCTTGAGTTTCCTGTTCTTCTCTCACCACTTTTAGAAGAGAGTCAAATGAAAGGCTGGTATTTGGGAAGGGGATGCTTAATTGTTTGTTTGTTTTCATGTTAAAATATTCAAATAGGCAAAACTTCTGGTACCTTGAATGATTTATTTTAAAAAGCTTTAAGTCCAAATCACTAGTGTTCAAGTTGGATTGTCTGAGAAATAATTGTAATTTATGGATAATATGCTGCTTCAGGGAGTGATTCGGCATATTTGACAGAATTATAATCATTCAGAATTTGTGTACTGGTCACAAGAGACTATCTAGTTAAATTATAAATTTCTCTCATCTCTAGGTGAGACACCTTTTTAAGGTTATAGAGTCTCAAAAGTCACATGAATGCTCTGCAATTTTCCCAGTTGCAAGAATTCCAGGAAACAGTTTAAAGACTGAGTGCAAAAGCGGGAAAGTCATCTCTAATGTGGAAACTAGTTATTTTAGGAGGAAATTACTGCATTTTTCTTTCATTCTTAATGAGGTGCTATGACCTAATCTGAACAAAAATAGAACTTCTTTTGAGAAAAATTAGATCTTCAGAGACAACTGCCTTGTAATAGTCTAAGCTATCACAGTAGCTACAGCTCCTCACTACTTTAAACACTTTTGTACCTGAGGCAACTGTGTCCTTCAATCCATTACTTTGTGTACAACAAGCGTTTCTGTCCCCTTGAAGGATCCGTAAAACTTTCCTACTACAGGAAAAACCCCTGGATTTATTTTCTTCTTTTTTTCCTGCTCTTTGCTTGAAGGGATCTGATGAACTAATTGGCTTATTTAGCTTTCCTTTTGCTTACTTGTAAACTTACATGTGAGGAGCAGGGAGCCTTAGCTTGTGTTTTCTGAAAGATTTTTTGGGTGGTTCTTGAAGATGCAGTTTCACTAGCAACTGCTCTAACAGTTCATTGTTATTGAAAGCAGATGTGATACTTCCCCTCTGTCCCTTTCATCTACCCAATCCTGACTATTCCTTGTGATGATTGCTCAGATCCCTAGTGGGTCTTCATGGAACTGATTCAGTCCATTAATCAACTAGAGAAAGTATCAACTTTCTTTCACTGGATTAATTGTCTGCCAGGTTCTGCCATGAACTGGCTCGTGGAGAAGTCTGATGGGTACCAGGACTGGTGGAAAGTCAGCACTCAGCAAGAATGAAGGAGGCTGGAGCATGCTCTCTTTCTGGGAACAGTGAGCTCAAAGTGTCACGTGTGACTTCACCCCCAAGCTGTAACCTAATGATGTGCAGGCTTTGCTGACAGAGCTGACCCAGTCCATCCCACGTGCTAGTGTGTTGTAGGAGTTTCAGGGTTGATTTAATTTTAGAATTACTTTTTGTCAGGGTGATTTTCAGTCTCACAAACAATTGTATTAGCATAAGTGAGGGTATCAGAAGCTCTTGTGTGAGGGGCACAGGTAGAGTCAACTGACCAAGAGAGCAGAGGAAGAACTTTGTTACAAACTCTTATCACTGAAGCCCTAGGAAAACCCCCCAGAATCCCTTAGTTTTCCTTTCTTTAATTAAATGTACCTCTCATTTCAGTTATTCACACAGACAGCTTTCTTCAGAGGTGTCTTGGCAAGTCCTAGTAGCAATAACACTTTTGTAACCATCATATTTACACTCCCTATTAAATCCCATAGCTTCATAAGACCAGTGGAATGGGGAGGATAGAGGAAAAAATTAAAAAATTAAAGGTGAATACTGAAAATAATTCAGGCTTTTATATCAATTCAAAAGCAGCTTAAAGCTGGCCATTTCCAGGTGTCACATGTCACATCTAAGGAGTCTGCCCTTTTCAGCATAACTGTTTGCTTCCCTTTTATGTGTATACAGGAGATACAGCTTTGTACTGTGTCTTGTAAGGGAGTGTTAGAATAGATGGTAGTTAACTCTGGCCCTGGAGTATAGCTGGTTTCTCTTTTATCCCAGCAGAGATGCCACAGAGAGGATACAGAGGGTGTTGGACAGTCCAGGAACTTTCTTTGACCTGAAGTCTGATGGATCATCCAGTCCCAGCTCTCCAGAGTTCCCCAGCAGGAAAAACAAGTGAGTTGAAAATAAATTTTCGTATTTGAAAGATGCTCACTGTCTCTGGTATTGGCTTAAGTGTGGTGCATGTCTTGCTCTGTTGGAGGCTTTACTGAAATTGTCCACATCAGGCATTGTAGCATCTCAAAGGTTGGATGTCTGGCTGTGGCACAGTAATTCAGAGCCTGTCAGGAGCTTGGCTTTCTTAAACGGACCGTGATGAAAGATTGGACCACTTGATTCTGGTTATATCTTTACTGTTATGTGAGCTTGCATCCAACAGGATACACAAAATCCTAGCTGTCCAATTATCCATGTTTACTCATGTGTATGTTTCCTCTGTAGTTTGCTCTGGAGTGATTTTGGAGCTTCATGGAGAAGCTTGGACAAGGGTATGTTGGGATGTTGGGTTGTACTCAAGTTCTGCCCCTTCAAGCAGGATTCATGCCGCTGCTCCCAACCAGCGTGAACTAACCTGTCTCCAGTCTCCCCAAAGTGTTACAGCAGGATTCCAGCACGGTCCTATGTGTTGCACCCATGTTTCATTGCTAAAGCTCGCCATACCACGCCCAGTGGTATGTGCAAAACCCTTCATGCAGTAGTCTGCAAGTTAATTCTCCAGTTTCTGGTTGTCAAAAACTGGAAGAATGCAATTTCCTGGTGGCGGAGCTTTGCTGCTGCTAAGCTGTATTATACTGGGATGTGATCCTACCTAGAACACTTCAGGGAAATCACCTATTTGCATTTCCAAGACTCCAGAACAGCCTGTCTCTAAATCAAAGGCCACAGCTGACTTTCTGAAACATTTTGCCACACCTAATTTTTTTTCGAGTAAACGTGGATGGGACCTGTGGCAAGAAAAGTAGCAAGTACTTTTTATTAGGGCATTTCCCTTTCTCAGGACTGTGGACATTCTTAAGAAAATTTCAGGAGGCGCCCTAGAACCAGGCATCTATGGTTATAGTTGCTTCAGGTGCCAAATTTGACAGAGGAAGGGCCTCCCTTCCAACTACACCCCAAGCTCCCTAAGAATTACAAGCTGGTGACAAGTCACAAGCTAGTGACTATCTGCAGTAGTTCAGCCACCCAGTTGTATGCTGTAGGACTGTGCTCAGAATTTTGTCACAGCCAAGGTGCAGTGTTCTGGCATGTTTTTGTGTGTGTACTAGTTTTTGGGTTGGATGAGAGCCCAGAATTTTAGTGTGGAGGAGGATAGGAGCACATCTAGGAGATACAGACCATTTAAGGTGCTAGCTCTGGCAGCTAAGGACTAGAGGGAATGCAGGACATGGAACTGCTGATTGGTCAGCACCCCCCATCTTCCAGCATTACCCCATCATTCCACCTTCCCTTCCTCATCCTGCCTGGGATCCTGTTAGTGAACTAGAGGTTCCTGACAGGCGTGTGTGAGGGACTCTTGCTGTGATTAGATAGCTGATTACCTTGCATAATCACCAGGAATTCTGCTTCCCCCACTTCCCAACCCCCATTCTCCATCAGCTAAATAGGTGAGCCAGCTGCAATGGCTGTTTCAAGTTGGTATCCACATGCTTTCAGAGAGCAAATATAGCATGGGATTTTACTAACAATACTTGCATGAATATTGTTTATGCACATTAGGCATGACCTACCTGTATGATTTGTCAGTCTGTCTAGTTCTGTTCCCAGGATTCTTTTTCCAGTCATGGACTCAAAACCACTTAGGATTACCAGAAAAAAGAAGTATTTTTATATCTGTGGTGGTTTAGCCCATTCCTGGACAGTTCATTTACAAGGTGGGATGCAGCATGGAGTTTTACACAGTTAGTGATGAGTCAGAGTTGTGATCTCAGAGTTAGGGACTAGCCCATGGGCAGCCATACTTTTTGCATGACACTGGGGACAGGGAATGAAGAACCTGTAATCCACCATGTAGAGCACACCATTTTCAGCAAGGCAGTATTAGCACTGTATTGCAGGAAAAGGCTGTGAGTGTAAAGTGTCTTGGAGACAGTTGACTGGCATTCTACTGAAATAGCCTACCTGTTGCTCATCAGCTGTGAAGCCAGGATGAAGTTGTAGGCATACTTCCAATGCAAAAGAATTCTGCCTCATTCTAGAATAATTTATGTAGTCCCTATTAGATAACAGAAGAGGCTATCCCTGGTAGTATGTCATCAGTCCACTCCTGGTGCTCTTTATAGAGTCACAAGAAATTTCTGTTACCTCAGAAATGTCCAGCATGATGCTACTGGTCTTACATAATCATTTCAGATTCAAAACTTGGAATGATCAACCTCTTCTCCTGTATTCTGTTAAAACCAACCTGGAAATAAATTCAAAGGGAACACATAAGTAATAGATTAATTATTTTACCGTAGAAGCAAAGCAGCACTTACTTTCTATCTTCACATGCTGAGTTTAACACACATTTATGCAGTGATCAGCCAGCAACCCATGAAGCTGCATTGTTCACTCGAGCTAACGGTGTCTTCTCTCCCACATACAGGGACAATTGTCCTTAGTTTCTCTGCTTTACTGTCCAGGTAGCCTTCCAAATAATCCTTCTTCCCAAGGGACAGACTCAAAAGAACAAATTCAGTAACCAACATGTAACCAAGTAGTAGAACTCCTGAGGATCAGACGACTCTCTGGGTTGCATCTGAAAAATCAAGCACTGTACTGTGTATGTCCATATCCTAGGAAAAGTACATGGGTTTTTTGTATGTGTGTTTTCCCTCGTCAGACACATCTGAGTGGGGACATCAAGCCAATCAGGAGTGGACCGGATGCTACTCAGTCACTGAGTCACTGAAGACACTGGAAGACTTTTGGGGTGAAATCAGAGTCCTGGCTAAGAGGAGCATGAACGTACTTAGAGGACCTCAAGGACTGTGGAGAGACCGAGTGGCACCAAGTAACGCTCCACTGGCAGTTCCTGGAGCAGGAATTCTGTGAGAGGGAGATGGACAGATAGCTCCTGTGGGCGCATTTTGGCTCTGTGCCCTTCCCATTGCCAAATCAGCAGCCACTGAATCAACCTCTGCTATTGATGGGGAACGAGGCCGCCTTGAGTGCGACCCCTTCTCTTCCCTTCCTCTCCCCTCAGATGAGTGAGCATAGTTTGGCCTGCAGAAGGCAAGAGAAGAAGAACACAGCTCCACCTCTGTCTCCAGTGCCTTGACACAGGTCAAGAAATGCAGTGCAGAGAACAAGGGTGGAGAAACCTGCTGAGGAGGGGTGCTGAGAAGGAGATACTTTGTGGAAATCTAGATCCTGCTTCACTTAGATTCATGTTATTGATTTGCTCTGCTAAGGGAGAAGCATGTTGGCCTTCATTTCCTCCAAAATATATTTCCTAATCTCTTGAGGAAATATCTTTGGCCTTTATTGGCCCTGTCTTTACTGTTCTCCCCGTTGCATGCTGGCATGTAATATGCCTGGGACTTCAGGTTTCATTACTGCTTGTAGGTCAAGACTGGCCACATTTTGCAGTGTTTCTGAAGGAATAAATATATTTAGTATGTTAAAGGTGTCTTATCTTTCTTGCCTTTCTTAATTTTTTTTGTTGTTGTTCCTTAACATTTTTGAGCACTTCATCTCTCTCACACCAGTTGGTCTCTTATGCAGACAATGAGTATTTCACCATAAATTTGGGGCTTACATGCACAGTGCACACTATGTAAGTGTGTCAGCCTCATGGACTGCTGTATCTCCTGAATGCAGTGGATCCCACATTCTCTGCTGGGAAGAGCTGAGCTTAAGTGTCTTCTTTTATAGATCTGAAACATGCACCAGGCTACCTCAATCAATGTCTGTTCCATTTGATAGAGTGGTGGTTTAAGGGATGCAATACACTTTGCTTTGAATGTCCCCTTTGAATGGCCTTGTGGGAGCTAAATTTTAGTGGGATGGACCTACAGAAGTCAGTCTGTTGGCAACTGGGCACATGGAAGATCACCAGGATGGGAACCCTGACCTAGGTGTGTTCCTGTTTGTAAGCAGGAGAAAGGCTCTGACATGTCTGTGTAAGAGCTTGGCACTTGATCCTACATAGTTTGACACTGAGACATCCTGCAATAATGCACATCTCAGTAATGTGTTTCTACCTCCCCACTGCTTCCTTAAACTTTCTTAGTTAACTGTTCTGTAATACTGGTTAATATCTGTGTGCTTTCCTGCCTCCTTCTGTTACACCTGTACAGAAAACAGCAGTAACAATTTACAAGCTGTATGACATGAAAAGCATGCTTTTTATAGTCCCTTTGTTCTGCCTGGAATTTCACATAAGAGAAGACATGATAGCCTGAGAGTGGCTGTGGGAATGGGTGGCCTAGGCTGGGGCCACCTGCCCTTTATACTCAGTTTAACACCTCTTCATATTGTATTTAGGCTCTTAAAATCTCTGATCTACAAAACAGAACATTTGTTGATTTTGATGAATGTATAGATATATTTAATACTTAAATACAGGTGGTTTGAGTCACTCCACTTTATTACACTTAGGTCTGTGACTTAAAAATTATTTCAGACTTGTCCTTTCATACAGTTATCCACAATGGAGACAGAGAATTGGTGTTTCTCCTAAATGATGTAGCAACTATAAATTAAGGTATGCATGCCAGTGCACCTGAATTCTGTTCCTAGGTGGAAAAACTAGCTGTGGATGAATAATATATTCTTACTTTTTCTGACTGCTGCATAATAAAGCTATGCCTCAAAAAGTTAAGCCTGTGTGTAACAATAAGCATGATGATGTTGAATGCTTGCATTTCACAGACTGCTCAGGAGTCAGACTTCAGGATACTGTGTGATGCAGCCACTCTCACGTTCATCATCCAGTGTAAGCAGTTGTTGTAGTGGATTGAGGGAAAATGGAACATCTGAGGAAGAGGAGAATGACAGGGTGGGTGTATGATCTCTAACAAACAGAGGCTACCCTCCCTGATTTTAACAGGTGCATTATTAAAACACATCTTCTTTGCCCTCTCCAGGAGCTGACGTGCTCACTTAAGGGCCCTTCAAAACAGGATTCAATGGTTCAGAGTATGTGGCTGGATGACAGTGACTGCACACCCAGTACTTCTAGCTCACCAGGTAAAAAAGGAAGAAAACCAGAAAAACCCCTCTACTTACGCTTCTAGAAGCGTATGAGAGGTTGAGCCAAATCTTCTGTATTCTGTACTTAAAATTTTAGAAGCACAGATAGATGATAGCCCAGGAAAATGGGGAGAGAAGCTGCCATGCAAAGTTAATGGGAAAAGAATGTTTCAGCAGTGTGAATAAATAGTGCTGTACATACTGCAAAAGGAGTTACAGTAGATTACAAAGAACTGAAGTATTTATGTGTCTTCTGTGGAGAGCTATGGTTGCATTTCTGAATCCAGTCTCCATATAGACCAGATAGTTTGGATATGGGATTATAGGAACTGCTTCCTGAAAAAAAGCAGTATGCTTCTGAGAAGGTGGGTGATCAGGAAGCTAAGGACTATAATCATCTCCGCACTCAGAGTTTTTTGCCAAGGCTGGGCTCTTGGTCTAGTAGCTGATTAAAGCCGATGTAGTTGATTAAAATCAGTGCAGAGATGATTATAGTCCTTAGCAGTTCTCTTCTGTCCCGTGGTAGGGACAGCTATTGCATTTCCTGCTGTGGAGCTGGATCACCTGCCCTGATCTCAGACCCAGTTTGCAGTTGTGTTCCACTTTGTTAAAATGAACTGGTTTGGACTGAAGCATTTCTTGTTGAGCATCAGTCTTAAGCTAAAAGTAGGAAAAGTTTAAATCAGTTCCAGTCTGTTTCTGAGAATGAGGCTGTGTAATATTTTGGGAAGTATGATTGAAATGACTAAACTTTTGAGCTTGGGGAGTTATTAGAAACTGTGAAAGACAAAACATGTAACATTTAACATTTAACATTTAACATTTGTTGCTGGAAGACTGGAATAGGAGCATGCTGAGGTGATTAAGGGGTACTGGGATTATGTGGCAAGGAAGAGAGTTGGTTGGAAGGAACCGTTAAATCTTTATAGGAATTGTGTGAAAAAGGATTGTTTATAAAGATTACAAGGGTCAGAAAGTGAAGCCAACTTACTCTGAGGATAGTCTCCACAGCTGCCATATATGAGATATCAAGAGTGGCCATCAGATAGATCCCTGCTTAAAATTGTCTGTATCTTAGCAACAGCACTGAAGATATGATACTGTCAGACATTCTGCAGAGACCTCTGTTCTGTGAGATGTTCCTCTTTTGTTGTGGATGCTGGAGGCAAGGATGATTTCCCTTGGCCTCTGCTGCTCTTCACAGATAGTTTCTCTGTCTGCTGACTCTTTATTGTCTCACAGTATATAAATCATTAATATGCATCGCTGAGAATAATCACTACAGAGAATGCAATGTAAAGTTCCATGTAATTTTTAGATTTTGCAACCCTGGGGACAGAGAGGAGTATCCTGGTGGTTTAGTTTTGCCCTTTGTTGAGTTGTCCAGTAAGTATTCAGCCACAGTTGATGCACTTTTTAAAATCAGATCGAGCTGATTTTTTTTCAATGGAGAAACCTAAGACAAGCCCGCTGTGAGTCTAGATCCTATGCTGAATAAATCCAGCATTCCTAACCCATGTACACATTCTTGGCTTCTCCAATTTGCCTTTCAGATTGACAGAGCAAAATTACAGGGGAAAAAAATCTCAGCAGTCTGTGGTCATTTTGCTCCCAGACCATGACACAGAAAACTGCCATTGCCAAAATATTTTCTGAGTTGGCTTGAAAGCACCAACATGTCCCATCTGCCAGAGCATGTCACATGAGGCAGAGGTGACTTTCCCCCTAGCCTAAAGGGCTAATAAAAAGGATAAAAATTCGGCTATAACTCTCCTTAACCCTTAGATGCTACTTGTTGTGTTAGATATGTTTTTATTATGTTACTAGGCCTATTAATCACTTCCTACAAAAAAATATACATCATAATTACATTTCAGCATAATAGAACTGAGATATATACAAAATAGAGAAGAACCCTCATATTGTAAATTCATGTTGTTTAAAATCACAGTTTAGCAGCATTTGGCAGTGATTTACCAGTTTTGTTTTTAAATCTCAGTTTTAAATTACATAATGACACTGGGAAAGGAGATAGTCTACCTTGGAAAAAATGCTGAAAAAATAGCTGCATCTCATCTGTTTCCTAGAAAATAATTGTGTGATCACATATAAGTTAAAAAAAAAAAAAGAACAAAGTATTCCTGGGAAAAGCATCTTAGCTCACTATCTTACTGCAGGAATCACTCACTAGCTTTCTTCACTTTCCTGATTGAATGGTGGTTAGATATGCCATCAGGGGAATTCACCTGCCCATTCTACCCCTTAGCACATTCCACACTAATATCAACTCTTTAATCCAAATTCTTTCCATTTTCCTCTGATTTAAAGAAAGGAGTTATAGTACAGATTTATGTTGTGATGCAGCTATGCATAAACACCCACAAACTATATGGGTTATGGAATTACCATATTTAGTAATTTTAACCATAGAATGGATAGAATGGAGGATCACCTAAGAATAAATGTAGCATGGTTTAAGAAGGCTGTTTTGTTAAAGACATCTTACTCATTTTTGATAAATGTGTATGGTGAATATAAGCTGATTACAGAAAGCAAAAGAATGGTTTTAATTTTTGAATTTTGCAAGTATTTAATCCCTGGTTTTGCCATGGTGTTGGTATGTGTTGAGAGGCAAATTCCTTAAACCCTGAGGTTAGATTTGGGAATCTCAAGGGAGGGGTCATGGGGAGACAGAAGAGAAACACTGTGAGAGCTTAAGATTAGAGCCTGCTTTACAAGTGTGTATCCTTGGGAATAAGGCATTCAGATTGTCTGTAACCAGTGACTGATGATATCTTTTTAAATGAAGTAAAAGCAGTCACTCCTCATGTTTCAAGCTGGAATGAGAAACAACTGAAGGTAACACTAGTCAGTTTGGGCATAGGTACACTTCTTTCACTCTTACCTGTGGATGAGCCACAGATATGTGAAAACTTTGGGCTAAAACCAGCTATGTGTGCAGCTCCTGGGATACCCTCTTGATTATTTCTGTATTGTTCTGTGCTTGGTTCCCTTCTAGGAAGCAGGTTGCTTCCTTCCAGCAATGTTGCTGGCTCCACTGGAAAAGGAAAAGGCAGCAAAGCAGAGGCTCAGCACCATAATCCAGTAAGTGCTTTACTAAAACGTTTCTTCTCACTTGCTCAGAGATAAGGATGGGAGAGAAGAGAGAGGCTGGCTGTAGGAGGCGCTGCTTGCTGAGGGTAGGAAGGGCGGTAGGAAGGCGCTTGCAGGGAGGCTAAAGCGGTGCCTTGTTCTGCAGGCCTCCATTCTGTGCTGTGTGTGATGTCAGCGCTGGAGCGCGGGCTGCTGCACGCAGGGGGAGCAGCACAGGTAATGCACACCGGGGGAGGGAGCCACGGGCCCCCGGCCATCAGTGCCGGCTATCAGTGCCCCGAGGCACTGTCCCTGCCTCGCTGGGACAGTGCAGCAAGGGCTGTGCAGCTTCTCAGCACAGTTAGTCCTTGACCTTGCTCCCCAAGCGATCTTCCACGGCCAGCATCTCTGACCTGACGATTTACCTAAGCAGTCCCTTTCTTGGTTGCCTCCTTCCCCTCAGGGAACAGCATTTCCCACTGAGATTCTGCTCTCTGCCCTAATCAAGCACAGTTTCTTTCCCTTCTTTGTCTTTGATTGTTCAGTTTCCTTTGCTGAGCTGCAACCTACCTTTCTATGTGCCTAACCTCTGCTTTTATAGTTTTATTACTTTACAGAACCCTTTCTGTTGCTCATTTTCTGTAGTTGTGCTTATCTTGTACACTTGCTTATTTGCTTTCAGCCTAGCATTGGTGGGACCTACTTGTCCATGCCAGTTTCACAGCTTTTTCAGTCATGGGAAGTGGGACTTGATTTTCCTGGTGAGGTCTGTGATAGAGCAAAGGGGAACACAGCTTGAGGTTTGTTCCCTAGAATTCACTGTCCAGTTTTGCCTGTGTTGCTGGGAGTCTCTCTTTTTGCTCAATGTCCCTTTCTTTGCCTGGTATCTCCGCTGGCCTGACTGCTAAACAGCTGCCTTGGAAGTGGTGGGGATGTGAGACTCTCGGGAACTAGTTTAGTATATAGCTGAGCAGATGTATCATCTTCACGGAAGATGATACATTGCAGCTATTCTGAAGCTATTCCTGAATATGTGGTAGTTCTCATTGTTGCTGTTTAGATCCTCAGCGCTCAAGTTTCAGCTGCCCTGCCACCTTGTGGCACTCAGAGCGCTCAGGTGAACAGTTCAGCTCCCTGTGGTGGAGGCCACTGATCAGAGGGGAGCTGGTGCTCACCACTGAGACTGCTTCAGCATGTGCTACAACAAAGATCAGAACTGAGCATCACAGTGCAGCTGCCAGCCACTATGTACTGGGGTCCTCCCCGGAGTGCCTGCCAAGAGATTGTGCTCACACCACAGCTTTGTAACACAGGAGCAAGGTGGCCTAAATGAGGGGCAGAACTCCCTCAAAGTTCTGCTCCCAAACAGGCAAATTTTGCTCAAAATAGGTAGAGCCAGAATTGCAACAATCTGCAAACTCACTGATACGAATGCAAAGGCTGTGGTTTGCATTTACTGGTGGCTATGACAGGCAATAAGCAATGTACCTCATTAGTGCTTAAGTATGAGGTTAGTACCTAAGGTTTTGAGCATTTGATTTCTACTGATTTGAAGCAGGTCAAAGAGCATTTAAGACAATTTTGTGAAATATATTGCAGTCTGTAGGATCTGTGTCTTTTGGTCCATCTACCACAAAGACTGGTTATTTTTTAATTAATCTGGTTCAAAAAACAAAGTTCCATGAGACCCTGTTTTTCACTGTGAAATTATTTCCAGATGTTCTTTGAATTCTCATCAGCTCCTTGTCAGAGTTCATTATTTCCACAAAAGGGCATTTTACCCACTCCTGAGACAGCACTATTGGCTTAAAGTGATGTTTTAGTCATTCCATCTTATCAAAACCTCTGAATCAGTTTGCTAGCACAGATTGGAGACTAGCAAGTTTCAGGGGAGAAATCGTAAAAAAAATAATTTAATTTCTTTAACATGGCTTCAAGGGACTCAAAGAAACCTATGGTACCCACATACATGGCAACTTCCTTGTCATTCTAATTCATCTCTCACAAAGATTTCCTTAAGTTCCAGGCTGGATTTGCCCAAAGGCTAATGGGTACACTGGTAGAAAGGAGGAAGGACTCCTCCAGTCCTAGGGTATTTCCTGAAGATCTGAAAGAAGTAAAAATTGTGGATGGGGGAACAAATTACACTCCCACAACATTTGCAGCTGTAACAATAGGAAAGATACAGATATTTTTTTCTGATGCTTTGTTCCAGGATTTGCTGTTCAAGTGAAAATACATGAAAATGGGTAACCTTAAAGTTCAGAAAAACACAAAAAATGGGAATTCCAGCTGCTGCTCTTTCATTCAGTGATGCATCAGAGTGTGGAATCATTGAGAAATCAAACTTCATATAAATAAAATTTCTATATATTATTCCAATTCACCTGATACAGGGCCAGGCTCAAACTGTTTCCATGTGAAATTTCTTAATTTTATTGTTTGCAACCTTTTCCACTGCAGACTGTATGACTGGAAGTCCCTACAGCCATATCCAAGTCACCTTTGAGTAGGCAGCAATTAGGGCATTCTTGAGGAAGCAAAACAGAGTCTTCTTCAGTTACCAGCTGAACCTACAATGGTGTTCATGACTATCCTCCAAAGACATTACTGTAAAACTTGAATTAGTTAAAAACCCCTGCAAGGTTTGGGGTTGGTGCCCAAAAATGCATGTGTGCGGTAGTTTCCTCAAATATCAGTCACTGACCAGAGCAAGGTGTATCAAATATTGTCCAGGATGGGGACAGTTACTTTTAAAATACTTGGTTGGTTCCATAGATTCTTCTTTGGGCTTGAATTGTGTCCTTTCTAGCTGCCATGATGCAAAGTAAAAGGAAGCATTAGTATCTTAGCCTGTGCTTCTTCTTATGTCTGTGTAGTACACTGGACTTTAAATAAAAGGACAATGTGGCCAGCTTCTCTTAGGTTGTGTGTGTGTGTTTATAATGGACAAGCAGGAAGACATGAGAAACCCAGAGATCACAGTCCAGTAACTACGTAATCCTCGTGTTTTTAGGTTAAAGGAAAAAAAAACAACCAGGAAAGAAGAATGTTTACTCTGCAAGAAGTTAAATCTTTAATGTTAATCTTTGATCTGTTGAAAGAAAGGAAGCACATTTGTATTGGTAAACACCTCACCAGGCTGGTAATACTGGCAAACCTTCAAATTCTTCAAAATTAGGGATGAGACCACACAGTAAAGTTAACTGTTAAGGATGAAAAAGCCATCTCTCCATAAAACCGAATACATTCAGATAATCACTGAAGATTGACATATATATTTTCCTTCCTATATATTTCGCTGGGACTTTTCACAGCTTGGGGCTTGGAACTGGTCCCAGCCATTTTTCACCTGCAAGACAAACCAGCAGAAAAAGAGACAGTTAAAATGTGATCCATACAAGTGATTGGCTGGTCATTTTTCTGCAGCAGGATTACTGTTCCTACTCTCGTGAAGGGTAACTACTGGTGATGGAATACAGATTTATGTCTTGTTTGATGTGCTTCAGCCAGCTCCGTAAATCTTTCACTGTCTAGTCACAACTGAAACTGTACAGAAGAATTATTTCCCTTCATTACAGATGAAACATTCTGCAGGTCAGGGGTATTCCACACAAGGGAGAAATCAGTTCTTTTTAGGACTCATTTTGGGAGGGGCTGGGCGTTAAAAACAAGCAAAAAAAGAGTGCAAGGCTGCGGAGTCAGAGAATCAAAAAGAAAATCCGATTAAGTCCTTGGAGCTGAGACTAGAAACCAGGCCACAACACTGCAGTCAGTATTAGTGACTACTGTAGTGGGTGTTGGGTACTCTTCTTCCTCACCCTCATGTTCATCAACAATATTTTACAGAATCAGAAACTCATCCAGAAGACTAAAAACGAGCAAAACCCCTCAAAATTTTCCCTTCTGCTTAAGCCTATGACTAATACTAATTTGCATTAATTAATACTTTCTGCTGAATGTTTTCTACAAATGCATGAACTAATTATGTGCATAACTCTTTCTAGAGACACTCAAGTGCTAGATTTTGAGATGAATAGTCAAATGCCCTCTAACTCATAAAAACAGGTCACTTTAGTTTTATTATTTATCACAACCTACTTCAAATTTTTAAAGTGTGCATTCTGTTAACAGAAAAATGAAAAGAAGGATGGTCAATATATGAACAGCTTTTAAACAGCTGTGTAGGTAGACACAAGCTATAGACTGGGGAGCTGTAACAATGTGCTTTTATTGAGAAGGAACAGATATAAAATGAAAATGTTAGAATGACAGGAAGAAAAAAGAAAATAGCAGTACCAGCCATAGTCATATTCTTAGCCAAGGCCTACTGTCCAGTACCAAAAGGTTACACATGAGTGTTTTGAGAACTAAAGAGTTTCAGTAGTATTTTGAGAATCGCACATGGAGCACAAAGCCTTGAAACATACCAAGAGAGAATGGAGAACTCAAGTTACTTCTGGTCTGGAAAAGGATCATTTGGTCATTTTAAGTGTACTGAGGCAGATTTCAGTGAGGAGTTTCATTCCAGGAGAAGGATAACCGATATTATTTAACATCTGAAAGCCCTTAGGAGTGTTTTACTCAGCTGCATTAATGTACTTCATTCCAAGAGGGTGAAAGCATGAAACCAAAGTGATGTAATGAAGTAGACTCACCTATAACGCTGCCTAGCAGCTCTAAACGATCAGAGCCAAAAAACAGATGAGGTTTCCCATCATAATGTGCCACAACAGCAGGCATCCCAAATGCCTATGGACACCATGGAGATGAAACAGAGAATGTTACAATGGGACAATTTCTTGCAGACATATCCTCAATCTTCAAGAATAAATCCCAATAACATTTACTTCTTTTCCTCCCCTTCTTTTTACCTTCTTCATTCTTAAAGATAAGCCTTATGAAGCCATGTGAAAGTAGGTGACTCTCCAGAGCCTGTGTGCCCCTTTTGAAGGAGCATGAAAAACAACCTGATTAATCCACAGTTCTATTTCAAGCAGCAATAAATGGTATCTCTCAGTGCTGGTCCTGTCCTTGCTGTCCAGCTGGAATGAGCTGAGTGGGTCAACCTTGTTTTCCCAGATGACAGTGAGATAAACTACCAGCAGCAGTGAGGTGGCTTTCACACACTGGGAAACAAGGAGTCTGTCTAGTGCTTTCTAATCATCACCCTCATTGTTCCTTGCTTCCCTGTATTCTTAAGAGGGAAGGAATGCATAGCTGTGAAGCCCAGTGCCATTGGAAGCATCTCACCCCATGTTTCAGTGCTTCAGCTGTTGTCTCTTTCAGTCGGTCTTTCACTGCAGGGGATGAAATCATTTCTAGTGTCTTCTGGGAGAGCTCTGCTGAGACCCCAGCCTGTCGGGCAGCCTGTGAAAAGATGATATAATTAACAGTACTTGAAAAATAAATATTCTAATTCCTACCCTGATCTAATTAATTTAATCTTCAGTATTATCACCTGAGGTCTATTGACAAAAAAATTTCAAAACACTCTTGAAGCACTCATTGCACAACTGTCTTGCTGTATTCCCAACCTATTCATCATTTAACAACTCTCAGGTACAAAGCAGAAGAGACATTTCAAATCTTCCAAGCCCCAAATCTGCACTTTTTTTTTTTTTCAGGCGTTACTAAACCAAAGAAAAGAAAAAT
Organism: Cisticola juncidis; assembly: GCA_013400215.1. NCBI lineage: Eukaryota > Metazoa > Chordata > Aves > Passeriformes > Cisticolidae > Cisticola > Cisticola juncidis. The sequence continues at coordinate 261,872 of VXBR01010134.1, read as the reverse complement.
AAAGAACCTTTGATACAATGACTCATCAGATAACTTAAAAAAACCCTCAAACTGGTGTTATGAAAAATAAAATCTCACTGTGCAAGCCTACCAAGACAGAAACAGTTTGTATGGCAAATGTGGCCACCTGGGATGTGTAAGTGACACTGCATGAAAGACACTAAATCACAGAGGTTAAACAGTTGCTGGTGTTACCGCTGTATCTTTTTCACCTCCCTGAGCCTCTGCCACATAGGAATGAGACAAAGTAGCCAAATGTAAAGCTCCAATATTCATCTGGTAATTATATCTGGTAATTACAAGAACCCTTTGAATAAAATATTTTAAAAAAAGGCAAAAAGAAAAACAAAATGCAGTATTGCACACGAACAAGTAATTCTGCACATGCAGGTGTTAATGACTCTTTCTTTCAACTACTTTTTTTGTTTAGCACTCATGTTTTCATGTACCTTCTCCTACTTAGACATCAGGGAAATGAGGAGCTCTTTTTGACTGTGCTTGAACAGGAGGTTAAACCACTGGACTAGAACAAAATGCTTAGCAGCCACAGTGTCAAGGCTGCAATATTTACAATTTACACAGTGATGTAGTATCTGGTCCTCACCATTTCAGGGCAGAAAGAGGATTTAAGTGGACTGGGGCAGAATTCAGACCATACATTGCTGCTATAGGAATTTATGTGAAGTTACTGCTGACTAAATAAAGAAGTTAAAAAGTACCAAGTAATTATTATCAAGTAAAAGAAGTTCCATTTTTCTAACTGATGTGTAAAATAAATTCACCCATAAAGACTCATGATTGGTTGGGACCTATCACCCACCTTTGGATGACAAATTTCCAAAAGAAATCTAGTACTTGTTGCAGGAGTGAATGAAGACAGACACAAGCAGACAAGGGGACACTTCCCTCTCTGCCTTGAAGAATGGGAGGATACTTATTGACTGCCAAATTATGAGTAAATTAGAGATCGTTCTGAGTATGAAGTTTGTGGCACTGAAGTTCTGCATGTCCTTGCTTTATTTAAATAATGATGGATTCAGAGACTATGTGACAACGTTCTGTACATATTTATGTGCTGGGTCTAGCTGGAATAGAGCTATTTTTCTTCACAGCAGCTCTTAGGGGTTTGTGGTTCAGATCTGATAACATACTGATAACAATACTGATAACATCCTAATTATTTTACCCATTGATGAATGGTGTTTGCACGGTGTTGAGGCAGTCTCTGTTTCTCACTCTCCCCCTACAGTGAATAAATAGGGGCTTCACCAGAGGCTGGGAGATGACCTGAATTAACCCAAGAGACAGACCATGCCATATGCCATGCTCAGCAGTAATTGATGAGGAGGGGGTTTAGGCAGGTTAACCTTTTTCTTGGGAACTGGCTAAGCATCAGTCTGCATATAGGTGGTTCTTTCTTTTACTCTGTTTCCACTTCTTTTTTCTTACTAAGTAATTTTATCTCAACCCAGAAGTTTTCTGACTTTTATTCTTCTTTTCCTCTTCTCCTGTCTTCCTGGGCAGTGGGAGGAAGCAAGTGAGCACTTGTGTGCTGCCTACCAGGGTGAAAGTACCACACTTTAATTATATCCTTCAAATCTTGCATCTTAAAAAGGCAAAATGCAAACTCTTGCTGAAATTTTGGTAAAAAAAGCTACACAAAAATGAGGCTGAAGTGCAAGGACTAGACTTGGAAGGGAACAGCACGACTGGACATTTCAGATTTCAGCTAGGGATGTTGGATAGGAGAGACTAATCATGGACAACTTTATTTTCTTCATATTCCGAGAACTTATAAAATAATAAAAAGAGACCTTCAGGAGGATTTCTTGGTATACTAACTTACATGCCATTACAGCTTTTACTGTAATAAACAAAATAGAAATGGCAAAAGAAAATACATCAAGAGTATGATTTCTAGGTATATAAAAGGGCAATATAGCACTGAGCTGAATAGAAAACCTGACTCCATCACTCTAAGGAAAGTCACCTTCCCCAAGTGTTGCATTTCACCTGAACATTTCATATAGCAGCAATACCTCAATGCATTCTGGAGAAACTGTTTATACTTTCATAACTGTTAATAAAACAGTATCAATATATAACTTAATGTCCAGGCTGGTATCTTGCCACACGAATTAACAAAAAAACAAGTGAATTCTAGTTCTGAGTGTTATGTAAAACATGCAAACAAACAAACAAACAACAAAAAAAGAGCTAAACTGAGCTGCAAGGGAATTTAAAATTTAAATCCATTTTTTTCTGTCTGAATTTTTTCAATACTTCAGGTGTTCATTTGACAAAGATGTCTTTATGGCTGTTACTGATCAAAGTCATCAATAAGAATCTCTATCAGAAATTCAGAAGCACTAAGAAAAAGGAGACACTTACAGCCAATATGCTCTCTGGCTGACTGATATCTTCATGCTGGTAAAAGAATAAGATAAGTAAATCAGTATTTAGAAACAAAAACTTGGCTCTGGATTTAAAAGTAAGTTTTCTAAGAAAACAAAAATAAACCAAATACACCAAATACTAGTTGCTGGAGAAATTACCTCAGAAAAGGTTTCATGTCACCTAATCTAGGAATGTATTAAAGTGTTTTCTGATATGAACCACTGATCCATGGTCCAGCCTGTTGAACCCACCACATATACCAAAAGGAAGGCAAATTAAGCTGATTATAAGCTAGTTCTTTTCATAGTGGATCCTGAACCCATTGTGACCTTAAGTTCCTTGCTATGACTTTTCGTTAAAAGACATTTTCTTCCTCTTGCTGGAATTCCACATTTGAATGATGTGGGACAGGAAAGGTGACAGAAAGGGTCAGGAAGGTGGCTGCATACAATACTGACCTGTGACCAAAAGCGCATCCAGAACTCCCTAGATAAGGGTTCCAGGTACTGTGGGTTTGTCATGTCCATGGCTGTGATAAAGCGCATGGCCGCCAGACTGCCTGCATTCGTGGGGAGACAGAGAAACACACAAGGCACAGCATCAGGAGCAGCTGTGGTGTGCACAACTGCTGCCTCAGAACCGTGTGATCTCCCTGAGAAACCCCACGGTCTGTACAGTAAAGCTCATGTTGATCCACAGTTATCTCCCGTGCTAGTACCATTCATACTTCTTCAGCAATTTTTTTCATGGCTAAGAATGAACAGACTTCATGCTGCTCACTGGTTCAGGAAAAAGCTTCACACAGGGAATTCACCTGGTAGGGAGAACTGGAACTAGAGGTGCTAGGGTTGAGGAGTACCAGCTAAGACTCTTACTTGTGCCGATGATACGCTTGAAGTCATCTCCGGACATGTGGACAGGCACCTGGTAGTATTTTGCCATCCTTTTCATATCCTTCAGCATGTATTCACCTCGCTTTGGTAACATTGCTGGTGGCTTGTTACCTTTTAGGAAAAAGTTCTGGTGAGATTTCCAGCTGTATTGTAATAACACTGAACAAACCAACACATACATATACCTAAGAGTATAATTTCATACTATTATTTCATATTGGCTTTCTGAAACATACTTGGCTTTTCCAAAGATAATGCCATGATTTAAACATGGTGTATTTCAGTTTTGCACAGATGAAACCTTTAAGATAGCTGAATAAGTTTTAAACCAAGGTATAAATGTCCTAGCAGGGATCTATGTTGATTCAGACAGATGACTTCTAAGCTAGACAACTCCTAATGCATGGGTAAACTGATGTAAAGACTTGTTAATTCATGATTTATGTGTTACAAGCCTTGGCGATCTAATTAAGACCATGAATACTGTTTCAGGACATATTTGTATCCTTCCTGCATATTACAAAGTGCAAGTGTTCCACAAATTAATTCTGGTTTAAAATCTAATTCTAGGAAAACACTCCATATCAAGGGTTTTTTTTGGGTAGTTTTTTTAAATTGTATTTTAGAGCTGATGAACTTCAGCACACACTGTAGTTGCAACAGTGTGAAATTCCTCATGACTAATTTCTCAATCCCTTTGGAGCTCCACAATCCTACTGTTAATCTGTCGCTGGTGCCAAAACTTAGTTGAGAGCTGTCTCTGCGTGGGCTCTGCACACACCGAGGGCCTGCACGCTGGTGCTGTGCTAGAGAAGAAGGTCCCTCCCTCCCTGCAGAGCTCATCTCCCTGCACTCCATACCAGTCTGTTGCATTATGCCACCGAGGAACGCTGGACGGAAGCGCAGCTCGATGTTCCAGATGTGCCGGTACCGGCAGAGAACCTGCAACGAGACAGAGTTGAGAGGGATTCAGAGATTTCTGTAGAGCTGTGTGCATTTAACCCAGTAAATACTACAGATAAATCCTCTCCTATTGTATTAGGGCTACTCCTAAAGCCTTTCCTGGATGCTGCCAGAGAACTCTGATCTCAGAGAAACTGAGAGGTCTCTATTCGTGTTGCGACTATCCAAGTCTATGCAGGAGTGAGTAGGGGAAAGGTCAGGCTCATGCCATGATCAGAACGCTCGTGCTTGTGAGATATGAAAACTACCCCCGAAGCAAAATCAGTTCAGCACTAACTCCTGCACTGCCGTGTGGCTCGGACACGCTTCCCTGGTGTCCCTGGATTTCAACACGCCTGGGAGAAGCGCAGGCACCGCTCGGAGGTGAGAGAAAAAGTAACTACGGGCTCAAAGGGCGCTGCCTGCAGCCAGCCGGCCGAGCTGCCCTGCAGCGGCCCTTCCGAGGGGGAGGCGGCGGGACCGGCCGGGCCAGAGCCGCTCAGGTACCGCGGAGACCCGGAAGGGCCCCGCTCCCTCTGCCGACCCCTCACCTCAAACGCCAGCCAGGAGTACGGGGAAATCACATCGTAATACAGCTCCACGAGCGTCCGGCCCATCCTGTCCCGTCCCGAGCCGCGCCGCCGCTCCCCGGCNGGGATCGCAGGGGGCCCGGAGGGAGCCCGTGCCCTTGTCCACAAGGAGGCCGGGAGAGAGCGGACTCCCGAGGAGGGAGCACGGGAGCTGCCTCTGCGGAGCAGTCCAGCGTGTTTTCCCGGGAGCACGGCTTCCCTGCCGGATCAGCAAGCGATTTACGTTCCACTGGCCTTTTTATCCTCCTACCCTCGATTTTGCCCACACTTGTTCCTCTTCCGTTCACCCAAGCTCTTCCCTCTCCCCACCTTGGTTCCTCCCCTGCCTATCCCACAGGAAATCCTGTGGAATCCCAAAGCGCCCTAATTCTGCTACGGTTCCTTCCCCACCGCAGCAGCGCGCTTTAGTCCGCGATGCGATCTGGAACGTCGTGCTGGATCCCTCCTTTGGCTTTAATCTTCATTTTTTAGCAAAGCAGCTTTATGAGTCATGGGTAACTTTAACTTAAGAATGAAAAACCTGAAGTGCCAACAGCAGGTTGTGACCCCTCGCTAAAGTCTCTCAACACCTGAGTACTAGGCAGTGAGCCAATCGTTAAGAGAAGATTTGGCAGACAGCTGGAAATCTGAAGTGTAAAATTTTACCAAGCATATTGGTGGCAAAAAAAGAATGAAAAAATGACTGAATAAAAACTCCATTTAGGAGAATTGGTAGAGCTTCTCCAAAGGGAAGTCCTGCTTTGTGGTTTTCTCAAGGGGTCAAAAATACTGCAGTGTGACTTCAAAGAGTTGCAATAAGTCACTGCCTCAGGCATCCTCTGGGGTCTGTGGGTTCCTCTCTTCAGGAGCCTACGGATGTGACTGCTGCTTTCCCAAGGGTTGGTTCAGCCGGTAGTGAGACTGAGTGTCTGTCCCAGGGAGATAAATATGTACACAGAGGTGACTCTACACAAACTGCAAGAAGCACTGCTGCCTGCAACCCTACTCACATCTTCCTTTTGTGTCTGTTTTTTTCAAAAGTTTGAAAGATGGATTTGTAATGAGCTCAGCTGTAGCCTGATCCTCTTGGGTTTCATCATGTATGCATGTTTTCATCCCTTACAAGAGAAACTTTGCTTGATAGATCCCACAGTTAAGCCATTTTACATCTTTTATTAATCTTGTGTTGTTAATATGCTTTTAATCCGATGACTCTAGTTATCCTAAAAATTTCCTTGTGGAGGTGCTATTCAGGTACAGGTAGAATGCTGTAAGAATTTGGCTACAAATTTTAACACGTCAGTCCACTTAGTGATATTGATGATTATATACCCCAGTCACCTGGGGAGCACTCAGCTCAACTGGATCATGCCTGTGACACCAGTTGTTGCCATCTCTGATTCCCCAGGGATTCCTTCTTCCTGGTCATTTCCTGGTGCATTTGGAGAGAAGAAGTTCTGTCCTATCTAGATAGTTCTGACAGGGATAAAGAGCTTGCTACACCTTTTCCTGGCATAGAATTGGGTGCCCCTGTCAGCAGTTTCTGCTGCCTTTTCCTATTCCTTGCAAAAACTTTCTACTTTCCCAGTTTTCCTGTTAGTGAGCTGGGAAAAGTGGATTGCATAATGCATTTAAATCCCATGGGTGTGTGTGTTTCCCTCCTTCTGTGCCTCACAGCATGCCTGCAGCACACCTGTCAGATCTTGTTGACATTGCTGCAGAAGCAATCAGTAAGAATTTCTTTCTCAAAGACTTGGCTGAAACAAAATTTTAATGATTTTCCTGCAGTTCAGTCTCAATTCCAAACAATTCCCAGAAGCTGTCCCCATATATCTGGAAGGAAAAGCATAAATTTGAGATCTTTGGACAGTTTCTAAGAAGAAAATATTATAATTTTAAAAATTAACTCAATTAAAAAAATTAAAATGAAGATATTTAAAAATAAAAGCAAAAAGTGTCCACTAAGTCTAAGCAACAAGAAATTATAAGAGAAATTGGGAAGATTTTCTTAGCAGCCATGCTTGTATATCTTTTATGTATTAGGATTATATATATATAATCTCTTCTCTGGAAATAACCCAAACTTATGCAAACTAATCCTAAATGCAGGTTATTCTGGTTCTGCTAGTACAGGATTAGCATTTTATGAACAGTGTATTTCCAGAAGAAGTCAGTACAGCTCAGCAGTCTCTATCAGAGTCCCAGCTCTTCAATGTCATCATAGCCTGTGTCTTCAAGGGCAGGGGATGAGGGTCTCTCAGCCTCAGAAGTCCTGTTTCTGGGAGTCCAGTCTGAAAACATGAAGGGAAGAACACTGAGATAGATAAATGCACATATTACCACTGTGTGGTTGTGCAGCTGCCAGCTGTCTCCTCCAGAAATGAGAACCTTAGGAGTGACTGTGAAAGACCTGAGGAATGCTTAGGTCACTCTGCCTTCTGCTGCGTGTATGCATATCCAAGGATCAAGCTTTATACACAATGTTAAAAAGAGTATATTCATGAGCTGTTAAAAAAAGTCTTTAATGTCTCTCTAGTTACTTTGAGTCCTATATTTTGATTATTTTTCCACGTCTCAAATAGAAATATTTATCACTACTCCAAAAAGCAGAGTTCAGATCAGAAGGTGTTTCACAGTTCTGTTAAATGCACTGATAAAGAAAAGTCTGTCTTAAATATTTATTGTTAATTCTTACTGAATTAACTGACAAAATCTAGTGCCAGGTTAAAAAACTAACTGAATCCATCTTCCATGGCCATAGAATGAGATCTAATAAGGACACTTAAGGGACTACAGATGAAGGGAGAAACAGTCAATTGTGTAATTTGAAAAATCCATGTCTAATGATATGTAGTATTTTACAAAGAACAATTTGAAGCTGCATCAAACATTAAGCCCTCTCAAGCCTGTCATGTTGTTGGGAAAAAAGGAAAGTATCACACTAGCATCATAAAGGATATCAAAGAAGGATAAGCTGTAAGAAATAAGAGCTCGTCCTTCTGCTCTACTTGACACTAGTAAGATCTCAGTACCATGCTGTAAAGAAATGCTGCAGAGTTTTGGGTTTGAACAATTTTTGAAAGATACAGACCTACTGACATAGACTGAGCGGAGACATCATGAGCAGAGTGTAGTCTACAAGGACTGAGGAGACAGTTAACTAATTTAGGTTGTGGCTGTCTAGAGAAACAAAATTCAAACCAGAACTGGGGACAGGTATGTTAACAAACTGTTATCAGTCTTCAGGTGCTTAAAAGTCTGTTACAAAGATGACTGCAACCCTCTGTCCCCATGGTTATTCTAGTAAGAAGTAACAATTTTAATTTGCAGCAGTGCAAACTTAGGTTGGGCTGGCCACAGGCAGGAATTTTATTGATGTAAGGAAGGCAGAGCACAAGTGTAGATTAGCTGGCTGTCAGAACAGAACAGCACTGCTCTTCTAGCCTCACCTGTCCAGGAATCCTTGTTTCTGCCACTTTCTCCAGGAATCCAAATGATTTCCTGTTCATTCTGCCCAGAAAGAGAAGCATCTCTAGGTCCAGGAGCTTCTGTTGCATCATCATAACCATCTTCCAGGGCATTTTCAGGCACTGGAGAGGTCTCTGGAACAGTACAGGTATTCAGTTCCACTAGGGAAAGCAGTAGCTGATGATCCAGCAACACAGGGCTGTAATACTGACTTGTGTGTATTTAACTGGAATACAACTGTCAGTGTGCACAGTTTTATTGTATATACATATTCTTACCAATAATACATGTATAAACATGAAAGATATCAAAGCACTCCTGTTTCACTTTTACCTAGAAATCAATATTCAGTCTGAATAAGAGAAAGAGAAATTATTTAGAAAATCTGTCTTCTTCATAAGCACTTCAAAGTAAGTAAGGAAAAGCTTTTAGTTAGTTGTTTTTTTAACTAAAAAAGTCCATAATGTAAGAAAAGCAATAGAAAATAAAGACATGGTGCAGAGTCTGGGATAGGGGCTATTGAGGTCTAAACCTGCTTGTGCCTTTGGCAGTTGATCCCTTGGACACCAGGCAATTGTAAACAGAGCTTTTTGGTCAGCTCTAGAAAAATGCAGTTCTTCTCCAAACACTTGCTCTCCCTCACTTATTTCAAATTATTTGACAAGAACAACCAACAAACCAATTTTACCCCCCAGGCAAACCTCACAGCTAGGAATCTGTATTTTCTTCAGATCACTTGGATTAAGATCCCCTGATCAGCTCAAATTGTACACCAGTGCTCTTATTTGGAATATGTCTTTCCTCTGTTTTAATTCTCTCCAGTTGTCTCAGAAATAAGGCAACAGTTTACAAGCTATTATTGTTGCAATGTCTGGGAGAAGCAGTAGCAGTTGTCACATTGTTGGATTCATGTGACTGGATCCTGTGAAGTGTGAGCAGAACTACCAGCAAACATTTATTTTGAATTTCTCATATAGAAAACTAGCACTTCTGTATGAGATTGTATGGCATTCTTTCACCATGAGAGTTGCACAGAGGATTTTGGATTACAAGGAAATATCACTAGGACATGAAATGAAAGTCTTAATCGCTCATAATATTATGGATATTAAAAGTTATCCTGATCTGGGATCTCTCTCTTTGTACAAACCCTTTCTCACATTACCTTGAGTTGCTCTAGGACCATTTTCTTCATCACTGTTCTCTCTATAAAACTGTTCCTTTGGTTTTGAGCTCTCTGAATATGAATCTAGGCAAATGAGTAAGAGCATGATATCAGAATAAACTCTCCTTAAGTGCTAAGATTGCACCATGAGAAAAAGAGCAGGCTACAGTAATAGCATCCAAGTCCAGGATATTCCTCAGCAGTCAGTATTACTTCTGCAAGGCTTACAATGGAATCACCAAGAATCCCTCAGGAGCCCCATAACACCTCTTGTGGATCATGGGGGAGGCAAGCCACAAAGGGAGAAAGCAATCCATGGGAGGAAACATAAAGGGACCTAGCTGCTGTGAGGGAGATGCAAATTATTCCTTTATTTGTCCCTGCTTTAAATAATTGCAGCAAAAGGCTTTTGTTTATTTGACTATACTGATCTATGGTCTGTGGCTGCAGTGAGGACTGCACAAAACAAATTGCCCCTATGAGAGGAATTGACATAGTCCACTGGGCAGGCAACTTCTCTCCTCAAATCCAGGAATTTTAAATTTCCTAGTAGATTTGGGAGCTGCAAAGTATCAGATTGGAGTATCAGAGAGGAGGAACTTTCCCCTGAGAAAAGCAAGACACACACACAGACCTGAGAGGAAAGTCATGCCCTGCTTTTCATTCATCAGGTTATAATCAATCTCTTCGTAGACAGCCTCAGAGAAGGGGTCATAGGATAGCTTGAAGCCTGAAAGTAAAAGGTAATGATAACTTTCACAGTCTCTGCTTATACTCAGGTTAGAGCCATGAAAAGGAGCAGTGCCTTACAAGGGTCTGCATGGCTTGGCTGGTACCTAGAAAGGCACCAAGAGGTGCTGACAGAGGATAAGCACCTCTGGGCTCTTTCACTGCCGGAAAGTGACAAATCTGTGTGTGGCAACAGATGCAGTTCATTTCAGTCACCCATCCCCACTGCCTCTCCAGCCAACCAAACATCTGGGGCCATGTAAAGGAGGCATTTCGTACCAGTCCTGAGAGACCCACCTCTCTGCTGTGCCCTGGCACGTCGGATCTGGCCAGCAAGAATGGCAAGGACCAGGCAGAGGAGGGTGCCCAGGATAATGCAGAGGATGACAGGCACTGAAAGTCTCGTACTGCCTGGGGCAGGGCGGCGGGGACGACCTAAATGGAAATGAAGAAGAAACAGATAGAGAAGAATCATATGTGCCAAAGGGCTCCTCGTCTGCAGGCCCTCACTGTTCCCATGCTAGCAGGGTGAGGCAGGGCACCTGCTGCTCTGTTATGGGTCCTGCTCAAGCAGATAAAATTCAGCAGCTCAAGGTGGTGCCAGTAAGTGTTCCTTTATGAAAGGCTATGGGAAGTGCTTTCTGATGAGCTGAAATAAACTATTGTCTTATCTGCTAAGTATCAGGGACATTAAATTGTCATTTGATGGGAAAAAGAAAAGAGAGAGAAAGCATTTACCTGCTCTCGTGGGTGATGCTGTTGTTTCTGTCACACCTGCAAAGGGAAGATGAGTCCAGATTAAGGAAGAGGCAAGTGTGAAAAATAGGGATACTGTCTTCATATAATTTGTGATGTTTCTGCAGTCAAAATTATGAATGGGCTAGTCACTGGGGAGAACAGCTGGCATAATGCTTCCCTACCCACCTCCCTCCCAGACCTGTGTAAAAACGGAGCAGTCACTAACCAGAGCAATTCACAGCAGCATCTTCCTTATGATCACAGTTTTTGCCAAACAAAGGCTTGGCGGGACAGTCCCAAAGAGACAGCTCTGTTCCTTTACAGTGCACCTTCTCCAACCAGATGGGACCAGTCCCTTCCCCAAAGGCAGCTTCACTCAGAGCAGACACAGCAGATCCACAGCCCAGCTGCCTGCACACAACGTTGGCATCTGCTGCGTCCCAGGCGTCATCACAGATTGTTCCCCAGGAACCTTGGTGCCACATCTCCACTCTGCCTGAACATTCACTCTCTCCTCCCACGACTCGTAACTTCTCCCTGTCTGCAAAACACAGAAACCTTCTGTTTTACTGAAACAGCAGGAAGATCCACAGGGACCAATAAGCAAAAAGAAAGAGGTGGAGGTACCTGAACAACTTGTAGAGTTTGGACATTCAGCAAATGCAGCTGGAGATGTTGCCTCCTTTCTTCCTGCAGAATTTAAATAATGAAGTAAATAATTTAATTGTTCTCTGAAAAAAAAAATGAGGGAGTATAAAATACCTGAAAATTAACTATCAGGTTAATTATTTCCTGAAATATGTGTATGGCCTGTTTAATTCTGGGCAGATGGCTGTTGGGCTGGTGCTGTGAGTAATAATCTTCCTGATGGTTATGCCTTCCTTCTTCTCATGAGGCAGCTGCAATCCTTTTCAGGATATCTGAATGTCATGTAGAATTCATTTTTATTATAGTGAAAAAAAAATATATATAAATAGAGGTATTCTTTCCCATAGGTGTGAAATACTGTCATAAGAGCAGGCATTACAGATGGACCTTTAGAACCAAACTGATTTGTACACTTGGCCATGACTATGTGTACACACTGATATGCCTCCTTACATGTAAAAACCTAGACTTGGCTCTAGACCTCCTGGGAAGTCTCATCCTAACTCAGGTCTCACAGACTGACTGTGTGTGACAGATTTTTGCATTACAAAATATGCAATGGCACCCTCCTATAAGGGAATTCCTTAGAATTTCATTGGGCCACAGCACTCTGTGATAATCTTATAATTTTAAATCACTCATTTAAGTCAATGATATAGACAAAAAAACAGTTGCTGCCATTTTCATGAAACTAAAAATAATGCACACCAGATAACAAGTGAACACAAAGTAATTACTGTGATGCCCATATGTACCTGCACAGGTTAATGTACATGTCTGGCCATACACAAAAGCATTTCTGATTACCAGTGCAAGTAATGTGGGTCTCTTCGGCTCGGTTACTGCACGACTGCGGATCCCAGGGGTCTGACTGACACTGCCAGAGCGAGTTGTGCCTCTCAGTGCACTCAATGTGGTCCAGCCAGGTGGGCCCAGACCCTCTGCCGTATCTGAAGTCCGTCTCTATTCTTCCTGCATCTCCGCAGCCCAGGTGCTTGCACATGGTTGCTGCAGTGAGCTGGGACATGCTGTTGGAACAAACGCTCCCCCACGTCCCGTTGTAGAAAACTTCCACGCGTCCGGCACAGTCATTGCCGTTCACCAGCCTCAGAGCCAGGAAATCTGGGAGTGAAGACATAAACATGGAATGAGTGCCGCAAACTTCTTGTGATGTGTTGCTTTCCTGGCTGTGTAGTAACACTTTTACAGTGGTAACGATCTGTGTTGATTCTACCCATATTGCGGAGTGTGGATGCTCCAGAGGCTGCAGTCCTTTCAGGGTTTGTACTGGCTCCAACATGGGCCCTAAAAGGCTGCACTCTCTTCAGGGGTCATCAGTGAATTTTTGCACTTCTCTTTCATTTCTCCTCTCTCTTGCTGCTGCCATTCTGTCTTAAATATGCATGATCAGAGCCACCATAAGCTATTTGGATTGCCTGATGCTGTGATGCACAGTGGGTTGTTCCCATTGGTTTCAGAGCCAGCTGGAACTGACTGTAACCAGCACACAGCCCCATGCTGTGGAAATCTTTACAAACTCCTCAGATTTATCCCCCAAATATCCTACCACACCGTAGACTTTTGTATGTGTGTGTGTGTGTGCATAATATGTGCATAATATGGGCTTCTGTAAATCCTTTGTATCTTGGTAGGACCAAGATGTGCTGACCAACTATGCTTGTCATCAAGACAGGAAAAGGCTGTCCAAGCAAGTCCCCATTATTCTCGACTTCCCTTTTATACAACCCTCCTGTTTGAACCCCCAGGCTCAGCAAAGGGTTTTCCAAACACCTGAACACAGGACTCCAGCATCCTCTTTGTGCTGGCAGTTGTGCTGGCCCCACGGCCTAGAGGGACACGCCCAGAGATCAGATTCAGCCCCGGTGCAGTTCACGTCATCCACCCAGATCTGCCCTGACCCTTCTCCATAGTGAGCAGAGACAAATGCCTCGATGGCATGCCCACATCCAAGCTGTTTGCAAACAACATTGGCATCTGACAGATCCCAGTTATCATCACAGACGGTGCCCCAGATGCCATGATGATAAATCTCTACTCTCCCAGCGCAGCGGTTTGTTCCATTCACCAGCCTCATCTGTCTGCTGCCTGTAGGAAGAAAACCCAGATATCAACATGCAACACAACTAGAATGCACAGGTCAGCATAATGGCACCATCTTTAAAGCACTTCCAAGACATCATGTTCTTGTTATATCCCAATTCTTCTGCTATGGTTGCTTGGGAAGAAGTTCTGTGAGGCTAAAACTGCATAAAGGGAAAGACCTACTCCTGCACCAGGTGAATGTTTGAATAACTCCTGTGAGACATTGCGACCAAGAAGTGCCTAATCATACTATGGATATGCAGAGGTCACCTTATCCTAGAAAGCCAGACAACCTGTTTTCTATCTATACTCATTTAGTTAAAGACAGACACTGTTCCTCTTACAGATGGGTTACAAAATCAGAGAAGAGTGAAAATAGTTGCAATGTTCTGTAGAATAGCTGCAAGTATCTATAAACATAGAAATGTCACAAAATAAAAGCTATTTAATTCTCAAGTGGCAGTAACAATGCTTGGCATAGCCATGTTAGTGTTCCTATGGCTTCTGTGTTCTAATAATTCTTTTTGACTCTGGAAGATAATTCTGTAAGAAATTCAGATGAAGAAAACATTATGTAAATTATACTTGCTTCCTTAGCTATCATCAAGCTCAGACTCATGCCAGCTTAGGATCTGTGACACCACAGCGCAGTGTGGGCTGGAGAAACCCTCTGAAACATTCTGTACCTTTCACACAGTGACTCACCTGAACAGATCACACCAACGTCTTCTGAAACTCCCGCCGGCACTGTCTGATAATGGGAGGTGTTGCAGAGCATCAGCTGGGTCTCGTTTCCATTACAATGGACACTCCTTAGGCCAACAAGGCCCGTGCCCCGCTCAGACTTTGGCAGGTAATAGGCTTTCTCGGCAGTTCCACACTGGAGCTCTCTGCACACCACATGGGCATCCTTAATGTCCCAGTCATCATCCAGGACTCTGCTCCACACACCACGGAGGGAGACCTCAACTCGCCCATCACAGCGGCTCTCACCCCCTGAGAGTCTGAGGGATTCAGCAAGACCTGGGCTCAAGAGAGTTGGGAAATACAGTGACTAACATCTACTTATCTTAATGCAATAGAAATAACTTGCAGGAAAGCTATGGAAGACAAATTTCTGTGCTGATAAAATATTAATCTCACCACTGATTAGCAAGACTGCCCCTGTTAAGGCTTTGTTAGCTTTGTGCACACAAGGGCCTGAAATAGGAAGTGAGCAAGGCTTCCCTACCTCAAAGACTAGATCCTGTCAGTGAGATCACCAGCACTGCTTCAGTCTGAAGTTGCACCACCCAAAAAAGGCCACTCCTGACTTACCTGAGCAAGTTACAGTGGCTGCTTCCTTGGCTGAACAGGTTGGATTGCCCAAAGTCACTTGAGCACAATCTCTCAGGCAGGACTCTGTCCCTTCACAGTGAAAAGCATCTCTCCATATAGGCCCATTTCCCTCCACAAAACCACCTTCCATCTGGATTGATTTTGCATATCCACAGTTCAGCTGATGGCAGAGAACACTGGCAGCTTGCAAATTCCAGTGGGAGTGGCAGAGTCTTCCCCACGTGTCTCCATGGCGGATCTCCACTATGCCAGAGCACATGGTGCCATTCACCAACCTGCCCCCTGGACACCCTGAATGGAAGAGAAAGGGAATATTGGAGTGTTACATTTGCAACTGCTCATGGGCAGGACCTGGAAGTGACTGGGAAATAGGAATGAGTTCTTCTTATCGTTCAGCAGTAAAAATTTCTTAACTGGGCCATACTCATAACTAGAAATTTTCATACTTATAGCTAGACTTCAGTGCAGCTTATTTTACTGAGAAGGATGACTAGAACTCAGGATCAGGTCCCACTTAAAATTTTTAAAATCAGGGCACTAGGCACAAATTTTGAGCCTTTGGGTCAACCAGTAGACCTTAATATTTCAGACCAATATCACCTACAGCTCTTCATCCTTCAACTGCTGGTCCAAGTCCCCACCTAAACCCGGACCAGGGATTCAGTCCCTGCCTCAAGTACAAGACAGGTGTAACCATCTCCAGTCTTGTCTCATGCTATGCCTGGCTGTTCTCTCCAGCCAGATCCCAAATCTCTTTGTTTGCTTCGACTTGTCTGGGGCTGCTCACAGACCCTATTACCAGTACCTTCCTCTGTCCTGTGTGCAGATGGATTGTGTCTTGGTGGCAAGGACTCTGCCTGTGCTGTGCTCAGCCTCTGCCCAGCTCATCCTGGCCTGTGCAGCAGCACTGCTCTCACTGTTACCTGACATTAGGAGCATTTCAGAGAGAGCAGCCTTGTGGTACAGCTGAAGTGTTGCCTTGACTCCTGTTGCAGCAGTCAAAAGACAAAGCCTGACTCCACATATTACCTTTGAATTTTGAGTCCATACTTTTCCTCAAGGAAGAAGCTTTTCAGTTGTCTTCTTGGACCTTTCCACTGCTCACCTGAACATACCACACGAGCCTCCTTTCCAGCAGGGCATTCATCGTGGCCTAGAGCATGCACAGGGCACTCTCTCAGCAGTGAGCTGTTCTCCTGGCAGCTGAATGTGCCATTCCAGACAGATCCATTTCCTTCTCCAAAGGACTGTGCACTTGGTATCAGTAGTGCCACTCCACAGTCTAGCTGCTGGCAGAGGATATTGGCAGCTGGTAAATCCCACAGGTAGTCACACAGCATTCCCCATGTGCCTCCATGAAGAAGCTCTACTCTCCCTGAACATGTGGTACTGCCATTTGCCAGCCTGTACCCACCATAGCCTGCAGAAAGAATAAAGGAGCTTAGCATTTAATTTGGGGGTTTTGTGATATTGCATTGAAAACTGTAAGAGAGATCTCCCTATCTGCAAGAAACTAGCACTTATTTACATGTCATGTTACTGGAAAGTATCTTAGAACAGGATGCTGATTAGCCAGGTCTGAAAAAACTCTCTATTGTCCATGATGTAACCTGCACTGAATGACTAAAGGTCTTTTGACTCTTTCAGTTCAGTGTCTCCTTTTTGCTCTGCTCTCTTCTCCCCTCATCAGACTGCTGCTATCTTACAACATCTTTTCTTGCAGGGGCAGTTTCAGCATTGCCTCGCATGTGAGGGACTCAGAGTAGGCACTACTGGTGTCCCTCTCTCCCCCAGTAGTTGGTCATGTCACATTTCCTGACAAGCAGAAACTGCAGTGGGGAACTATCAGCTTTCATCCATGCCCCAGAGCAAGGCTCTGAACACCACAGGCCACAACCATCAGCATACTGACAATAAATTAAGGGAGGCTTGGATGGCACTGTGGTGTCCTGCTGCCAGACCCATGCAGTCCCTCTGTCTTCTCACACTGTTGCTTTCTACCTTTACCTTGTCCTTGCATTGTAACCCTAATGAGCCCAGGATTTCAGCTCTGAGCTAAGACTCTTGCAAGACAGAGGCAGGAGCCAAGGCCAAAGTTAGATGCCTTAACTGAGATGTTTGGCTGCCACTGGTCACAGTGTCCAAGGCAGTCTTGAAACAGAGTGAAGCCCTTTGGGCAGGAAATGGATATGAACTCCAGCCTTTTTCAGGCTTGTTTTATGTTAGACTGTTGCCAGCAGCTCTGCCCCAGGTTTAGTTTACCCCTTTAGAACTGTGGCCTCAGGAAAAAGCTGTTTGTCTTAGGCCTAATCTTCACTTTTTCAATGGGTAGCAATACACACCTGTACAATTCAGAGCTCCCAGCAGCCATGACTGTATGGAGTTCTAAAGTAATGTTACCTTCCAGTCACAATGAAAGTCATCTAGGCCTCTGGCAACTCTTTTTCCTTTTTTAGTAATTACATTTGTAACTCGTGCCTCCTTCAGCCTTTTGAAGATATGGTACCTCTTCCAGTTTTATAATTAACTGAACTGCCAGGGATTAACACACACATTGGCACCACAGGAAATAATTTATCTATATTTCTCCTTGTCTGCTCTGGCCATTTTTCCTTTTATTTATCAGAGAATGATGAGTAGAGCATTCTTAGGACTGTTAAGGGCATATTTCTAAAGACATAAAAGAAGTAGCAGCTCTTTTGAGATCTCTGTGTGGTAGTGAAGCGATCATAACAGCCCATGTTAGATGCACTCTCAGCAGAGTGCATGAGACACTGTGGGGCTGCTCTCTGTTATTTTCTGGATCCCCTTGAATGGCTCAAGATAGGCAGGGGATGCATCCAGGGATCCTGAGGGCCATGGAACTGAACAGATGCTCTGAACTGTGGGTTGACAGGAAGAAGGCATACAGGACATGGGTGCATTATGTCCATCAGTCCAAACTCTCACCTGAACACACAACAGTGGCACCATGAGAGCACGTGTCAGTCCGGTGTATGCTCCTGGGACAGTCTGCAAGGTGAGTCTCGTTCCCTACACAGTGGAACTCCTCTTGCCAGATCAGTTCCTGTCTGTCTCCAAAGTGAGTTCCTCTCAAGGTATCCACAGCCTGGCCACACTCTAACTCATTACAAATGACAGAGGCAGTTTTGAAATCAATGTGTGAGAAACAGACAGTTGCCCAAGTTTCTTCTTGCTTTACTTTCAGCTGCCCTGAGCAGGAAGTGTCCCCTCCAGTCAGACGCAGATCAGAGAAGCCTGGAAAAAACCCAAAACCAAGAGAAATCCAGCATCAAGGGTTGGTTGTACTGACCTGTTTTCATAACTCCTGTACCTTAATGGGCAAGATATATTTCACTTCTCTGAGGACCATGGATACTTTTGAATTGTGATGGGGCAATTCCCGTGTAGCACTGATAAAAAGCAAATGATGTATGAGATTGCTTATTGCTCAGTATGTGAAAATAATAAATCTTTGGGAAAGAAGGAAGCTTTGAACATCTGCCAGTGACTGAGAAGTAGAAATCCCCAAATAAATAAAGAGACAACTAGCCACTTACTAGAGTGTGTCCTTGAGACTTAATTATTTCAATGAACAGGAAACTGAACCACCCCAGGAAGAGCAAACAGGAAATGCTGCACCTAGTTTCAGAAATTGCTAAAAAGACAGCCTGGAGATCTACAGGCTGACCAGCCTCACTGTGGTACTTGAAAAAAAAAATGGAGTGAGACTTCTAGGAATTAATTTGTGGGCACAAGGAGATGAATAGGGAGAATCAGCATGATTTTATCAAGCATACATCAAGCCTGTGGGACCGTATTGTTTTCTCTGATTAAAATGGATTTATGAATGAGAGGAGAGCAGCACATGTCATTTACCTCACATTTAGCACTGCCATTAACATTGTCTTGCACAGTATTCTTATGTCCAAGAACCAGGATGTTCCTGTCTGGCTGGAAGGACAACATGGTTAAGCAGCTGATTGAATGGCCAGGCTCAGTCATTAGTGACTTGCACTCCACCTGAAGACTGTCAGCAGGTAGAATATCACTTGTTGGGTCTTTCCAGGGGCCTGTTCTGCTCAGTGCCTTCTCTTCATGGAGGTAGTGATGGAGTACACTCTTATGGTTTTGGGGGGGTGGGGAGACAACCATGAGGGCAGAGCTGACACTCAGGTGCATTTAGATGGTCTAGACTAATGGGTTGACAGGAACCTTACAAAAAAATCAATAAGGGACAAATGGAAAGTCCTGAAGCTGGGAAGGAAAAACCTCTTGCAGTGGTTCTTTTTCCAAAGAGTAAAACTATGCACATCTTGTACATGAAGCAGCCAAACAGATATTGGACTTTTTTGCCATTTCAGACTGTTCTGTCTTAGCTTACCTGAAGATCTGGAGAAGAAGGGCAGTTGTATGACATAACATTGCATTTTCTTGCTTCTCTACCTACACCTGATTTTTTCGCCCCCATTCCCGGTCAAAGACATGTTCAGTACTGCTCTCCTGTTGCCTGGGAGAGCTGTGGTAGAAACAAATAGCGCTATTTTTTTTTCTCTGCTCTGTTGTTTAATATGCTCATTCTATGTCACTGCTGTGCCCAGGCAAAGTCAGCTTGCATTCACAGTCAGACTTAACGCTGGAGCAACTTGCTTTGGATGAGTAGAGGGAGTACTTGGCTTTATCCAGCTAGGACAAAGTTGGATCCCAGGCTCGTATCTTTTTTCTGTTATACAAGATTGAATCACTTCTTACCTGAGCAGATCACGCCAATATCAAAGTAGTGAGGGCAGGTAAAAGCACCCCATCCTGTGTGTGTGCAGTTCCAGACAGCAGGTTCATCACCATGGCAATCAACTCGGTACAACCACGTCGGTCCCGTTCCTTCTCCAAAAGGAGCTCGGTTAAGGGCCTTAACAGCATATCCACATTGGAGTTGCTTACAGACAACCTCAGCATCCTTCATGGTCCAGTCACCATCACACACAGTTCCCCACTGCTCCTCATGCTTTACTTCCACTCTCCCAGAGCAGGGGCCAGTTCCGTTTGACAGCCTCAATTCATCAATGCCTTCAGACAGAGCAAGGTTATAGAAAGGACAGAGCTTAATCATGATTATCTGTTGTAGATATTACTGAGATCATTCACTGCTGTTAATTTACTATTACTTCAGACTTACGAGGTTCACCTTTCCAAATAGTCCAACTTAAAGAGCATTTTTTTTGCAAAGAGTTATGTCTGTATTTACAAGTTTGAGCTAACTGCACTGCTAAAATGTAAATTACTTTTAATGTCAGGCAGTTTCTCTTTTACTGATTTATCAGGGCTGGGAAATGATTAGTAATGTCCCTGCTTTGTGATTCACAAAGACTGCCACAATAAACTGGCAACGGGAGTGGGCGAGGGGATTGCCTGTTAGAGTGTGATTGCTACAGCAGATCAAGCTTCATTATCCTGTGCGTTAATTGGCCTGGAAGCCAAGTTTGTGTGTGTCTGGGGGAGTGAGGTAACTGGAGGGAGTTGGCTACCAGAGGAACCAGAGGGGCCAGGACAGCTACTGGAGAGGTGGTCAGGTCAGGGGATCTACTTGAAGACTCAGCTCAAAATTGGCTGTCTGGGCTGCAAGGGCACATTGCTGGCTCATGTCCAATTTGTCCCCAACAGTATCCCAAGTCCTTCTCCATGGGGCTGCTCTCAAGCCACACATCCTCCAGTCTNACATTGCTGGCTCATGTCCAGTTTGTCCCCAACAGTATCCCCAAGTCCTCCTCCATGGGGCTGCTCTCAAGCTGTGCATCCTCCAGTCTGTGCTGATCCTGATGGCTATCCTGAACCATGTACTTGCACTTGGTCTTGTTGAACTTCATGGGGTGAGGCTCATTTTTCAAGCCTGTCAAGATTCCTCTGGGTAGCATTCCTTCCCTCAATGGCTGCACCACTGAGCTTGGTGCCCTCTGGAAACTTGCCAAGGGTGAACTCAATCCCACTACCAGTGTCAATTATAATGATTTTGAACAGTTCCCTTCCCCTGAGGGACACCACCACTTGTTACTGAGGTCTATTTGGGCATTGAGCCACTGACTAACTCTTTGGATGCATCCTTCCAGTCGATTCCTTATCCATTGAATAGTCCATCCATCAAACCCACGTATGTCCAATTTAATGACAAGACTGTTGTGTGGGGCCATGTCAAAGGCCTCACAGAAGTTAAGATGGATCATTGTAAGGCCACTGATGCTGTTCATGTCTGCGTCACGTGTGTCACATGTCACATGTTTCTGTCTGTGTGGGCAGCCATGTACAGGTGTGGTGTGTGTGGGTATGTGTTTGTATGTGAGTGTTACATATGTGTGACTGTTTGGACTAAAGGTTGGCCTCACTACCAGCTGGATCAAAGTCACTGCTGTTTGAAGCATGAAAGAGGATACTCACGAAATGGGTGGAAAATCAAATGGTAGAAAATCACATGCAGGACTGTTGTATTCACAGGTTAAGGACAAACTACAAATGTGCAAAGGAAACAGGAAGAAGTTGGCCACTACATCTGACTTTTGTCTTCAGTTTGATCAGGTTTGCATTTCAGCATGTTATGGAACAGGTAAATCCCTGAAGAGGGCTGGCAGCTTCTTTTGGGCCTGGGGGATTATTGAGATTGACCACATAGCTAAAGGAAGTTTGCAGGATGTCACATAAGAAGCCTAATGATTTTGGTCACAGATTTTTACTGTTTTAAGACCTAACACACAATGGAATATTAAAGCAAACATTTACAGGACAGGTTTGATCCAATTGTCATTGTCCTGAGTGCACTGAGAATCCTTAATGGCCTTGTCCTTCCCCACCATTTAAGCACAGACTTGGACCTTCTCTCACTGCCTGTGCTATATGGGAGGCACCTCTGTGTTCCACTCTGGCACAGCCATACTATGGGACCTGTTAATCTGCACTCACAGCCACAGGTGCCAAGAGAAACCTGCAGTACTCATCCAGATCCAGCACTGGGCATTGGTGGGGATGGAAAGCAGTGCAGCTGTGCAAATCTTGCAAACAGACCAGGAAGATCACCTATCAATGATGGCATATGATAAGTGATAAAAGATAACTTGCATTAAGAGCCTTGGGTTTTCCTGTAAGACGTTTTTTAAAACAATCCTTTATGTAAAATATCACCTTCCCTCTCTTCCTCAAAAGAGAGAGGTGTCTTGCTGTCATCTGACATTGTGAAATGAGAATATTTAATTTTTCTTCGCATTTGGAAACAAATCTAATTCTTCTCTCTACTCACTGTGTGTCAGTCTTAACCCATGAGCTGGTGCTAATGCAGCCATTTCTTTCCAAAACTAACCATTGTTTCATTTCTTATTGCAGAATAAACTGCTAGTAGTAGTCAATTGGAAGGCAATTTTGCCTCCATCTTCATGTGGTCTGTAGCTGCTTCATCAGACACCGACAATGTGGCTTTGACACACGATCACTTCTCATACACAGGCAAAGGCTTCACCTCTTTGCTAACACTGCTGGATTTCCTCACAATTTCTTGCCTATCACTTAAATTTGGAAACAAATAAACAAACAAACAAAAGAGGTGGTAATTCAAGTGACTGACAACTGGTAGTTTCCAAAACCTATTTTTTCTGCAAATATCCTCAAGTCTCCTGAGTAAGAAAGTCACATGCATAGCACAATCCTCAGATAACTACAAAACCATCTTGTGCCTGCAACATGTTGTCTCAGAGGGAGCATAATCTTTCTGTAAAAAGTTTTACAAGTCTCTAGAAAGATATTCTGGAGAACAAGCCCCAGGCTATTTGAAGAACATAGTCCAAAAAAGAGTTTTCTCAGCTAAAACATTTATACAGTTAAAAGAGAAATGAATCCTAAGAGAAGTAGAATTCTTAATACATTTTTAAAGGAACCAGATAACCAATTTCTATTAGCCATATCCAGGAGCAAAACAAACAGCTCTTCACTCAACTGTATGACCTTTGTGCACTAGAATTTTTGAATAATTGTACATCTGATGTTTTCAACATGTAACAACACGCAAGACTGGATGAAGAGGTAGGCATAATCCAACCGATAGATTTAAATATTTCCTAATAAAAGCTATCATTTGCTGTAACCGCTCTTCTCTGAATTTTTTGTGATACGTGCAGGTACAATTTTGTATTTCCTGACACTCCACAGCATGTCCCACAAGTACCTTCTCTCAGTTCAGTAGTTAGGTGTTCTGTTTGGTTGAGAAGGCATGAGATTTTTGCTTGCTCCATCTGAAAACCCAGTTCTTCTCATAGGCAAAGGATGAGAGTGTGCCATGCATTCCTGTGCCCAGGCCCTAAGAGGAGGTTTCCAGCCCAGGCCTGCTGCCTCAGGGAGAGATTGCCAGCTCAGTCTCCAAGGGTTGTGACTCCTGCACTGCTCTGCACAGTGCTCTGTTCGTGGGGAACATCAGAACTCCTGTAGCAGCATGGAGAGTGCAAATGCTGCCAGAGCAGAGCAGAGGGTGGTAAGTCCTGATGATGGTGTCATTGTAAAGCTACTCTTGTCTGCATCTTCCAGTTAGTCTGTTACTGTTCCCTGGTGTTAACAAGGAGCTGGCAGAAAACTCACTCTCATTTCTACAGTACAATTCTAAGTTGTACTGCAGACACTGAAGTTGACACTAAAACATCATGACAAAGGTGTCAAAATAAAAAATGCTTCATATTATGAAAATGTATGTCAAGAGTGCTTTGTGTTCCCTGCCATGTGAACCCCGACTGCATCCGCACAGCTGGTGAGAACCTTCAAGAGCAGGGCCATGCTATAGCAGAACATCAACAGTGAAGTCCTGTTCTTGTCATATGGGCATGTGGCCACCACCACAATGCCATAATGTCACCTCCATGTGTAGAGAGAAAAAAAATGAGGTTTCCAAAATCTGTCTCTAATCACCAGCATCAAGCATGTACACATAGCTCCAGAAGAGCAGAGAGACAAATACTGATAAGCTTCAGATATACAGGGACAACTGAGGAGTTTGTGTTACCCAAACCCCAATGGACACAGGGTAGAGCTACATCATTTTAAATGGTGTTGAACAAAGACCTGGAATTATTAATTCTGTCTACAAAGAGCTCAACAGGAGAGATAAGACAGTAATAAAAGTACCCACCTGGTTTTTAGTACAGCTAAACTGGTTACAAAATTTGGACTTGAGTTCTTATGACAATGGCCAGTCACTGATATCTGAGTAAAATAAAAAACTTTTACAAAAGGCTTACCCTTCCTCATCTCAGGATTACCAAGGAGATTGAATCAAAGACAGAAACATACTTAAACACCTTTTTGTCACTTTGCTTTAGAGGTCAGTAGAAAAATAACCTATTTATATTAAATTGGCATACTTTTTAATCTCTCTGCCTTATGCAAAATAAAGCATGTACTTACCCAGGGAGACCTGAATGGAGAGGAGACTCAAGCACAGCACTAGGGCAGAAAGATGCCCTTTTGTTGCCATCCTGACCACAGACAGATGAAACTTCACTCTCCAGGCACTGCCTAGATAAAGCTCTGGCTGTGCATTTCTGTATCTCACAAATGACTACGAAGGAGGAAATATATAGATTCACGTGCTAGCATGAGCTACCTGAAGGAACCAATAGAAATACTGTTCACCTTTTTAGACCTTATCAGCAGACTAATCTCCAATCTGAAGGAGCCAAAACATCCAATAAAATTCAAAAAGTGTACTTGTGACCTTATATGAAGGATGATCATGCATCTGATGTCATCATCGGAATTGTTTTACTGTGGGACCAGCACTGGTGGCACAGGCAGAGCAGTGTGCAAAGTGATTATTTCTCACCTGACAAAGGAATATGAAGGTGCAGTACACTGGTCATTTATGAATCACTTCAGAAGAAAAAAAGGCAAAGAAAATTCCTTTAATTTATACCTTACCTCATCGGGAGAAACTGTACTCCAATCAACAGAAATGGTGTTTATCACTGGAGGTGGTTCGGTGAGTAAAAAATTATACCCTCTCTGTCTTAGGGGCAGGCTTAAGGCTTCCTTATTTGGTCAAAACTTTTTGGGCAGAAGATCTTAAGAAAATATCTTCCTTAAGATTCAAATTTACAGGCCTTCCTGTTTCCTCTGCTGAGTTTCTTTTTGTTTCAGGTGACCACTGTCGGTAATTCTACCCCCTCTCTCATTCACTCTAGAATGGCAACTTCAGGGAAATAGAAGCTGCTGTTATTGGAACAGTGGCTACTTGACTCATTCTGACAAGTGGAACAAGTTGCAGAATGCTGTTTACGCCAGTCTAAACACACATTCCTCTTTATTACACTGACAGCATCCTCCTTTTGACTGATGGCATCTATCTGCTCTTTATCCAGAATCCCGAGTTCAGTAACATCCATGCTGTTCGGTCCTTAGAACACCAGGACCTCTTTGCAACCTCTTCCCCTTCCCACTGGGCTTTGCTTGTTCAAGTTCTGTGTAGCTGTGCAGCAGGATATCCTTGGCTCAGACTGCTGCAGAAAGAGCAGAGAGGAAGAGCAGAGGGTCTGGCCAGAGGCTGCCTGTTCCTTGCTCAGGAGCTCAGACACTGCCTATGGTCTCTGCTAGAGCTGCAGGGCAGCCAGGTTGGGGTCTGGACGTGAACTTTGCTGATACCTGACCCTGATCTGCTAACTTGACTTTATGGGTTGACCTTGGTTTTGTCTGGATTGTCTGGGCTCTTGGCTTAACCTTGCTGCTGTTGCTGACCTATTCTGGAGGGGTTTTTGTTCAGGTACTATGGGACTGCAACTCTTGGTGAGGATCTTGCTTCATGTCTGGTTTGCTTCAGTTCCTGGCTGACCTTCCCTTGCTGAGCATCCTGCTTCTGCTACCTGATGCAGACCTGTGAAAACCAGAAAGTCACTGCTACTCCATTGGAAATGTGATCAGGGTGGGGAAGATCCCACTAGATTAGATGTGCCTCTGAGAGATAGGTAAGGTATCCATTATCGTGTCGGTTCCTATACTGAGGTTCAGTGGTTTCATTTAGCACTGTTCTTTGCTGATGGTTGTCTATTAACTGAATTCTCACTGATGTTATAAACCCACTCCAGGAAGGCTTAGGGTAAGAGCTCTTTCTCAGTGTACATGCCCTTGATGACCAGAGCCTCTTTTATGGGCCCTGTGTCCATGTAGCAGGGTACCTGCCAGTGCCCACAGATGGTAGAAGAGGCAGCATGAAAGAAAATTACCTTACATTGTGCTAGAGTAGGCTCAGGTAAGGTACTGGGAAAAAATTATTCACTGACAGGGTTGTGAAGCACTGGGACAGACTCCCCGGGGAAGTGGTTGAGTTGCCATCCACAGACTGATTTCAAAGATATGTAGATGAGGCACTTTGGGCCAAAGGCCCTGAGGTTTAGTGCCAGCTTAATGGTTGGACTTGATGATATTAACATCTTTGCTAAGTAAAATGGTGCTGTGATTCTGGGAAAATCAAGCAGGAAACAGCAGAACAACTCTGAGATATTTTGCTTAAGAAACTGAACACAGTACTTTGCTTACCAAAATGATGTGCCAGAGTTGGAACAATACAAAGAATATCTTCAGGGATGATCAGAAAAAGTCCATTTTATAGTCAAAGGGTAAGGAAGAGACTTCAAAAAACTGTCAGCCTAACAAAACAAACCTTTACTTCTAAGTATTTTGAGACAGGTTAACACTAACTTGAACAAGGACTGTATAATGTAAAGAAAAGCATAAAGTGGTTGTGAAGACATCTAAGACTGGATGTCACAAGGAAGTTTCTAACAATGAGGAAAAATAAGGCCCTGGAATTAGCTCCAAGTAAAAATGGTGACAGAAAACTTCTGCAGTAATGACCAAGGTCATAATCACTGAAAGGAACTATTGGGCATGTTTCATTCAGTTAACACAAGTGTAGATTTGATGACTCCAATGGTCCCCTTAAATCCCCTCTCCATTGTTCAGGAATTACCACAACACAGTCTCAGAATAAATCATCCTTTGGCTGCAGATAGAGAGAGAGAACAGAAGATTGCTGCAGAGCAGACAGAAAGACCTTACTCCATAGTGACCATACAGCATTTTAATCTGGTACTTGACAACCAGCTCTGCCCTGAGGATATGCAACAGCTCAGATTTCCCTGTACTACCATCAACACAATGCAAAGTAGGCAGGTCAGTGAAGGGACAATAAGCAGGATTTGTGGAACATTTATTGGACACTGAGGTACAGATGGGGCTCAGGTAGGTAATCATTAATGAGCCTGTCCTAGTCCTAGAGAGTCAGCAAGGACTTGATGGTTTCATGAGTAAATTTGTGAAATTTCCTGGTTGGTATTCAAGTCAGGAGAGAAAAAGATCACAATTAATGTCAATTAGATCACTTCTTACCAGTTAGACTATTAGTAGAATCTATTATTATTATTATTGTTGTTGTTGTTGTTGTTGTTATTGTTATTATTATTAATTGCAGGTAACAATTCACACATCATGCTCAGTTATTGCCTTGCACTCAGACACTCCCTGACTGACCTGGTTTCACAGTGTGCTTGTGGCCTTGAGAGACTTGAGAATGTTGATGTTCTGAGTTTTTCTGTTCTTGTGAATCCACAGCACGGAGAGTCTCCTGACCCTATGTATTCTTAGGAAAGTTCCACTCGCCTCTCAGCACCTACCCTTTCTTTCTTTGATTTGATCTGGTTTCTGGTATCAGATGCACAAGCCCTGCTCATTCAATCAAATTCATTCCATGTGGGCTTTTGTGACAGAAATGCAGTGCCAGACTTGATCCAAAAGCCATCATATGTCCCACAGGACACTGTCCTGTCCCATGATTTCAGTTTGAAGTAGTAATGCATACTTCCAATCCCTCTGAACACAGTTCTTTTGTATCTATGGGAAATTTATATCTTTGCTGCTGCACATTATAACAAAGAATTTCAAAGTGCATCACTTACAGCAAGATAACCAAGAGACAAACCACTCCTGCCTGATTGTTTCAGCTCAGAGTATGAACCCTTTTGTACAGAAGGCTGTACACATCTCTAAGGCTTCCTCCAGGTCTTACGGCGTCAGTCCCAGCTGCCTGTGAGAGTGAGAAAGATAAGCACACCCAAATGCATGTCTTGTGGCCTGAAGTTAATACAGGCTGCTCCAAAACTTGTTTTGGGGTTGTGTAAGCACATGTGCCTTTCAACTGCTGTTATCTTTCAACAAAACACAGATGGAGTGAAGAGATGAAGGTAATACACTAAGTGCTAAGATGAAGATGGGGCTGACTGAAGGAAAAGAAGCAGTTAGGAAGGAAACCACTTTCTTCCTTACTTGGGCTGTGCTGGAGGGATTTTGAGTTTCAGAGAAATGAGATGTATGCTGTGGTTGAGATAAACCTGAGCTTTGAGAAGGATTAATCTCTGTATCTCAAACTGACAATGGTTTAAAGTGACATCTGAAATAAAGTTATCTGGAGTGGTTGCCTCAGTTATATCAGTTATCTGGAGTGGTAGTTACCCTTGTGTTATCTTTATGAATGTGTTTGTCAAAACCTTCCAAAAGTTAGTTTTATATTTACTGTCTTGTGAGCCCAAATGCTTTTGGAGAAGTGTCAAAGTGAAGAAGAATTTTTTCAGCAAAAGTATCACCTGAAGAAAGTAGACTCTAAAGAAATATTTGACAAAATTTGGTTTCAAGAAGACTTCAAGTGTGAGCCAATATGATTTTTATTGTAAGAAAAGATAAGATGTTATTCAGAATAAACTGTATTTTGGTCTTATGACCCATTGCATAAGAGTTAAACAGACTGAATTTTTTGTTGCATTTTTACCCTTGGTATGCCTTAACCATCTATTAAGTAGCAGAGTAAACTTTGCCAATGAACTCTGTCATGCTATTGCTTAGTTTTAAATCTGATTTTTTACGATACTCTTGCTACTGATTTTTAAAGCAATCTCAACTTTCATAACACTGAATAATGAGGTTTTCTATGCAGGTCTCTTTTTTCCCCTGTAAAATAAGTGATCTGGGGATCCATGAGTGTAAGATGTGCTTGTAGATAGACCCTTTCTGTGACTGTGGTAAAAACAAGCAGTGATTTGCAGACAACTCCCTTAAGCAGAAATTTCCCTCATTTTTTGAGCAACTGCTCATTTTTTGATGTTTACTGCTCCTGGGCTTTCACAAACACATATATGCTGTCATAGCTGAACTGAAATTTCTGCCCATCCTGCATTTTAGATTAATTCAACACATATTTACATATGTGTGCAACTGCTTGAAGATAATAGAATTTTCATTTTTCAGCTCTGAGCTTAGTGTAGTGTTCCATTCCATTGCATAGGATAGATGAAACTAATTCAAAAGCTACGTGGAGGTTTCATAATTTTAATGTCCCTTCATAAAAGAAAAATACTGTTCTAAGAGATTTCACTGCTTAAGTAAAAGGCACAAAAAGAGGTCAGTGAATTGGCCTGAACAAACAACAAAATTTGGCTTGCAACCTGAAGGCACGAGTAACACTTGCATTTCCCTATCTCAGCAAACTAAGCCCTTCTGAGACAAAAAAGAGGAATCTTAATGAAGAAACTATCCATTTAAATGATGTGTATTTTGGTGTAAGGCGCTATCCAGATAAATGTTCCTGCCTTTCATTTCAGTATGCACACAAACAGTTTGTAAAGGACCACCATATAATGTGCCCAGTTGCCAGTTGTACATGTGTTCCCAATCCTTAAATCGTGTTCTGATGGGCATTGAAAACTGGGTTCATCAGATGTCTTCCAGAATTTCCATTATGAAAATTCCAGCTGTGCTTATGGGAATGCAAATTTCTCATGCAGATATTTGCATTTCTTGCTTTGAGCTAAGGACTTTAATCAAATTACTGGTTTGTTACTTGGATAAGACTATGCTTTAAAAAATAAATGGGGACTGTGGTCTTCGTTGAATTGCTCACAGATGACTTTTTTCATCATTAAATTAGAGTAACACGGAAGAGTGCTTTTAACAGAACAGGGCTTTGTTTCAAATGCTGGCTTCACTGTTTTATGCTACATGTGAACAGTTTCCTAGAAAATCTTGTGAGCTTTTCCCTGGATGCTCAATGGAAAGATGTACAAGACAACATGATTTGAATGATGTACTTCTAGCAGTGTTAGAGCAGGATGAGCTTTGAATATTATTTGTTTCCTGAATTGATTCACTGTAGCAGACTTGAATCGAGCTGCCATTGCAGTATATGTGGCATTGGTGTGTGTGGAAATAGTTCAGCTATTTTGGAAGGGTCTGATTCCATGACTTCCAAAATTTCTTTGGGTTGCAAACTCATAGGTTTAAGGTGGGGGCAACTGAATCACCTCTGGATTATAAACAGAAG
Organism: Cisticola juncidis; assembly: GCA_013400215.1. Classification (NCBI taxonomy): domain Eukaryota; kingdom Metazoa; phylum Chordata; class Aves; order Passeriformes; family Cisticolidae; genus Cisticola; species Cisticola juncidis. Next base: position 231,500 of record VXBR01010134.1, on the reverse strand, counting down.
AGAGAAAAGAGAAAATGCCTGCTCTCAGACAAGATGCATGTTTTCAGAGGATCCTAAACCCAGTAACTGGCCTTTTTCCTACTAATACTGGGGTTGATATTTTCTTTCCCAGAACAAAACCTTATCAAACTTCCAATATATCCAGTAGAACACAGGGATTTAGTAGATGGTGTATATAATGCTTGTTAAAGATATTTTTATTCATATGACAATATTCAGTTAGATGGTCAGTTACACACAGAGAGGTGTTCCAGAAGATTGGTGCCATGAGGTGCCGCCCAACATTTTGGGCAGATTTCCCTCTTAGATCCACAAATTCCTGTCCATGAACTGACAACTACTTGATTTAAATCTATGGAAAGGAAGCTTTGGAGGGAAGATGTACTTACAGAGGCAGGAAAACAGCACAGCAAACACCTTTGAATCTCATGTGCATGAGGAGGGTGCAATAATGGAAGGTGAACCAAACTGTGTGAGAGCAGCTGTTCAGGGTGTCCCTGCTGAGCAGCCGTGTGCCTCAGAGCTCAGCCAGGGCAGGGCAGCACACAGGGACTGTGGGCTGAGCACAGCCCACGAGTTTTGCTTGTTGGTGTGGTCAGAGAGCTCTGGGGTTTGTTCCTGAGGGCTGGAGAGGGGAGAGCAGGGAAGGGCAGAGGATGGACCAGCCCTCCCAACACGGGTGTCTCCGGGTGCTGAGCTGGGACCCAGCATGGTGACAATGCAGGATGCTGGCAATGGCAAGCCAGGGTGTCATTGCCAAGTGCTGCATTTCTACCATCTCTGCTGAAAGGCAGAAAAACTGTTCCTGCAAGCCACTGTTGTCACCTGTGGCACAGTCTCTGTCATGAGGGGAAGGAAGACTCCAACACAAATTATCTTTTGACTTGATATTTTTAAATTTACAACACAATTTTTCAGGCACAGACTCAGGTCAATTACAGGTACATTGCTTCAAACAGATTGATGACATCCAAACCAGACACATTGACTCAGGATGGGCTTAGTGCACACAAGGCTAAAGTCAAATATGTTTCAGTGACGGTCACTTTAAAAGTAAATAAAATCCCTTTGCAATTGAAAAGAATTCTCTAGTTCCAGTCCTAATGTACCAAGAATGTAGCAAGACTTTTCCTGTTAGCTCTAATCACAGCATTTTGGCAAATCCTCCAGTGTATCAATTCACTGGGAACACAGACACTGGTCACTACCTCAACAAGAGTAAGGAAGTTCAAAAGGCTGTGTCATCTTTTACGGAACCATACCGGAATTTTAAAGACACGTTTAGAGTCAGCAAATGTTTGTCTACAATTCAACAGTAGTCAAAAATGATCAGTAAGATATTCTCATATTATTGTGAATTCCTTAGCATCTTTGTTGGGAGCTTGTAGTAACCATGAACAGCACCATATTCCCAAATTAAATATGAACAAGCAGGTCTGATCTGTTTCTGTCATGAACTACTAACTTCAAGCATTTCAAGAGAGATTACATTCTGGTCTGAGTCTTGCGCTTGTTTTTCCGCTGTTTTAGATAAACTGTGATTTTCAAGGAGAGAAGAGTAAAATTTTCACCTCCTTCATATATAATCTGATCTAATCTACCTATTTCAGCTTTGATTACTTTATAACTCTTATAATTTCAAATTAGTTCATTTGGAACTAAACTAGAAAGTCCAGACTAAATCATGATCTTTTATGAGGATGCAGTTCTGACATGACAGTTAACATGGTGCCAAATCCTGTCTGGCAACTCTCGAAATTTTGGATTGCTCCAAATTAAGACCAACGTGTGTCCTGTAGGACAGGCAGCCATTACAGCTATGCATATGGGTTTTGTGATGCTAGACTCTAAAAAAACATTGTATAAAAGAAAAGTGAAAGCTATGAAATATGTAATGTAAAAGATAAGTAGGGAACAGACTGACTTGATGGCTTTCATGTGTGCCTCTAAAGTGGGATCCCTGAAGCCACTTGCATTATTTTGCATCCGTCTGGTGTGTATCCACAGAGACCAAACCAGCAGGACACTTGAAACAACAGACAGGATTAAAGGCATGCCTCCACCAGCATTAGAGAGAAGAATTAATACACCCAAACTGTCTTTCCCTGTGGTTCTCATTGCTGAAGAGTTTGTCAGGGATGAAGGAGCAGTGAAGTTGTTGTGCACCCTGTAGATATGCAAGGCGAAGGGAATTGGGGCTGCGATGCAGCAGAGCCACGACGTGAGCAGCATCCAGGGCACCAACCTGGCAATTCTTTGCTTCATCCAGATGAAGAAAGGCTCTGTAAAACTGGCAACCTTGACACAATAGAAGACACTAAGCCACGCTCCAAACCAGAGGCTGGAGTAGTTCAAAAACAAATAGACTGTCTTGATAACTCCGTATATATTCTCTTCAAAATAGGAGGGTTCACAAAATATAGTTAAGAATAAATCCAGTATAATCCAGCAGTGTAGTGTAATTTTAGATGAACTCATTGAGACCATGATCATATCATATGGGGACCATGTTTTGATCCCCATGCAGCTCAATGAACTGGCAGCCAAGATAATTCCAGCTCCTAGAATTCCTGCCATGGATTCAACGATAGCAATTGCTCGACAAAGGAGAGCAAAAGGTGGCAGCATTGTAACCCAAGAACTCAGAGTTATCAGTCAGCTTTGCCTGGGCCCCGTGATAGCCTCAGATTTGCCAGGCACTGCCAATCCCAAGTAGCTCTTGTGGGCAATGCTCACGTATTTATCTCAGGGGCAGAAGTTTCCTAATGTCATTTAATAGTTTTGCTGTTTTGCATGTTGTTTTGGAGCTTGATGTCTCAGCTGATTTGTCTAAGCATGCAAATTGGATAAAGATTCAATTACATCGTTTTCATTTTGGTCAAATGGTTTGCATTGCAATGGTGAAGGATTTGCCCTGGAAGGGTTACGGAGCGGTGAACTGTGACGTTTTTACAAATGTGAGTTTCCACTCCAGGGTCTGATGTCCTGCTTTCCATGTCTAGATTTGTTTCTTATACCTGATGCCTTATACTTTCCCTGTCTTGCACTTCTGAGTTTATCATAATACTTGTCATGACATCTTCTTATCTAGGGGCAGCTCTTTGCTTTATCAGGTACATTCAATTGCTGATGCAAGGAACATTTTCACACTTTTCTTTTTGTGTATGGATAATTTTAACCTTTATACTTATCTTTGAGTGCTTGCTTGGAGTGTTCCACAAAAAAATCTGTGGCAAGATAAGCACAGAGGAAAGGACTATCATTTTAGCAGAGTATTTCACTTGCCCATTTTTCACAAATCACCTGAAAAAATGCAGGTATTGCCCGAGCAATTTAAGATCTGACAATACAAGATTACACACGGAGCAATAGCACAACTATTAATTGAGTCAGTTTTGCTCCCATATGGAACATGCTTACATTTAAAATTCTGCTATACTTGCTTAAAGAACTGAATTCAAACACTTTCTACATCTGAAAAGAAACAGTTGAGTGGAGATGCTTGGGTTAATTAAAAAACTTTGGGACTCGCATTTCATCTGTAGCCCAGAAGACAGAAAGAAACACACAAAGGCTCTTACACATGCAGTGACACAAGTAGCTGTCAGTAGTAGAGTAAGAAGTTGTGGGCAGTGATCAAATGAGAAATTCTGAGACATTTTCAAGGTAGTTTCTTTGGGCAGTCTGAATTTCCCAGTGCTTAAGGTACTCTATGATTGTCTAGGGCAGTGATCAAACCTTTTTGATTATGCACCTGTAGGAATAAAACTTTCTGAGCATTCACCTCAGCTGTATGTTTAATTTTTATGTATTTCATACACATACCCTTGTATATGTTTTGTGCGTGTTATGTACAGATACAGTTTATTATACATCACATCAAAATAAAGACTGAAATAATTCAAGATTGAATAAACAATATTTTAAAAATTAATTTATTTTAATATTAGTACAAATATTTTTCTGTTTTCAATAAAAATATTAGTAATTTTTTTTTAGTGAGAGCAATGGGATCTGATATGTTTCATTACTTTCTTAGCCTCTGGATTTCTCACTCTGTGGCACAGTGATGCAAAGGTCTGGCTCTACATCCAGTTTCTTCTGATACTTGCTCTGAATGGTTTTCCCACTACCACAACTGCAAAGGTCTTTGTAGAAATTCAGCTGTAAATATCCAGATTCCCTGATGTTAAAACTTGCAAACCAATCAAATATTGTTCTGGTTTTATATGTTTAACAAATGTGTTCAGAACTCACAGAAGCTTCTCCTTCGGGAAAGTTTAAAATCAATTAGAACATTATGCTTCAGCATTTTGCTAGTGTATCTGTACAAGAGTTTTTGTAGTTGTCACACTTACACAATTTTGGCCCAGAAATCTTTTGAAAAGCAGTTACTTTCTCATCCACTGTTAGAATTTCACTTTCACCTTGAAGGAATACAAAAAGGGTGTTTGGTTTTTTGAAAGGAACTGCTCTGAAGCATGCTATTGACAGAAACTTCCAACAGAAAAAAGTCAGCGAATACAGAACACTTGCCTTTTAGTAAAAGCAAACTGTGTAGCTGCTTTTTAAATTCAACTCATTAAATTCAGCTCTTTAAATTCAGATCTTCTGAGTTCACTTTTTGAATCACTGAATCACAGAATGGGTTGAAAGGGACCTTAAAACCATACAATTCCAACCCCCTGCCATAGTCAGGGACGCCTTCCTGTAGACCAGGCAAATCAAAGCCCCATTCAGCACTGAGCCTGAGCCTCTTGCCATGAGCTGGCCAGCAAATGTTTGTGTGGTACCTGTGGGGCTTATGGGCAAGGTTTTGGTACAGAGAAGGCTGCAAGGGTGGTTTGTGTGAGAAGGGACCAGGAGTTGCTCCTGTGTCATACGGAACCAGTCCCATTTACCCCCAAGAGGGACCACCACTGGCCAAGGCTTTGCCCACCAGTGATGCTGCTCACATCTCTGTGACAAGTCAGTGAGGGAAGGGCAAAGACCTGTGCACAGCAGCTGTGAGAGACAGGACAGAGAGAGAATATGTGAGAGAAACAGCCTGGCAGTCAGCCAGGTCGGTGAAGAATGAGGGGGATAAGATGCTCCAGGCACCAGAGCAGAGCTTGTAAAGGACCAGCATATAATGTGCCCAATTGCCAATTGTACATGAGCTCCAATTTCTTAGATCCTGTTCTGATGGGAGTTGAAAACAGAGTCCAACAGATGTCTTCCAGAATTCCCATTATGAAAATTCCAGGAATGCTTATGGGAATGCAAATCAGAGAATGGTCCTGTAGTGATCTCTCATGTAGATATTTGCATTTCTTGCTTTAAGCTAAGGACTCTAATCAAATTAGGGTTTTTTAACTTGGAAAAGATTGTGCTTTAGAAAAAAAACATGGGGATCACTCTCTTTCTTCCTCTGAATTACTCACTGATGATTTTTTTCATCATTAAATGTCAATAATCTGGGAAGGTGTTTTTAATGGAAAATAGTTTTGTTGGCCTCACTGTTTTATGCTTCTAGTGAGCATCAAAGAAAATGTTGTGAGCTTTTCCTGGATATTCAGTGCGAACAGCTATAGGACAAGATGATTTGAATGAAGTCTTTCTAGAAGTGTTAGAGCAGGATGAGCTTTGAATTTGTTTGTTTCCTGATTTGAATCGAGCTGCCATTGCAGTTTATGTAGCATTGCTGTGTGTGAAAAATTCAGGTTTTTTGGAAGGGTCTGATTCCATGACATTCAAACTTTCTTCACGTTGCAAAGTAGTCAGTTTAAAGTGGGGGGAACCAAACCACCTCTGGATTACAAACAGAAGAGACGAAAGAGAAAATGCCTATTCTCAGACAAGATGGATGCCTTCAGAAGATCCTATCAAACTTATCTTATAATTTATCCAGTAGAATACAGGGATTTAGTAGATGGTGTATAAAATGCTTGTTAAAGATATTTTTATTCATATGACAATATTCAGTTAGATGGTCAGTTACACACAGAGAGGTGTTCCAGAAGATTGGTGCCATGAGGTGCCGCCCAACATTTTGGGCAGATTTCCCTCTTAGATCCACAAATTCCTGTCCATGAACTGACAACTACTTGATTTAAATCTATGGAAAGGAAGCTTTGGAGGGAAGATGTACTTACAGAGGCAGGAAAACAGCACAGCAAACACCTTTGAATCTCATGTGCATGAGGAGGGTGCAATAATGGAAGGTGAACCAAACTGTGTGAGAGCAGCTGTTCAGGGTGTCCCTGCTGAGCAGCCGTGTGCCTCAGAGCTCAGCCAGGGCAGGGCAGCACACAGGGACTGTGGGCTGAGCACAGCCCACGAGTTTTGCTTGTTGGTGTGCTCAGAGAGCTCTGGGGTTTGTTCCTGAGGGCTGGAGAGGGGAGAGCAGGGAAGGGCAGAGGATGGACCAGCCCTCCCAACACGGGTGTCTCCGGGTGCTGAGCTGGGACCCAGCATGGTGACAATGCAGGGTGCTGGCAATGGCAAGCCAGGGTGTCATTGGCAAGTGCTGCATTTCTACCATCTCTGCTGAAAGGCAGAAAAACTGTTCCTGCAAGCCACTGTTGTCACCTGTGGCACAGACTCTGTCATGAGGGGAAGGAAGACTCCAATACACTTTATCCTTTGACTTGATATTTTTTAATTTACAACACAATTTTTCAGGCACAGACTTAGATCGTTTACAGATACATTGCTTCAAACAGATTGATGACATCCAAACCAGACACATTGACTCAGGATGGGCTTAGTGCACACAAGGCTAAAGTAAATATGTTTCTATGACAGTCCTTTTTAAACTGTGTATATTCACAGTGGAGCTGAAAGGGGACATGAAGCTCCAGTTCTGTTGTAACAACATTGCAGTGACACAGATCACTCTTTCAGCAAGAGGAGGAAACTCAAAAGGACATGTCATTCTTTCCTAAACCATACTGGCATCTTAGAGATACTTTTAGAATCAACCAACATTGATCTAGAGTTCACCCAGAGTTGCAAATGATCAGTGGGATGTTCTGAAAATGTTGAGATTTCCTTAGCATCCTAATTAGGAGCTTTTAGTAAGGAGAAACAGCATTCAAGCCTTATATTCACAGAATATGACCATACCTGTGCTTAACCTGTCTGTTCTCTTTGTATCTGGAATTGTAACTTAAAGCATTCCAAGACATCACATCCTAATCAGTCTTGTCCCTGTTTTTCTTCTGTGTTAGAAAAATAGTGGTGATTTCCAAGGAAAGTACAGCAGATAGTTGACAATTTATACAATTTTCATAACAAGACTAATGACCAAATAATGCAAATTTTTGGCTTCTTCATAATTCCAGAACAAGGCCCTAATATGCGCTTTCCAGTATCTATTCTATTATACCTCTGATGACTTCACCTCTAGTTCATCTGGATCTAAAATACAAAGTCCAGACTAAGTCATTTTCTTTTACCTGGATGCAGTTCTGACATGAAAATTAATGTGGTGCCAAATCCTAGCTGGCAGCTCTTGAAATTTTGGATTGCTCCAAATTAAGACCAATGTGTGTCCTGTAGGACATGCATCTAATAGAACTTCACAGATAGATTCCGCATAACTTAGAGGTAAAAAGTCACAGGATAAGAGCAGGATCAAACTAATAAAATATATAATATAAAGGATGAGGAAGGAACAGACTGACTTGATGGCTTTCATGTGTGCCTGTAAGCTGGGATCCCTGAAGCCACTTGCATTATTTTGCATCTGTCTGGTGTGTATCCACAGAGACCAAACCAGCAGGACACTTGAAACAACAGACAGGATTAAAGGCAAAGCTGTACTTGCATTACAGAGATAAATCAATAAAGTCAAACTGTCTTTCCTTGAGGTTCTCATTGCTGAAGAGTTTGTCAGGGATGAAGGAGCAGTGAAGTTGTTGTGCACCCTGTAGATATGCAAGGCGAAGGGAATTGCTGCTGTGATGCAGCAGAGCCACGACGTGAGCAGCATCCAGGGCACCAACCTGGCAATTCTTTGCTTCATCCAGATGAAGAAAGGCTCTGTAAAACTGGCAACCTTGACACAATAGAAGACACTAAGCCACGCTCCAAACCAGAGACCACAGCAGTTTAGAGCCATATAGATTGGTCTGAAAAATACAAATATATTCTCTTCACAATCGGAGCAGTCTTGCAAAATATTAAAGAACAAATCAAATGTGGTCCATGATTGTGAAATGAATCTAGATGAACTCAGCGAGATCATGATCAAATCATATGGGGACCTTGTTTTGTTCCTAATGCAGCTCAATGAACTGGCAGCCAAGATAATTCCAGCTCCTAGAATTCCTGCCATGGATTCAATGATAGCCATTGATAGACAAAGGAGAGCAAAAGGTGGCAGCATTGTAACCCAAGAGTTATCATTCAGCTTTGCCTGGGCCCCGTGATAGCCTCAGATGTGCCAGGCTCTGCCAATCCCAAAGAGCTCTTGTGGGCAATGCTCACGTATTTATCTCAGGGGCAGAAGTTTCCTAATGTCATTTAATAGTTCTGCTGTTTTGCATGTTGTTTTGCGGCTCAATATCTCAGCTGATTTGTCTAAACATTCAAATTGGATAAAGATTCAATTGCATAATTTGCATTTTGGTGAAGCTGTATGCTCTGGAAGGGTTATGGAGCAGGTGAACTGTTGTGTTTACAAATGTGGGTTTGCACTCCAGTGTCTGATGTCCTGCTTTACATGTCTAGATTTGCTTTTTTTCTGTCTGATGCCTTAAAGTCTCCCTATTTTTAGAGTTTATGAGACATAATTGCCATAGACTCTTCTAATACAAGGGTAGCTCTTCTCTTTATCACATATTTTCAAATTTCTGCTGCAAAGAGAAATCTTTTTCTTTGTGTGTGGAGAGATTTAAGCATTTTAATTATCCAGTAGAAGACAGGGATTTACTAGACTGTGTATAAAAAGCATAGTAAGGATAATTTTATTCATATGACAGTAGGTAATTAGCTGAACAGTGGCAGACAGAAAGGTCTTCCAGGAGACTGCCTGTATACCTTTCAATATTTTTGTTGGCTTTTGCTTTCAGATTTCCAAATTCATGTTAATGAACTGGTAACTACTTGATTTAATTCAATGGAAAGGAAGCTTTGGAGGGAAGATGTCCTTTAAGGAGGCAGAAAAATAGCACAGCAAACACATTCAAATCTCTGTGCATGAGGAATGTGGAATAATGGAATGTGAACCAAATTGTGCACCAGGGCACCAGCCTGGCGATTCTTTGCTTCATCCAGATGAAGAAAGGCTCTGTAAAACTGGCAACCTTGATACAATAGAAGAGACTAAGCCCTGCTTCAAACCAGAGACCAGAGTGGTTTAGCGACACATAGAGATACTGGCAAAGAGAGAGTTATTATCTTCATAATTGGAGCATTCACAATATCTACTCATAAGCAATCTAGTAAGATCCAGGAGAGTAAAATGAGTCTAGATGAACTCAGCAAGATCATGATCAAATCATATGGGGGCCATGTTTTGCTCCTAATGCAGATTGATGAACTGGCAGCCAAGATAATTGCAATTCCTTGAACTACTGCCGTGGATTCAATTATTTCAATTTATAGAAAAAGGAGAACAGAGGATGTGACCATTGCAACCTAAGCCCTTGCAATTATTCAGCTTCTCCTAGGCCCTGAAAGCCTTGAATCTGTCAGGCAATCCTTGTGTGCTGTTATGGGCAATGATCGTGTATTTATCTCAGGGACAGAAATATCCTAATGTAATTTAATATTTCTGCTATTTTACATTTTGGTTTTGGAGTTGATGTCTCAGCTGATTTGTCTAAACGTGCAAATTGGGTCAAGATTCAACTACATAGTTTTCATTTTGGTGAAGGGATTTGAATTGGAAGGGTTATGGAACAGCTCAGCTGGGCTTTTAGAACTGTGGGTTTCCAGTCCAAGTCTAATGTCCTGCTTTAAATGCCTAGATTTGTGTTTTATATCTAATGCCTTAACCACTCCCTGTCTTGCACTGTCTTCTTAGTTTACGAGAGTAATCTCTGTGGCCCCTTCTAATACCAGGGCAGGTCATTGTCTTTATCAGATGTATTTAAATATTTGCTAATATTTGGTGGGCATGTGGCAGCCAATCAAGGTCAACCTACCAAAGGTATAAAGAATTTTCATTGTCTCTCCCCTGTCATTGTACAATATTGTAAATGTTCTAGTGTTTCAAGGCCTTGTTTTTACGAAATGAACCAAATTGATGACATTCTGTAGCAGCTTTTGTAGGCCTGGCTCCAGGTTTTTGCTGTACTAATTTGTCAGTGAACATTGCAGTGAACGAATTCCAGGTGTAGTGGTGACTAGGTAACCTTACCACCCAATCCTTCCATGCCATTGCCAGCACCCTGCATTGTCACCATGCTGGGTCCCAGCTCAGCACCCGGAGACACCCGTGTTGGGAGGGCTGGTCCATCCTCTGCCCTTCCCTGCTCTCCCCTCTCCAGCCCTCAGGAACAAACCCCAGAGCTCTCTGACCACACCAACAAGCAAAACTCGTGGGCTGTGCTCAGCCCACAGTCCCTGTGTGCTGCCCTGCCCTGGCTGAGCTCTGAGGCACACGGCTGCTCAGCAGGGACACCCTGAACAGCTGCTCTCACACAGTTTGGTTCACCTTCCATTATTGCACCCTCCTCATGCACATGAGATTCAAAGGTGTTTGCTGTGCTGTTTTCCTGCCTCTGTAAGTACATCTTCCCTCCAAAGCTTCCTTTCCATAGATTTAAATCAAGTAGTTATCATTTCATGGACAGGAATTTGTGGATCTAAGAGGGAAATCTGCCCAAAATGTTGGGCGGCACCTCATGGCACCAGTCTCCTGGAAGACTTTATGCTTTCAATAGACCACTTAATTAACTATTGTCATATGAATAAAATCATCTTTACTATGCCTTTTATACACAGTCTAGTAAATCCTTGTGTTCTGATGGATGATTACAATGCTTAAATCTCTCCACGCACAAATGAAAAAGATGATAATCCTCTTTGCAGCAGAAATTTGAAAATATGTGATAAAGAGAAGAGCTACCCTTGTATTAGAAGAGTCTATGGCAATTATGTCTCATAAACTCTAAAAATAGGGAGACTTTAAGGCATCAGACAGAAAAAAAGCAAATCTAGACATGTAAAGCAGGACATCAGACACTGGAGTGCAAACCCACATTTGTAAACACAACAGTTCACCTGCTCCATAACCCTTCCAGAGCATACAGCTTCACCAAAATGCAAATTATGCAATTGAATCTTTATCCAATTTGAATGTTTAGACAAATCAGCTGAGATATTGAGCCGCAAAACAACATGCAAAACAGCAGAACTATTAAATTATATTAGGACATTTCTGCCCCTGAGATAAATACGTGAGCATTGCCCACAAGAGCTCCTTGGGATGGGCAGAGCCTGGCACATCTGAGGCTATCACGGGGTCCAGGCAAAGCTGACTGATAACTCTGAGCTCTTGGGTTACAATGCTGCCACCTTTTACTCTCCTTTGTCTATCAATGGCTATCATTGAATCCATGGCAGGAATTCTAGGAGCTGGAATTATCTTGGCTGCCAGTTCATTGAGCTGCATTAGGAGCAAAACATGGCTCCCATATGATTTGATCATGGTCTCTCTGAGTTCATCTAGATTCTTCTCACAGTCATGGAGTACACTGGATTTGTTAATGAGTATGTTTTATGAACCCTTCTTTTATACAGAAAACGTGATGATACCTGCCACGATAATTTTTACGGTCCTGAACTACTCCAGCCTCTGGTTTGGAGCGTGGCTTAGTGTCTTCTATTGTGTCAAGGTTGCCAGTTTTACAGAGCCTTTCTTCATCTGGATGAAGCAAAGAATTGCCAGGTTGGTGCCCTGGATGCTGCTCACGTCGTGTTTCTGCTCCATCACAGCCGCAATTCCCTTTGCCTGGGATGTCTACAGGGTGCACAACAACTTCACTGCTCCTTCATCCCTGACAAACTCTTCAGCAATGAGAACCACAGGGAAAGACAGTTTGGATGTATTAATTCTTTTCTCCAATGCCAATATATGCATGCCTTTAATCCTGTCTGTTGTTTCAAGTGTCCTGCTGGTTCGGTCTCTGTGGATACACACCAGACAGATGCAAAATAATGCAAGTGGCTTCAGGGATCCCAGCTTACAGGCACACATGAAAGCCATCAAGTCAGTCTGTTCCTTCCTCATCCTTTATATTATATATTTTATTTGTGTGCTTGTCATCTTATTCTCTGTTTTTTCTCCTTTCAGCAATGAAGAATTGATCTGTATAGTTTTAAGCTCTGCATGTCCTACAGGACACACATTGGTCTTAATTTGGAGCAATCCAAAATTTCAAGAGCTGCCAGCTAGGATTTGGCACCACATTAACTGTTATGTCGGAACTGCATCCATGTGAGAGACAGTGGCTTAGCCTAGTTTAGATCCAGATGAATTAAATTGAAACCATTAGAGGTGTAAATAATAGATGCTGGAATGAGTAGATTAGGGCCTTGATCTGCAGTCATGAAGAGGGTGGGTTGTCGCTTTAGTGGGATGTGAGTCTTACGAATAAATGTGTAACTTCTCTAGTACCTGCTGTACTTTCCTTGGAAATCACCACAATTTCTCTAACAGCACTTGACAATGACACCCTGGCATGCTATTGCCAGCACCCTGCATTGTCACCATGCTGGGTCCCAGCTCAGCACCCGGAGACACCCGTGTTGGGAGGGCTGGTCCATCCTCTGCCCTTCCCTGCTCTCCCCTCCTTTTGCAGCCTTTCTCCCTCGGTGCTGATTGTCAGGCATGCAGTCTGAGTGTACATTGCAGATGGAGACAAAGGTCTCTCAGGCAATCTTCCAGAATGTCTACCCATAAGCCAAAATCAGCATTAGAGATGAGATGCATGCTAGCTGAACCTGAGCACCCCATCCTCATGGAGTCAACTAACAAGGTACATACATATTCCCATACACAGTTTATAGAAATGGTGCTATAGAAATGCTGCTAATAGTAGTCAACTATTTCAAAAGCTGCTCAGCATCCTGTAAGCCCACAGGGAGGGCTATGGTTGAAGCATAGATTACAATGTCCATGGCAAGGAGCAGCAGGAGTAGCTGTTCCATAAGGAAAGGAGGTCCAAAGTGTCAGCATCCCCACAAGGCAGGCAAGGACAGGACTGTCATGGAGTCCCACCTCCTATGGGCAAGGATAGCAGAGAAGCTCTATGAAGGGTCAGCCAGCAGTCCAGTCATATCAGATGTGTCCATCGTGATAAGACATGTCCAAGATCAAGCCAGTTATTCCAGTCTGTAGGCCAGGATCACTATCCAGGTCATTCAGGGGAAAGACCCAGGCAAAGCTGCAGCACAGCTCAGGGAGGGAGCAAGGGTGAGCACACAGCTTAGATGCAGCTTGTGATAGGATAGGGGCCTGAGCCCTACTGAGGCTTCTCCCAGTAATTTGTTTTAAGGTCAGTCAGCTGTGCTGTGGAAGTTGGCTCTGAAACTCAGCGGCCAAAACCCCAAAAGCAGTGCAGAGCCCCTGTCCATATTCACCATAGCAGTACCTGAGACTTTATCAATGAGTCCATCACAGTATCACCTTTTTATTGTCTGGTGGTAAAATGAATTATATCAGCAGTATTCAACACAAGTAAATTCCAATTCCTTGACAAAGAAATCAGAATTAACTACCAAAGTAGATGGGTAGTTAAGTACATAAGGTAGTTCAGTAAATATTAGAGAATAAGTATACAGTGTACAACACTCTAATCTGGTTTACCAGGAGCACAGCCAGTAGATTAAGGGAAGTGATTGTCTTCCTACACACTTTTTAAGGTGGTATCTGGAATATTTTGTCCAGTATTTAGGGGGGAAATTTATTTTTCTAGTGACTGGACACTACTAAATTTACACATAACACCAGGCTTAGGCTGACCACAAAGATTTGGAAGACAGATTTAGAATTCAAAACCATTTTGGCAAGTTGGAGATGCAATCTGATAAAATATGGACAAATGCCTACAGATGTGAATAAACACAAGCATATATACATTTGTGAAGAAAGCTGTAATAAAAATAAATGCCACACTGGGAGATGCAACCAAAAGTTTTTGTTGTATAAATTAAGGCATTGTACTCTTGCAGGTAGCTCTAATAAAGCTGTGATGCAGAACTATAAAAATTGGAAGCAACAGCCTTTTTTAGTTTAGAAAGAAGAAATCTGCAAAAGGGCTAACAAACATGCAAAAATAACTCTGAAGATATGGGAATAAACTTTTCTTAAAGTGCATTACAGAGAGAGCAAGGAGTGACTGGTTTCATAATTACAAAGACAGATTCTTTTTACAATTGGTGTTAAAACTTAGAGAAAAAGGTCATGTAGATTTTCATTGCAAACTTTTTAAAAGGGTTTGATCAACAAGCTGCAGAGCTGCAGGAGTGTCAAAGGGAAAGCTGATCCTGCCTTGGAGAAGTGAAGGAAAGAGAAGCTTATTCATCTAACTATATAGAAATCTACTAAAAATTTCATCAGTCTAGGATAAAATTTTTCCCAGGTAATTTTGCTGTTAGGTGGACCAAAGTGTTTGGTATTTAATAATACCTCGTAGTCACACAGGAAATTATTGAGTTCAAAATACGCCATGTTGTCAGGCAAATGCAAACTCCACTTTACAGATGCACTGGCAAGTTACCTGATGACTCAAACCCACATATTACAACAGAATCAAAGATACAAATGAAACTTGAAATCTCCAGAATCCTGAGTTTAAGCCTTAGCTTCTGAAACACAGTGCAATAACTGGAGATACTGAGGAGGATGAAAAGAGTAAGAAGAAGAGACATAAAATGAAATAGAAGAGAGAAGATGAAGGTTCTCAGGAGATATTAGGTAATTTTAACTTTTTTTAATATGTTAGCCTTTGATTTCACAAGCATTACTTTGTGATATTGCAGAGACTATGAAAAGCTTTAGTATCTAAGCTGTATCTAAACCACAACTGGGGACAGCAGATTTAGGGGCTGAACCAAAGAGAATTTTTGTGACTGATGACACTTCACTGTCTGGTCCACAGATGTAACTGTGATATTATGGATGTAATTCCAACAAAAAAATACTTAAAAACAATGTCTTGCTGATACCTTCTAAAGTATTTTGAATGACCATGAAGTTCATATGGTTTTAAATTTAGCTGTAAATGCTACGTTTCCATATATTTTCTTGTTGCAGCATTACAGTTAAAAATACACATTTTGAGACATAAATCTGAGTTGTGGTCAAGTGTCTATTGTATTTTAACATTCATGATTCAAGTGATTCTGCAGCAGAAAAATGTTATCTACATGTGAAATATAAACAATCCTGCTTGATAGACCCATAATCTCTGAAAGTCAAGGCCATTTTCACCTCACATATTGGCACACATTTTTTAGGTTATAAGGCTTTGTTCTATTTTGCTGCCACCAAGCATAGCAATTAGCCTGAGTTTTCCATAAGTAGGTGCAACTCCACATCTCACACCAGGTAGTCTTTCATCTGAATTGTATCTGTAGGGCTAATATAATAAAGCACAGGACATAATTTTTATATTACAAAATGCACCACTTTTGATTATATTCCATATCGAAAGGATATTTTTGGTATAGGCATTTTTCAGAATCAGAACGGAGTTTTACAGGAAACATACCTTTAAATCAGCCTTGTAAAAAACAGTGTAAAACAAGCACTTAAAGATCTACCCTGGAAAAACCATGGAAAATGGTTTTCTAGGATGTATTTAGGAAGCTGGTGCATGGTGAAGAAGCAATAACAGAGTTGATACACACTCAATTCCAAGAGAAGCCCTCTGGCAGTCTGCTGGACTCAGATATTTCATCTGCCTTAGCATGCCTCCTCAGTAGAAGCATGTGTAGCTGCTTATTCAGGGATTATGCTTTTTTCTTTTTTCCTTTCCTTAAATAAAGGCTTCAAAGGCTAAGACTTGCTTTTCTGAATGGAAAACTATGCCTCATGCATGTTTTGGAATGGTTTCACAGTGAATGTCTGAATGCGTAAAAAGATATACAACCACAAAAATCTTATTTAATATCAGTCTTTAGCCTGTCACAGAGAGAAAAAAAAATCAAGTTCTCACTAGTACAGTAACTACAAAAAAGCCTACAAAATCTTTAACAATAGCCTGAAGTGATATTCTAATTATGCTATTTATTCGTAGAGGTTGTGCCCAATGAAGCAACAAATGAGATATTAAAGTATAACAGAAAATAATAGAAGATATTAATGTAGGATAGGATTGTGACCAGGGAAACTCATGTACATTCATGTAGGACAGGGAAAAATAAGGTGTTTTTAGTTTCAACTTTAGGGTTTTCTGCCATCCTTATTTTCACTGCTTCTCCTGTCTTTCTTGCCTGATCTTCTCTACCCTCCTACCCTCCATTCTCAGACTCTCCTTTCCTAGTACCTGAAACCAACCCCTGTCATCAAGGATACCCTTCCTGTCTGCCTCCCAGTTCACATGTCTCGTATCCATTCTATCCACTTGGATCCCAGCTTTGAGTATAGTCTTCCTTATAGATGGACTGATGAATCTTCAGTTTAAGGACTCACACAGGTCAGGCTATTCCTCATTTTTTCCCCATTGTCTTTAACAAGTTCATCCAGGTAACTGAAGTGCCATCCATTGAGCTAATCTGTGGTTACAAACTTTGGTCTCTCCCCTTCTTCCTGCCTCCTCTCAACCTACAGTCTATTAACTGGTGATTGAGGTTAGAAGTATCAATGACTTTTCTGTCCTTTTTTTTCCTGAATAAAGATGTCCCAGAAAGCTGGAAGGACAGGTTGCCCAGGGAAGTGGTGGATGCTCATCAGAAGTGTTCAAGGCCTGGATAGAGATTAAGCAACCTGACCATGGTGGCATGGTTGAACTGGATGATTTTTAAAAGATCCCTTCCAACCAAGACATTCTGTGAGTCTTTGAGTTTGTGTACTGATAGACTGATGCTAGATGAGAGAGCAAGTTTTTGGTGGATAAAAGGGTGAAAAGTTGCCATCTGCATATGTGACTGTGAGTGTCTGAGAACACTTTTGTCCCAGAAGGGATCCCTCTCTGTCACCTGCAGGACAGTTAGAACACTCTGCTAGATCCCTGACTGACAGCTCCAACTGTGGGCTTAAATTGAATGGTTTAAACTGAATTTATCCTGTCATCAGTCTGGCAATCTACAATGGAACATCATGGCTCTCAGGCTGTCCTGCCTCCAGTTTTCTGAACTTCTTTAGTGAAGGAACAAGTGCTAGTGTTCTAATGTTTTCAGACCAAATTTATGCTTTTGATGGTCACCAAAGTTATTACTAAACTTTAGAAGACGGTCTTTCATATAAAGGAGATTTTCTTTCATGTTGTTTTAATCCACAAGTCACACTGCTCAGTGGTAGTATCACCAGGGACCATTTGAGGTAGAAGAGCTTGATTTTAACATTTTTTTTTAAACCTAAGTGCAGTCTCTCTGTAAGTGACAGCCTTTTCACAAGAGTTTTTAAGATGACCAGTGACATTAACATTGCGTCACCATGTTTTTCCAGTGCTCATTACAAAAGAGAAATATTTTGTGCAGTCTGTGATACACATATATTTTGGAAGGTTGAAGATGGAATGTCAATCCGTGAAGTAAAACTTCATTACCACACTGCTGTAGTGGAATTTACTATTCACATGATGTAGAAGATCAAAGTTCCAATTCAATTTCAGACAGATATTAGGATACATATTAGGAAAATAATTTTCTGAAATCTGCTTTTGATTCCAAGCCATTTGAAATACTAACCATTCAAAATTACCATAAGAAATACATGCAACAACATCTGTAAAATTCCTGTCAACACACTTAATACATTCATATCTCTTTGAATCATATGTCTATTTAATTCTAAGAGGTATCTAAAAGATAACTGCTGTTAAACATTGTTGTGTGTAACAGCTGGAAGGCATGCCGAACAATTTATTTTTTCAATGTGCTGATCAGTGTTAGATTTGGGAGAAGCTAATGCACTGTACAGAGAAGAGAAAGTGTCTGTCACAGAGAAAAAAGCCAGAGGTTCTCGTACTAATTTGTGGAGTCAAGGGAGCAGAGCTGTCATATGTGCCTTGAAGATAAGAAGGGAATGAGTTGATAAGGATTGCTTGTGACGTCTTCTCCCTCCCTGCCCGCCACCCCTCCCTCCCGGAGCCCCTCTTCCTGCTTCTGTAATTAGAAAAATTTTACAGGGAAACTTATTGTCTTTGCTTTCTGCAGGTGATAAAAGTGTATTCAAAGAAACCTACATGCTAGCAGGAAAAACAGCAGCACCATTTTCATGTATACGTGAATACTTCACACATTCAACTCTCAAGGTGCCCAAAGCTCTACAGGTTGTGTATTCAAAACCCTCTCAGAGTGTTTACATTGCCATCATGCAATCCNATATATATATTATATATTTCAGACAGAAAGTGCCTGTCACTGTCCTGTGACACAATCTGAAAGAAATTCCCATATCCAACTGGTGCTGTGGAAAGTGTAAGGTACGCTTCACTGCCTTATTGCTACCAGATGCAAATATGCTCTGTCCTTACCCTGACAGATGTAAAAAACTCCGCTTGAAAACATACATAACTAGAGTGTCTGACTTTGCAACAGCCAAACATTTTTCTGAAGTGTGGATCATATAATTTCAGACAAAATATGTCTTATACCTGGATATCTCAGACCATAGTCACAAAAGCAGCATCTATGAAATAATTCTACATTCTTTCTGAAGAGATACACAAGTTTTGGAATAAATAAAAGTTTTAACAACTTAATTGTCTCCATGACAGCTCAACTTCCCTACTGAGTTACTTAACAAACTCAAAACTCAGTGTCCACTACAGCAGAATGCTACTCAGGAGCATACTTTTCCAACAGTATCCAGAATCCAACAATAATGTCTATTAGATCCAACCTATAATGTTACTATGCTATGTAATGCCTTCAGAGAAGAAATATCACCACCACACTACATCTTGCAAGGCAGCTTTCTCAGCATCACAGCACCATGAAACATGTACTGATTCAAAGGGCTGTGATCTTCATTGAGAAAGAGAGGTTGTTTCTTAGGTTTCCTTTCCTGAAACTTCCCATGCACTCTTGAAATGAAGTTGTGATCCATCTGCTTTTCCGGATGTGTCCTGATTAGTTTACAAAGTGTGGTAAAAATTGTCCTTACATACACATTCTAAGTATTTCTAGGGAGCATGTGTGGGACAATCCATGTGTTGTGGCAATATTAATGTAATGTTTTGCCAAATTATGTGGTAAAATTTCATTTAATCAAGAGGAGATGAGAGTACCTGTTTAAAAGATACTGGTATATGAAACCACGTTAACGCAAATCATATAATCCCAGCATACTGACCAAAGGCTTTTTTTGTCTTCTCATTTTAAAATACTTCAGCCAAGGTCTTATCACTAGCTTTAATTTTCATTACATTGTGTTCAAAATTATCATAACCATTTTATAATCAAAAAAGGTAATAAATTCCTTGCCCACCTAAATTTTAAAACTAAGCTTTCATAAAGAAAAGAGAATTAAAATTTACTTCATTACATAAAGCTTAGGAGCTGATAGATACTATAATTAGGAAGGTGGAAGAATTCAGATACAGATAGAGTTAAGACATAAATAAATTGGATATTGTAATGAACAAATTTGCCCAGACAGTTTCCAAATAGTAATATAATATAATTGATAGTTCACTGTAAGATCTCAGTTGTGGGTAACAAAAGGCTGTTTTGTTACCTTCATTAAGTAAAATCTCAATCAATTTACGCGAGAAGTATTTGCAAAATGGATTCTGATGTTAAGGTGAAGTGGTTAAGAAGGTTAAGAAGACAAGACAGGTCAGCAGGGACCTTTTTGTCACTATGCAAGGCCTTTTTTACTGTATTTAGAGCTGTTTGGTAAATATAGAAATATATAACTACCAGTAACCTGAATGTGAAAAAGAACTGAGAGTAACTGGTTTCAGCCATATAAGAAATCTGTTGTGATAGTAGAGTGTTAAATTATGCAAGCACTGCAGAAACTGAGAAAAAATCAAGTTTATAGGAGCTCTGAACAACTGAGCAGATACCAAATTATCTTCAGACTAGTGAACTAAGATATCATATTCCCCTCAGAGACTTGCAACCTGGGGAGACAAACAGTCCCATCCCGGTATTCTGCTTGTTTCTAGCACTTTGGAAGCTGACACCAGGCTGGCCCCCATTAACTCTCTCAGCTCACAGCTGCCACTTGAGAAGGTCTCAAATCCCAGTGTCTCACTCCCCTACTCAGTTTTTAATGCCTCAGAGAAGTAATCCAGGTTCCCCGTTCTCAAAGCAAAGAAACCTCCCAAATCTTCCCAATATGCCTCCTTAAATAAGCAAAGACACACAGGCTGGCCATCTCCTGAGAAGCAATGAACAACTGTGAATAGAATCAGTAATTCATGATATTTTTTTTCTACGCCTCTTAATGGGAAAGAGTCAGATGTGTTCACCCCTTGAATGGACACTAGGGTGCAGATGAGAGAGAGCAAGAGGCAAGGCAGCACCCTGGCCTTTCCTGGTGGGAGGAGGAGCACTGGGATCCCTAGCCCACACTATCTAGCAATAGGCAGGAGCCTGCGGGCCCCAGGGCAGCAGCAGGTTGAAACAGGCTGGTGGCAGGGAGAGTATCAGACCAAAACAGGCTTGTTGGGTGGGCAGGATAGCGAGGCTGCCGGAGAGAAAAGAAACAGCAAAGAGCCGAGAAGAGGCTGAGGGAGATAGAGAATCACATACTTCTGTTCAAAAAGATTTCCGTGGAGCTCCAAGAGACAGAAAGGCAGGTGGGTCGCAGAAACACAGAAGGGGAAAAAATGTCCTTTTATGAGAAGTAGAGGTCTTAAGAAGGTGGGTGGAGAGTTGCAGAAACTCCATTTCCCTCTCTCCCATTTTCATTAAGGGTGTTTTTCTCTGAGCTTTTCCTCTAACTTCTCCTCCCCACAGCAAACAGCCAAGCTGGGAAGAAGAGATTGTCTCCGAACTTAGCAGAGTGTGTGGGCACAGAAGACTGATAGCAACCAAGTAAACAGAGCTCACAACTGTGGTAGCCGCAGGAGCAAAGCCTGCTCGGTGGCAAGCATGAGAACTCTTCCACAGGTAAGGAAATGTGTCTGCCTTGCAATCTGCTGAAGGACCTTGCTTGCACACCTCTCTTTTCCTTCCCCTTTCACAGCTACACTGCTCATGGCCTTGGGGGACCGGGGTAGTTGAGTTTTTGACAGTTTGCATCCAGCAAGGTCTTGTCCGGGTCTCGGAATTAAGGATTTGGGATATGGTGTGATGATTTAGGGGTTCTTGCCCTTCCTGTTAGTCACCCTAATGACTGTTCTGAGAACTGTTTGAAGCACCGACCAACAATTAATAATAGTAACAGTAAAACTGTTAGCAGCAGTAATAATGATAACAACAGTGATAATATTAATGACATCTTTTATTCTATCTCCATTTTTTCAGCAAGGTATTATAAGAAGGTACTCACACAGAAACGTGCAGTTCCCCCCCTAGAAATAGTTGTGGATAAGCAAAGCACAGTTTTTGGAATGTGAGAATGACATGGTGAGCCTAATTGCTTCCCATGTAGCATGGTGTCCTTTTTCTGCTTTGATGTCTTATATAAATAGCTAGCAAAGTCTTAATTGCATATTTACAGACAAATTGGCCCTGAACTGAACTGTTAGCTCAAGGTTGCTAAAAAGTACAAAACATTCAAGGGCAACAGAGATAAGTGTAATGTTCTGTGTTACTAAATAATACAAACACTGAAATGTGCTCTGTAATGCAAACAGTCAACTTATCTTGTCTGCATTTTTATAGTGGAAGAATTTGCAGAAATGTTTGTTTTGTATATCCATTCCCAAATTTCTCTGTGATGAAGATCAAACCATAATCAGAATTTTAGTTGTCAGCCATGGTTTTGCTTTACAATTTTAGTACTCCAGAATATAATTGAGCAACCTTTCTGTTTCATATTTCATGTGAGCAGATACTCTATTTCAAACACAGGCTAAATTGTTTCTCAAATGGCATTTAATGGCATTCAATTTATGTGCTTAAATAATTTGCTGACAAAAGATAATTTTAAGAAAATGAAGGGTTTTGTGATATGGGGGCATTAGTCTGAAAATATGCCATCCATGTGAGTAATGTGATAAACATGATTTGGGTGACAGCCAAAGTCAGTAATTCATGAATAATCTACAGGCTGAAAAATAATACTTTTAAATTGTCTGGTAAATAGTTATGAAAAACAGCTTCAGTTCTCTTTTCCTTTGATCTCTTTATTTTAATTTACTTTATTTTCATGAAAATGAAATGCTTCTTTTTCTGTAATAACACTAAACACTGTGAAAATGCAAGGTGAGGAAGAATTAGGCAGAGCAATTTCAACCTGCCTTCAGAACTCAGGAATGGCTCACAAACAGAAAGAAAGATACTGAAGGAAAATCAAATTCTTTGGCTGATTTAGTTGTAGCAAACAGTTCTTGCTTCAGTGATAACAGTACTTGTCATGATTCTGCTATCTTAAGTCATGCTTGCATTTGAATCAGATGATACATATAATACATTAATTTAAAGTTATAAATTTTTATAACTTACAAATATTAGAATTCATCTTTTAACGATTTTACAGCCATTTGTTCTCACTTAGCTATAGTGAAGGCATTTAAATTTGAGAATTTGCACATGCTTGAAAACATGAAGGAACTGAAACTGTACTGGAAATTACATTCATCTTTATGCTAATACTGATTATTCTTCTCATCCATAAATGAGACCTATAAGGAAAAATCCTGTAAGACGTTGAAGTATTTTTTTTTTTCCACTGGATTGTTGAAACCATTCACTCATATCTTTATATGGACCATGCTGGATGAAGCAATCAGGTCTCAAAAACAATACAGTGCTGATGCTTCCTGTAAGCTATGTAACATTCCTGCATCCTGTGCCCTGGAAGTGTTGGTATGCCACCTCTGGGTCCATCTAGTTAAATCCACACTTTCTGCCTTGGCCAAGAGTCACTGGCTTAGGAAGGGGTCTGTATTTTAGTGCCTGTGAACTGCTTAATCCACCGTGTCAGAAAAGTGAAGTTCACTCTAGATCAAGAGTCTGACAGGGAATTTGCCCTGATCAGTAGCTGTGTAAGAGTACTGAAAAGGCAGGTATTTGTCTGTCTAGGTTTGTTGAAGTTGTTGTCATGAAAAAGTCATCAAGGAGAACTAAATATGACTACCCTCCTCTTTTTTCTCTGTTTATTTAAGTCCACAGTTTCTCTCAAATCTCACCCCAGTTACAGAGGCAAGATTAGAAAGGCATTTATTATGGAAGGTGAAGTGTTTGAAGAACTGTTTTTATGCTTATGGTTCACATAACACAGACCATAATCCAGTTTCTATGTAGAGGTCCACAAGCAATTTCCACTCCCCTGTCACTTCTTTTGTGCTGTGTTATTATTTTGGGCATGCTGCACTCAGCCAGGTATTTCTCTAGTTGTTTCACAATGGAGACTTGAGGGTGGCAGTGCTGTTTCTCTTAGAGATTTTTAAAAATCCTTTATTTGATGCATTTTGCATTTCAAAATAAATATCATGCATAGGCCTGAAGTAGGCCAACTGTTAACCAAAAATTCAGAAGAAATTGCACCGACAGTCTTGAAATACCAGTTTCTTGTTAGTGTCTCCACAGTCATGCCATTTATTACTCGAAAGAGAGAAACAGATGTCTTCTCATAACATGAAACCAAATAATTGCAAAATTGTTAATATTTTGTGGTAGGAATAGGCCTGATTTTCCATGTGAAAACAGAGTTTATTGCAACAGAGAAGTCAGGAGAATTGTGAATGTAAATCATTCATTCTTTCTTAAATGGTGAGAGATGAAGGCTTGCATGCAAAAGAATAGTTTTTCTATTTCCTTTATCAGCTATGCTAATTTTCTTTCACTCACTTCCCTGCCATACTGTTGTGACACTTACTCTTTTACTCCAGGAATAAAACAAGTGTTTTGCTACAGGGACTTATGAAAGGAATTTGGATTTCTTCCTTTGTAGTTTGTACACTGCACTTTGCCAGTATGATCATGTTCTGTATCTAGCAGCTTCTAATGTCACTTGTACATACTTGCTCTCCATTTGGTTATTCTGTATTCTGCCTGAAGAGGTGAAGTGAATAGGATTTTAAGGGAGAAAAGCATTAGACACTCAACTCTTGTTAGTAATTTCCAGGAGTTGAGAAAGCCATTTAGAGGCTTTTATTCAAGACTGAATAAAATGCACGTTTGGAAAATTATAAAATTATGAGGTCTGTTTTTCTATTGCTTATTTTTGTTTTCTATTAATGTTTTTGTGCAGAACTGTACATTGTATATTAGTCCAGATGACTGACAGCAGACTTGTTCATTTCTTAAAGTTCCCGTAGGTGAAGGGCATATACTGTGACATGCTTAATTCCTGTAAGATTTTGCTCCATTTCTTGTGAGTTTTGTCAAGATCCATGTTTCCTGGTTTTGTGGCAGAGAGCATAGATACCAAGTGTGGTGACAGATGCAGTTTAGCTGCTGCATGTAAGGGAGCAGCAAAGGCAGCAGAAGAGATGGCAGTCTGGAACCTGAGAGTCATGACAAGGCAGGCAAGAAGCAGTGCCTTAAAAAGCAAGGGGTGCACCCCCAGCATGGGCATGAGGGGTGTAAGATAGGCCTGGTGACAGTGCCCAGGGTCAACCAAGAGGGTAGATTGCCAGGCAAGTCCCTTGGGAGCAGGCAGGTCCAAGGGCAGACCTGCAGAATAAGGACTGTAGGTGATGGTCAGGATCCAGGTGGATGGGATGCCAGTTCAGATAAAGGCATGGCTGCCACTGCAGCAGAGCTCAGGTGGAGACTGCACAGGAGGGCTGAAAGTGGAGAAGTGGGTGTGTGCACTAAGGCTGCCTCTTGCCTTTCCCTAAAGAGATCCAAGGCCAGACAAGGTTTCTCAAACAGATTTCTTTTATCAAAGAAGCAGGGTAGAACAGGGAGCTAAACTTCAGCCTATGGGGTCAGTACAGGCCAGGCCCTGACAGTGACATGTGGAACTGTCCCAATAGCACTTCCATCAGCTTTCACAGCTGTGAGATTTTCTCTTTGTTTGCTACAGCTGAGGTTTTCCATTATCTTCTGTTTTTGTCCCCTTCTGCCTCCCTTTTCTCACTGTATACTCTTATTCAGTCATTCCACTTTTCATTTTTTTCAGTTCTTTCCCTTTCCTTGTGTATTATCAGCATGTGTTCCTGTGTCTGTTCCTTCATAAACAGCTCTTCCCCAGTCTTATGTATGCAGAAGGAGAGAAAATGTTTTCTTATCTGACTATATCCAGGTTGATGTTAGGGATGTATCCTATGATAGTCATCTAGCTTCCTTTGCAGCCAACAGAGAGAAAGACAAATAACTGCAGAGAATGCTCCAGCTCATCCTAAAACAGATATCCAAAACAGAAAGTGTACTCATTATGTCCCTAGCCTGTTCCACAGACTAAAAAGACACACCTAGATTATGAACTAAATTTAGGTGATATAAAACCTGTCTGTCTATAAGATCTTCTCAGCTATTTACAGCTTACTCCAGTTTGCAGAATAAGCAAATCTGTTCTCTCACTTGAACTGGACTAGAGGGTTTAGAATCCAGTACTTCATTTCTTGAGGAGAGATCAGATTAGTGCTCAGACTGCCAGACTCTGTCAGAATAAAGAACCACCAGTCCTAGCCATCCTATTTTTAGCTTTATAGATACAAAAAGGCTTTGATATCTTCAGGAACTATGTGCAAGGTGATTCCATAAACCAGAATGAACCATGGAGTGACAAGCCTCCTCAGAGCAAGCTGGATTTTCAGTGAGTAATTCATAGCACTATGCAACAGTTATAGCTTGAAACAACAGGGAAATTAGGAAAGTGAGAAAGCCCGTGGGAGTACAGTCATGAGGATGACTTGGATGACTATTGGTGTTTTGGCATTAGTCCTGTGAATGATTTTCTAATAGAGCAGGTGGGAGATGGAGTGTGTTATTAGTGCTAACCTTAATATGAATTTTTCTTTATTTATTTTTTCTGTCTCTTCAGACCAGTGATCAGGAGCTGAGAGCAGGTGCAAAGAAAGAACGATGCCTTCGGGGGAAACGCCTACTTCTGTGTGCACTTCTTCTCAGTGCCCTCCTTGGCTTTACACTGCTTATCACCTACCTCGTGATGACTTGTGCTCTAGGTATAATATGAAATATCCTTTTCCATTCTTCCTCATCCACCCCATTTTTAAGATCCCTTTCTGTCTTACCTCCCTCCACTGTGTTTTAAACTTAACATAAGTATTAAGAAGCAGACTTTCAGAATCTCCAGGAATCGTGACACCTTTTGTCAAAAGGCACATTTTTCTACCTCTTCCTTGAGTCACAGTGGGACTATCCTCCTCTGCCTGCTATTTAATATGCCTGAGCTCAGTTTTGAGGGAGAACAGCATTATGTTGTCTTGCACCTCATCAGTGTGTTCTGCTCTTTCTGTAGTCAAGAAGTAGAACTGAATCTGAGACTTGGAGCTCCTCCTTTGCCTTTCCAGCTCTGACTTAAGTCTAGTCCTGCTTTTCTAGCACAGATCAGTGCAGTCATAGAGTAAGAGCAAAAGTCGGAGTTTCTTGCTAATGGAAAAGCTGTGAGTATAGACCAGAAACATTAATTTGCCTTCCAAATTTGCTAAAGAACTATCTGCAGAGTGGTCCATGTGAATGTCTCTGCCTTTAAAAAGCTCAATACAGAAGGTGCATTTAGATTGGTGGATACAGACATTCCCTGCTCCAAAATAAGCACTGTTGCATCTTTACCTAGCTTTTTAATTTAGCTCTTGTTGAATATTAGAGACAGTTCACTGCAGAGACCAAAAAGAAGCTGTTTAGATCTAATCAATTTCCACTCTACCTACCTTCTCCCATATCAGCTGTGAAACCATAGTATGGGAGGTGTTACCTTGATTTCCAGGTGGATTATTTCAGTAAATAATTGATCTGATCTGACATTGATATAAAATACTGTCTTAAAATGAAAATGTCTACCCAGTGATTTGAAGCAGTTTAAGAAAAGAAAATTGTAGCGCAAAGCAAGATATTCTAATATAATCCTTGTTCTCTTTTAACAAATGTCATTGCTGAGAAATGTTTCCCATGCTTGGAAGAAAACATATTTTAATATAATCTCATTACTTTCTCTGTGCTACGTCCTTCTCTTGCATCATGTATTGACACCATCAGTTGCTTCTTGTTTATCATGTGGCCAAATTTGTCTGATTCAGAGGAAAGACACTGAGAAGGCAGAATAATCCACCCTCTGGCTGCCTAGATAGTACAAACGGAGGACAATCTTCCTGGGATGTGAAAGAGAGAACACACTTCTTCCATATTCAGCAATATCTTAAAAGAATTCAACACTGCATGCAAAGGAGCTTGTAGCAAAAATAAGTCTTTTGGGGTAAATGTCCCCTAAAAGATTTTTGTTTGGAGTTGTTCTCACTCTCCACTGTCACTTCTCAATTCTCTCTTATTTACTTCCTCTTCAGGATCCTGTGATGCTGAGTCAGATCCTGCTCTGTTGGAAAGACTCCTGAATTCTAGGAATGACACTGTAGACCCCTGTGAGAACTTCTACAAATATGCCTGTGGCAGATGGGAAGGCAAACAGTCAAGCAGAACTAGAGAAGAATCACTAAATGTATTTGATGTGTTGTTGGAAGAAAACCTGTTGATCCTGAAAAGGCTTTTAGGTAGGGACAGACGATTGGTGTGTTACCTTCTGCATCTGCCTCGGTCAGAGCTGACAGTAGTAATAACTGAGAGCACAATCATTCCTAACAGGGACTGAGTCCCCTCTCTTCGTTCTTCTGTCATTACAGGTACAGATTTACTTTTTGAGCATGTCATGTTACGGTAGCTGCATTTTAAACATTTTAGTTCCTCTTGCCAAGTGTAGCAGATGAAAGTCACGCTTTAAAATTCTGACAGCAAGGCAGACCATTTTCCTGTTACCTTGTCAAAGCAGACCATTGTTGCTGTGCTAGTCTGAATGTGCACTCTGGTGATGTGTCCTGTCTCCTTGGGGGACTGAAGCCTAGATATGCACCAGCTTCCCACTGTGCTCTGTTTCCATGCAAACAAACTCAGATATTTGGCCTCAGGAAAAGTCGTGGTGATAGAATGTCCCCTGATTTGGGTCACTGTGGATGTATTAGTTAAATGTTCTGGATCAAAGTACAGTATTTTCTTAAAACTGTTCTCTGCTCTAATATTGTCCCAACTTCTTTCTTAATTGCTTTTTCTAATTCTAAATCTACTGTTTTTCGTCAGAAAGCCCACAATTTGGGACAAGAGGCTCAGCCAAGGAGAAAGCAATGCAATTTTATCGTTCCTGCATGGATACTGAACAAATAGAATCTCAAGGAGCTCAGCCATTGAAGGACCTCCTAAATCAGGTGAATGTTTGTGCTGTTTTCTCTCCCTCAGGAAAGGAATTCCTGCAGGGAGAAGGAAAGTGAGCAGGTGGGGTCATATAGTCCTACCTGATGTAACTATTGTAGAATCTGACCCTAGTCATGGTTCACAGCACAACTTCTTAATGATAAATCTTCTAGCTTTACATGCTGTTTCAAGAACTGATTTTCTGGCATCAGGTACCATAATCTCTCCTCATAATCTTATATATTACTTAAGGATGGTAAAAAAACAAAGTCTGCAAAGAGGGATCATCTTTAATCTCAGAAGTCGGATTCAGTAGGATCTGACTCACATATGGGGAACATCTTGCAAATGGATGAAATTTTTGTGTCTAAAACCAGATGATCATTCAGTAGTCAAGGCTTCCAGGAGAGCTTGTTCAAAGGAGAAAATCCTCCTCTTTCCATTCTGGGAGACTCCTCTTGGTGCCAGGGAGGGCTGGACATCTTCCTTCCAGCAAAGAGCATTTATGTCTTGTATCAAAAGAGGATGCAGAATCTCCCAGCAAAAGAAACAGTGACTACAGGGCCACCTGTGAATCTGCTTGTCAGGGAGGTGGACCTGTAATCATCACTGATCCCTATTAGTCCTTCTGGATGACTTTAGGAAAATGAGACCTATTTCCTGACTCCTGCTTATCCAGCATTTTTTGCTGCACACCTAACTCTGTTGCTAATTACAATTCCTTTTTCCTTGTGCAATTTTGCAGTTCATTGCTTTGCTTAAGGGAAAGTGTCAGGTCATTTTAAAGCCAGCAGAGTATATAGAGCACTTCATGAGTTTCCCCTTGTGCTTTTTCCTCTGTTGCTTCTCAGTTATCAGAATTACTGAGCTTATAGGTGTAAAAGAAAAAAAAAATGGTAAATACAGTTCCAAACAGTTTTTTCTCACTTGCAGCATTTCTGTCTTTCTCTAGGTTGGTGGATGGTATAACTCTGGTATGGGGGAAACAAAAGATTTTAATGAAACTCTTCAGATTCTCATGAGCAGATACAGCACCTTTCCATTTTTTAGAGTCCATGTGGGACCTAGTCCTTTTGACCCCAAGAACAATATTATTCAGGTGAGTGTGCTAAAGAAAGAACATTGTCAAGGAAGCACTGTGAGTAGAGTCAGACCAAGGTTTGCTCAAGTTAAGCCTGTGTCCTTCGCTGAAGAGCTTAGCAAACATTTTCCAAAAGTAAAAGCAAGTTAATAGCATTTCAAATTCCATGATACAGAAATTACCAAAATATCCTCACATTTGCATTGTTTCTGAAAGTAATGTTTTTCCTTTACTCCTTTTTGCAGATTGACCATCCTGAGTTTGATATTCCACTTGAGAGTGAATTCAAAGAGAAAAATTATCTTGAGGTAACATATCAGAGGCTGAAGAAAGGTAAAAATAGCTATTTGATGCAGGGATCTCCTTGAACTGCCTCCTGGTTCAGAGTGGTCTGTTTCCATGGGTTACGGTCAGTGACCTCTGAAAATGCCTCCAGAAGGAATTCTTTATGAAACTCAACTTTTCCAAAGGATAGATTGAAAAATGTAATTTTAAATGCCAGGTTTAAAACTTCTGGTGTAGAAATAGAATTTTATCATTATAATTTTAATTTATATTTGCTGAGTAGTCTGAACCTGGGCTTCCTTTTAGTTTTGAATTAATTTTTTAAAAAATGTTCTTGTACTATATATATATTATACATATCTACTATAACAGAATTTGTGTATTGTAGGGAGGGATAACTAGCATTTTTAAGCTTATTTTAAATTGTTCCAACATATGTTGGGAGAACAAGTTTTTTGACCTTGGGACATTGTAACAAAATGAACTTTGTCATTTCTGAACTTCATAAAAATTGAATTATGTCAGTTTCTCAATCTGAGTCTTTCAGAAAAGTCCTCAAAAAACCCCTGAGTCATCACAAGCATTCCTCTGAAACCTCATGAAGATAAAAAAAAGAAGTTGACATTTTCTCTCCATTAAAATACTGGCTCATTATATCACTGAGTTTCTCTCCTCTGACTCCAGAGATGGCAGGCCTACATCTCTAAAGTTATTCTAGTATATGAAATAATTGTGAGCTCTGAGAAAAATAATCTTTTGGGATTATTTCACTGAGAGAGGAACTGTACTTGGCAAAGTGTATTCCACATGAATAATTACATAAGGATCTTGTAGCAAAAAGACACTTCTAGGGATAGGGTGGGTCAGTAGTAGTTTTGAAAGACTCAAGTTTATATGGTCAAGATAGATGGGTAGATGGAGGGAGGGATGGATAGATGAATGGATGGATGGATGGATGGATGGATGGATGGATAGATGCATGGATGATGGATGGAATGACTGATTTTCAGTCATGTATCTTCCATTGGTCACATGGTCTGTATTGCAGGTTCTCCGTGTGTATCTTGCGTATTTGAAGAAACTGGGGGCCCTGCTTGGAAGGACAGAGGATGGTCCCCCTGATTCCTTTTCCTTGACCTTGTCCTTCATCTCTAACCTCCAGCGATTTGTCACTCCACTGCAGAAAAGACAGCAGAGGGGGATGCTGTTCTTTCGCACTACCATTGGGGAGCTACAGGTATCCGTGCCCTAGAGCTTGAGCAACACAGCTGCATGTGACATTCATGTCTTCATTCTGAAGACCCAGATCAAAAGAGATACGAGACTCTGTGTTTAAATGCCACTGTCTTGCAAATTACACTTGGAGCCTGTTGAGCTTTAAATAACTTACAGTCTTTAACTGACTGAGTTTTTTCAGCCCACAAAAAAACTCTCTTTTTCTCTTTTTCTCTCCCCTCCCCAGTGCTAATTCCCTTTAAAAAAAGTCAGTTCTCCTCTTCAAGATGAACATTCTAAAAACATTTTAACTTGTTGAAAGTATCTCTTAACAGTATTAGTAAGACTATCCTGTTTTCCCTATTATTTCTTGTGAGACAGTTTAGATTCATAGTTCAGCATGTGAGCTTTGTTTCACTTGCAGGAAAAGGCACCTGCTATTGACTGGCTGGCGTGTCTCAAGGCTGTCTTCCATCCTGTGCCAATGAACCTCTCTCAGCCAATTGCAGTGCATGACATGGATTACTTAACCAACATGTCACAGCTCATCCAGAATTGGCAGAAGGGAAGGTAGGAGTCAATATCTGTGGTTGCAGTTGTTCATGCCCCAAGAAATATTACCTTCAAATATCATAAGTTTAATAGCTTAGAGGCTGCTGTGTTAGAGGCTACTGAATTTAGTAGTGTAACAATTGCAAGGCTGCTGTGGCTTTATATCCATAAGTTTGGCCATTGCTATGGTTCAGCATGTATTCCCAAGCAGGTTTGCATATGCATGCACCATGGATGAAGACATGTATAAAATATTTATGTGTGTCACACAGAGAGGGAGCACAGTGTGTTGACTGGCACACATCCACCCATAGCCCTCATACTGACATGAACCCAGACTGATCCTATTCTTTAGCTCCAGGTGATCAGGGTTGGTCTATACTAGTGAAATACGTGTGCACACGCATGGCATGGCTCACTCCAATAGCTGGTCTTGGGTATTCAGTCTGTCAAGAAGCTAGCCAAGGTCTCCTGGTGTCCACCTGCATATATCACATGAATATATGAGCCCCTGAGCCTTGCAGTCCTCCTTTGGTTGCTGGTACTGTGGTGTCCTCCTATTGCAAACACACCTATACTGTCGGGTCTCCTCAGCAGCTGCTCCCAGCCACTGGCATTTCCAATAGCCAGCTCTCAGACTGCTGCTCTCTCCAGAAGCTAGCTGCATCCAAAGTCCCTCCAGCAGTCAACTCTCAGACTTGTCATCCCTCCAGCGTTCAGCTCCATCCTCACACCCACTGAGTAGAGTGTTACTTAGCCATAGCATTTAGTAAGATAGGAGGATGTATCCTGGCTACCATGTGCAGGGCTCAGCCAGGCAGACACCCTGGCAAGCACAAGTTTACATTCAACCATTTCCTCTTACCAGCTTTCCTCTTCAGTTTCCCACACATATTCTCCCAATGCACTGTGATCCTTCCCTTTCCTTGCCTTTGGTCCTTCCCATAAACATGCCATCATAAATCCTACATAATCCCACACACCTCTCATAATATTCTATATGTTTCACCCAGTCCTAAAAAGTATCCTTCTCCAGCTTTGCATGAAGAATTCTATGCCCCTCCAGGGAGTTGCCCCTTAAGTCCCCACAGTGTTTTGGGGAGTTTCTTTAGTCAGTTCATGTCAGTCATCCTCCTTTGATAGCCCCAGGTGTATTCCATTCAGAGTACTTTGTTGTCATTGTTCAGGTTCCTAGGAATCTCTGCCTCAAGTTACTCCTCTGACACTTGCCCTGCTTCTGTGTTAATGGTGACCAGCCTTCAATCTTCTGTCTACAGGGTCCTTCACATTTATATGATTGTTTGTCTGGTTGGGAATCTCTCCCCAGCTCTTGACAGTCAATTCCAAGATGCACGCCTGGAGCTGTATAAGATACTTTATGGAAAAATGGGATCTAGAATGGTGAGTTAGCCTTTTAGCAGCTTCTTCAGCCTCCACAACAGCTGAACACTGTAGGTCATGCCTTCTGAATGTTCTCTTGATACCTTAGATGGATGGAGTTTCTTAGATTTGGGGACAAAAACTACTCTTCCATGATCATTGGGTGCTTCTTTTTTTTTTTTTTTCTCAGAAGGAATGTGTGAGTAAATATACACTCAGAAGTTTAGAGAGCTGTGTAATAAGGTAGGGGAAAATACATAGATGGTCACCTTTCTTTTATGTCTTTTTCTCTGCTAACATGCAAATCTGCATCTTGAGGGAAAGTAAGTGGAGTAAATCATAAGAAAATAAATGTTGTACTAGAAATGTTTGCTGTGGTAAACAATACTTATTACTTCTTTCCTTTTTAGACAGTGCTACTGTCCACACATCTACACATAATTTTACTGATTTCCTAGTTTTTTGTCCTCACTCTCATGTGTCTCTACTTCTTTGTTCCTACAGATCCCAGGTGAGCGCTGGAAGAAGTGCTTGACTGATACCAGCTCTTTCTTTGAGCCGGTTCTAGGGAAGATGATTGTGCAAGAAATTTTCCCTGAGCAGACCAAGAAATTTGTAGGTATTCATCATCTTAACCCCCAAGCAGAGTTCAGATTCACCTCTTTCTTGTTTTGACATGCCACCTTAAGACTACATCAAGGTAGCAAAATCATCTGTAGGTTTCCTACCTTTTGTTCCTTCCCTTCCTTTTTTGGGAATGTATCAGAACAAGACATTGTTGTGATTCTAGAATAATCAGTGCTAAATACCAGCTATTACCTTTGTCTCAACTGCTAGAAAAGTCCTATGTGCAGCACCAATAGCTACGACAGCCCCACAAATGCATGCAAGCTCTGTGTGCTCCCTGGAACAACAGTTAGTATTGACAGTAATCTTCACCAGTGTGATGTATCACAATAGGATTTTCAATTGCAAAGACACTAAGCAATCATATGAATACATTGTGAGTGGATCCACAGTAAAAAGAACACCCGCCTTCAGTGTGGAAAAGATTTCTTTTTCTTTCATCTTGTGATGGTCAGAGTTCCTTTTTCTTTTGAGGGAAGTTAGTGTAGCACCAGGTTTAGCAAAGAGTTTGAAGTTTGTAAGGTGGCAAAAATAACTAACACCAAGAAAAGCCAATGGAAAAGCCAAGACTACATGTGAAGCATAGATTTTAATGAATAAAGCATAGTTTTGAGAAGGCTTGACTCAGACTGCCATAATTTTAGAAAGGGAGACACCAGCAAGAAATACTTGGAGATACTGAATTTTCATTATGTGCAAGAAAGGGGGAATTTATTCATTACTGAATGAGGAAGAATTGTCTCCCTCTTAGTTACTGTGAGAGGCTAAATGAAAAGGTGTGTGGGAAAGAACAGTGAGCCCTGTGAGGAAAAACTGGATGCCAAATAACTTAGGACCAAATCACTGTAGAAACAGAAATATTCTCTTTCATGACACAAAAAATGGAATTTTCCCCCAGTTGTTCTGTGGCTAAATTGCTAGAACATGGGAAGATGGTGGCTAAAAGTGAACAATGTTTTTGTGCAGTTGTGACCATGCCTTCTTTTCTCCATGGCAGGCTGAGCAGATGTTCTCTGTGATCCAAGATGCCCTCTGTGACCGCCTCGATCAGGTGGAGTGGATGGATGAACAGACTCGCCGAAATGCTAAAGACTTGGTGCGTGCAGAAGGCAGAAATTACTGGGGCCTTCCTTTCCCTGAAGCCTCTGGAGAAGGAATGGAAGACACGTGCACATTTACAAATTCCTATCTGCTTCTACAGACACACAGTCTTAAATAGATGTCTTACATCTAAGTCATACTAAAAATTGAAGGTGATTTTATAAGTACCAGCATGCGTGGGTACATACACTGATGTCTAGGCATAGAGAGGCTAGGGTTTTGTCTGTTCATGAATACTCTGAATGAATTTTATTGAGATACAATTCAATTTTATACATCTAGTAAAGTTATAAGCTAAAAAAGCTAATTGACAGAAGACAATACAAAGAAAAATAATAGAACAACATTAAGCCTCAGGTCCCAGAGTTGAGAAAGCAGAGCAGTAGGACAAGATGTCTTCTTGAAACAGATTAGCCGTCCTTTTGAAGGGCTCATTCACAGATCATGCTTACATTGGTTAGAAATAGCCTTTAGAAGGACTTGCAGAATGTAAAGCCTCCTGCTGGTCGAGTTTCTTTACATTTGTTTGTTTGTTTATTTGTTTGTTATTTTAGGTATCCAAACTACAAGTGGAGATTGGTTATCCAGCTCACATACTCCAGACTGACAAAGTGAACCTGGAATACCAGAATGTGAGCCATATAATGTAAACATGCCTGCCTCATTATTGGCAGTTTACCTGTATCAACTGCTGTCTTGTCTGCTTACAGGAGGCTATGACCTCTGGAGTACATTTTCTATTCATTTTTGGGAATGTATGGGACCAGAGAACCTTTATCTGTTGCTTCTGTATTGTTGCCTATACTTTCTCCTCTTTAGAGTGGCTGACCTGATAGAAGTAATTTTTTACTTGTTTGTGTATTCTGTTTGGCCTTCAGATAACATTCCTGTCATATCTTAAATTGAAGGTCTTTAGAACTGGGAGAGAAAAAAACTACAAGTGTCCAACTGTTTTCTTTTTTGATTAACCCTTTTTTGTTCCATGGACTTTTCTTTTTCTCATACTTTCCTTTCCTCAGTTGTTCAATTCATTCCTCACTTATGGCCTATGACAGTCACATTCTGTCTCTTCCCTCAGCTGGAGATAAATGAAGACACTTTTTTCCTCAATGTGGTGGCTTGCTTGAAAGTACTGAGGGAAAATTCCTACCTGAAGCTCCTTCAGCATTACCCACAGAAAAAGTAAGTCAGATAGTGATCTGAAAAATAGAATCACATACTTGTGAAGCAGCTGAGGTTGGAAGGGACCTGTGGAGATCACCTAGTCCAATCCTCCTGCTCAAAGCAGGATTAGTTAGAGCAGGTCACTCAGAACTGAGAGAACTGTATGTCTATATCTCTCTTTTACTGTGGAAGAGGAGGAAGGGCAGGTGGGGCCAGTGGGCAGAATTGGATTCAGTACCTCTGAATGTGGTTGCACCAGTTGAGAATGTTGCTGCAAGTCTGCATCACTACATCCTGCTTTAAAGGAACCTTGAATCTGGCAGCCTGCCCTGCACCGAGCCTGACCAGTGCTACCCAAGTACCTCATCATTGTGAAGAGAGCACCAGTTCCCTGAAAAAAACCCCTATTTTTGACCATGCACCCTTAGTTAGGTGGGATAGCCGATTCTTCTGGGCTTCCTAACAAAGCCAACAGCAAAGCACTATGATTACAGGAATGCTGGTGGAGTCACCCCAAAGGCAGGACATGGGATGCTTCAGAAGGAAGGCAGCACTGACAGGCAGCCTTGGCACCTTACATCTCCTGCCGAGTATTCTGTGCAGGACTTCACAGGGAGTCACTAATCCTAATTTACTTGACAGGGAAATTGTGAGGGAGAATCACTTCATGTCTATGAAAACTAAGCTATTAGTTCTGACATCTCTAAACAACTGGAGATTTATTTCAAACGCCTGTAACTCTAGATAATGTGAATTTCATCATTTGCTGGTGCTGTGTGAACAGTTGAACTGTTTTTGCAAGCTCAGTGAAGGAAAAGACCAAAGTGTGAGATAAGGATTCAATACATTCTCTAATTTCTCTTTTTATTTTGCTTGTAGCTGGCATGTGCACCCCTGGAGTGTGCATTCATACTATTCAATAAGGCACCACGTGGTGGTCTTTCCGGCTGGAATGTTCCGCAGTCCTTTTTTCCACATGGAGTTTCCCAGGTATGGAGGGGTATCAGAGGTGCAAGATGAGTGTAGTCCCTGGGCTGCACCATGCTTCCAGGAGGAGTCTTAGCGGACAGTCTGTCTTTAATCTCTTTTTCTTACCACATCCCAGAAGGACACAGGAAAGGGGGGAAACCCAGCTTTTTCTAAAGCCAGATGGATTCTGCTTGATGCATTCTGAGAGAGAGTGATCACTGACTGTGCTGAAGCAAAAACAGAATCTAGGTGAAACTGAACTAACACCAAGATATTACTCCAGAGCAAAGAGGCACAAGTCATGTGTAGGTTAACTGCAAAGAAGACATTTCACCTTTGTATCTCATTTTCTAAATTCCAAGGATTCCTGAAATCTAACCCAGAGAAAATAGGAGACTCACAGAGCAACTTCTTGTCAGAAGTCTTTTTCAAATGTATCGCAGTTCTTTACTCATTTTTTTAAGAAACCCTCTCTGCTAAGCAAATAGATTTTTAACTCAGTCTTCCCCTGGAATAATAATACTTCTCTAGACCATACTCCTCTGGTTCTGTTCTTTCATCATATGGAACAGATCTCTTAAGCAATATTTTTTCTTATAATAAAAGCACTCTAAACAGTTGACTGTAAACATATAATTCTATGTCCTTTTTGCCTGTAGTGGAGAGATACTTGTCCCAATATGGTTGCACTGAAAAATAACCTCACATTGTGGCAAGAGGCTGAAGTTTGAAAGAAACACATTTCAGTTAAAAGTAATTATTTTCTTGATGGTGATCTTCTAGTGCTTGCAGTATGTAATTAATTTATTATGGTATGAAGAACAGGACATCTCAAAAGAACAGTAGAAAAGAAAACTTTCAATGGTATTGGCTGTCATTATATTCTTTCTCTGTGAAAAACTGTCTGTGCCTTCTTATTTCTTTTGTATTCAGTGTTAGTTACATTTCTCTCACTGTCACCTCAGTTGAGTAGACTGATAAGTAAAATTTGATCAGCTTTTGGTGAGTTGGTACAATAGCATTTTCTCAGATGGTGCTCTAGAGTGTCAACTTTACTGACAAAAGCCAATTCAGGTGACTGAGAGGATAATTTTTAAAATAAAAACTCAGCAAAACAGTAAAATTGTTATAGAATCATAGAACTGTAAAAAGTCTTGGTTGGAAGGAACCTGTAAGATCATCTAGTTCCACCCCCCTGCCATGGGCAGGGACACGTTCCACTAGCCCAGGGTGCTCAGAGCTCCATCCAACCTGGCCCTGAACACTTCCAAGGGAGGGACATCCACAGCTTCTCGGGGTAATATTTATGAATTATCAGCTACAGAGCTCCTACTAAGTTCTCAGTGATGGAATAATGATCTAGTATGAAAATTTCATGCTTCAGCAGTGTTAATCTGTGCATGAGAAGAAAGAATGAGCCCATAATTTCATATAATAGAAATGCATTTTGAGTGTTCTCTTCCTTGTAAGAATATCTGTAAATTCATTGCATGGAACCATAGAAATTCCATTTGGAAAGGGCTACTAGAGGTCTCCAGAACAATCTCTTGCCAGTAGCAAGATTGCCAATACTAGACCAGAGTAATCGCAGTCAAAACATTATGATTTTAATTTGCCTTGCCAATTTTGTGTATCCTTTCTCACTAGACAAAAGTTGCAAGATTGCTACTCTAAACATTATGCTTTTGTATGGTTACCATTGTAGTTGCTGTTCGTGCAGCAGTTCAGACAGTAGAGGTTCAATAAGGACATATATCAACAACATGACCTGTCATTACAGCCAATAAAGGCAGAATCTCATTCATCATTTTTATGATGGCTTATTAGCGACAAATACTTTAAATAAGCCCATAGTGCAATTTAAAGCATTACTAGGGTGTTTTGCACTTGTATTTGCACTTTTGCACACCTGAGTGACAGCACATAGAAAGTGCTTCTGTGTGGTCCCAGAGTAGGATGCTCCTGTGGAGCACACAGTTGTGCTCAGTAGCTATAAAGAATGTTCCTTTGCCCTTTTTTCTTTCCAAAAGCACTCTTTTCATTTTATTTTTCAGCGCTGTGAATTTTGGAGCCATTGGGGTCTTCATGGCA
Source organism: Cisticola juncidis (assembly GCA_013400215.1). NCBI lineage: Eukaryota > Metazoa > Chordata > Aves > Passeriformes > Cisticolidae > Cisticola > Cisticola juncidis. The sequence continues at coordinate 192,445 of VXBR01010134.1, read as the reverse complement.
CATGAAATTCTTCACTCGTTCTATGGTTATGGTGGGTATTGGCTGTGGTGTCTTCATTTGCTCTTCTAGGTCCCCCTGGTATTTCCCCTTTGAGGATCTGAAATCCTAGTCCTTACATCAATATATACATATATTATTAAGGTAGATGAACTTGAGGAAAACATAGTTCAGTCCATGATGGCTATTAAGAAGAGTCAGTGATTAATGTGAGGAACACGGGTGAATGCCATAAATAGCTTTACTTCTAGGGCTTCTTCCCCCACAGTGTTGCCTGGGGGCTGTCCTGCGTGCAACAGGAGTGCACTACAAGGATCCATAGACTGCTTGGTGGAGCAGTATGAAAGCTACAGCTCCAGTGTCAATGGCACCTTCACACTGCTGGAGAATACAGCTGACACTGGAGGGCTCGCCGTCGCTTTCCAGGTATCGTGATTTACTTGTGCAGTCTCACAGTCCCACTGCATCACACACGAGATTCCCATGCTGCTCCCCTCTCCCACATCCCGCTCCAGTTCCAGATTTCTTGCACACCTGTGCCAGTGGAGCATGAGCCCAGCACGTCCTCTGTTAGTCCAGAGAGAGGTTCCTCACAAAGCTTTGCTTGTAGCCTCAATATGTCCATGTATGACAACTTCTCCCATTCACCACCTTTACTTCCCCATTTATATCATGCATACAAAAGCATGCTGTTGTATGTATGCTTATGTTATACTTGAGGAAGTAAGCTGAGACGTGAAACAGAATTTTCTGTGGTGGCAAAATGGCTCCATAACAATGTTTCCCAAAGTGCTTTAGACGGAATTTTTTGGCTCCTCATGCAGTGCTTCTGGAGTGTAACTGCTGAGGGTGGTGTGAGATCCCTAGGTCTAAAATGGTACTCGTTACATTATTTCATGAAGAACACTGGGAGGCAGAAAGTCTTTAATTTATAGGCAAATATTTGTGATTTGTTTCGAAAATTATTTTCGTTCTTTCATAGTATAATTACAACGTCCTATGACAGTGTGTGTGGTAGTATCTGTGTAGCAGCATCTGAAATGGTTAGGAAAGTAATAATGTTGTATTCTCCCACTTTGGATTTATTAAGGGCATGGTCAGCAGCAGAGAGCCTCAGAATGAGGAGATACAAACTTGCTTATTTATTAAATATATTTTAGATTGATAGATGTCTTTGACGACATGAGCTTGCAATACCGTCTAGGAAAGATTTACAGTTATCTATTTTATCTCTCCACAGGCCTATAAGAATTGGCTGAAAAAGCACAAAGAAGAGAAGGACTTACCTAAGATTGGACTTTCACATGACCAACTTTTCTACCTCAGTTTTGCTCATGTAATGAATACTAGTCATGTGTCTTTTTCACTCTCCATTTCCTCCAAACTCTTACAGTTTGTCTTTCTCAATATGCAATCACTTCCCCCTCTCTTCACAGAACTGAGAATGAGCAATGATTTTGTGAGATCCAGAATCTTATTTAGAAGCTAAAATTTGTATTTGCAGCTGCTAACCTGTTATGGATCTCAAAGCTAATCAAAGGCCTGTCTGCAAATATATCTTTTACAAAGCACTGAAATTCACCAAAATTAAGTCATAGCAGACCAACTGTGCCAGGGAAAGCAGGCTTCACTGCCAGCCTCCAAGTACTTTTTTTGCTGTTGTGAGCAATCTCAGACATGGAAAGTGAAATCTAACTGTAAAAGTCTGTATCTGTCCCTCCTTTCATTCACTTCTCTGTCATGGTGAATAGCTGGATGTCGCGTCACTCTGAGTGGCTGACAATGAAAAAAAGAGTTTCAGATGTTATTTGGAGATAAAGGACTAGAAGTACATGCACCCATATTTTGCCATTTCTGTGAGAAGCTGCAGTAAATTGTGCAGCTATGCATAGCTGTGCTGCCAAGTTCCTCATGATAGATGGTTTGATTTTTGTGCTCAAAAAAAATCACATCCTTATAAGTACTGTAATTGTGCAAAAGGGAGAAGTACATTCAGAGCAGTGTGTGAAAAAGCTTACTGGGTCTTGGTGGCAATATTTGTATTTTAGAGGCTAAATGGCAGCTACTGCATCATTTGTTGATAAAAAAAAAGATTGAAATAATGAGAATGAAGACTTGGATTGCTAGTTTAACACCAGTAAAGTCATATAATCCTCCCCTGAGTCTCTAGAGTAGTAATGGGATTTTGTGTAAGTGCTCTCCTTTGTGGATGAGCACTCTGATTTCACTGAAGAAGCTGAATCTAGGCACTTGAGAGATCTTTACCACTTTTTTAGATAGAGTCCAAGGTTGCATGAGCTTAGCCAGGGTGTCCTAAATTTTCTGTGTTCTCTACTATGCAGTATAGAAAAAGTGCAGATGACTTGTCAGAGAGTGAAATGGAAACAGAGAAGTTTAAGGGAAAACCAAAGAAAATCTGACCATTGTTGTCAGCCATGTGTGCAGGTTTCCTTGTTTACTCCAGCACCCTCTGACATGTGCAGAGGCATGAGGAGCCCTAAGCCTTGTTCACATGAGGACTTTCAGCCAAACTGACTTTTCTATTTTGCTTCCCTTCAGGCAATGTGCGGACACCAGGATCCAGAGAAGCTCCAGTCTTCCCTGAACACGGATCCACATAGTCCCTTGCCACTTCGTGTCTCTGGGCCTGTCAGCAATAGCCAGGACTTTTCCAAGAGCTTCCAATGTCCCAGTGGATCCCCCATGAACCCAGACACCAAATGCCGCATCTGGTAACGCGCATGAAGAGATGGAAGAGAAATGTGATCCCAGGGAGAGGAAGGCCTGACACATGGAAATACAACCATCTTCTCAGGCCCTCTAGGGCAATGGAGCTCTTACTCCTTTGCCTTCCTTTTCTTGTTATCCTTTCCTCAGCATTTGATGGCAGGGAAGTCTCTAAACTGATCTCATAAGGAAGGGATCTCCTCCAAGGCTCTCAGTGCTCTGTGCCAGATGTGTGACAAGTCCCAGGGCAGCAAGGGGACTGGCCAGTTTCTGGTAGGCAGCAGCTTGTGAGGAGTGGTGAGCAATAAAGACTGTTACATTACTGGTCCCTCAGTGCATCTACCTGTCTCCCCCAATCCTGTTGAAAGGGCAAGGGAATAAACTGGAGCTGTAAGCCTTGTTCATAATTTACAGTAGCTCTTGGGGAAATCCTGTGAGTTACTGCGCAAACCACACGAAACTTATGAGAGAGGGAAGAATCCTCTTCTCTTTTGCCGATAAATGGAGACAGGTGCTAGGAAAGACTCAGTGGCTACAATTTGTAGGCTGAAAGGTAAGTGAATTACAAATGAAGTTTACTGAAGGCCTTCTCTGTTTTTGTTTCTTCAGCAAAACTCAGACATAAGAGGAAAGCATCCACATTATTGGGAGGGTAATTGGCGAGCTGAGAACAGATTCTCTTTCTTTTCCAACAAGATCCTAATTTTTTTGGTGTCTAGAGTTGATGATATGGTAGAGGATGCAGTATGGGAGAATCACAAAGGTTTCTAGAACTTTCTGAAGGTAGATCAACTAGAATTCCAAGAGCTTCTCTGGATTTTGAACCTGGTTCACTGCCTATGTTTGTAAATACTTACCATCCAAGCAGCGGAGTAGAGCTGTTGTAGGATTTTACTTTCTACTTGAAATTCAATTTAAGTAATAATTTTTTTTTAGAGCAAAAGCAGAGTAGGAAGCAACATGATTTGGGGTAGCAGAAGTGCCTAAAGTACGTTCTTAAGAGCAATGTAGTAATTACATCTATTTCAGGTTCTCATAATTAGAAAATTTATACCAATATTCTAAAACTTACATTAATAAGTATACAAAATACTTACACCTTTTACATACTCTTCAAACTGTTCTTGTTTATAGGAACATTTTAATTTTATTTATTATATTGACTGCCTGGGGATTGTTTGTGGAATAGATGATGGCAAGTGGAAACATCCCTTATCAGTGTAAGCATTTTAAAAATAACTGTGTTAATCCTTTTCAAGTACTGACAAATACAGCAAAATGTTTTCCAAGAATGGACTGTTCAGAGATTTTGTTTTCATTCATTAACGAAAATATTAATAAAATACTTGCTTCTGAAAAAAAAATACTTTGATTGCAAACACTTTATCATCAGGCCTGTATATTTTTTCTGTATTTGTGCTGTTCACAACTTGTCTTGCGCTCTTAGCTGAACTTTACAAGTAATCAATAAGAATACCTCAAAATAGTTTATTTACCATCATGAAAAATAACAAAATTGGACTTGTGCTTATCATTACCATTTAAACAGTGTATACTCTTCCTTCACTTCTCTGATTCAATTGATTTTATCCTAGCAGCATGTCCAGATAGTTTTTTTAAGATGCTAATAGCAAATAACATTGCCTAACACTTAGTGTATAATACAGTCATTATTTCAGTGTTCTGAGACTACTTGGCTTCTGTGTTTATTGTGTTTAGAAAAAGCAAAAGGTACTGACAATATGCATTTTTGAGGAGTCTAACTTGTATCTATCTTGTTAAGTGCATGGGTAGGTGCAGTTCCCTGGAATATCGTATTTTTTTCCCCTGTTCTTTCAATACATGTTGAATTTAATAATATTCTGTCTAAAAGACAGAGTCACTGATAAAATTGGTGAGTTGAATTAATTCTTATTATTAGCTACTATCTTTTTACACGAAGAACATATAGGAAGTGCGAGAAGGGAAGTCTGGCTTAGAAAAAATTACGGAGAATTTATTGTGTTTCTCAAGAAGAAAAACACTTTCAATATCTGCACAGGGTCTTCGCCTTTGTCTTCAGTGTTCTAGTTCAGTTCCCAGGATGTGGTTGCATGAAGACAAGCTGTATTGTCCAGTAGGTGATCATAAAACACAAGTAGATGTTAAAATTGTTGTTGTTCATGATCACAGAAATGATGTCAGGCTATATGTCATGCATTAAAAAAACCCAAAAACCAATCTTGAGAAGAAGAGCCAGATCCAAGAGTAGATCCTTCACTGCTGAATTGCTCAGTGTCTCTGAGCCCTCAGGCTCCACCATATCGATCACCTCCATTCCTTCCCCTGTTGATGAGGCCACAAATGACTCTTCCATTTCCTCCCAGCCTGTAAATGAGGGGAAAAGGAAACAATATAAGCTTTCTTCTTTTTCACTTCTTTCATACTTGAAGACTTTTTACCTCTGTGTCCCTCCTGTTTTATTCTTCTTGCTTTCTAAACTTTCAAATCCTGTTCACCTTCACTGTATGTCCATTTCCTCCTTCATCCTAAGCAGCTTTTCATTCCTACCTCTTTCCTCTCTCTGCTTCTCTTGTCCTTTTCTTGTTTCTGTGATTTTGATTTTGAAATCTTTTCTTTTAGTAATTGCTTTTTCCTCACTTCACTTTGCATCTTCGTGTTTTTCTCCTTTCCTTTTCCATTACAAAAGCCACCCCAGATAGCTTCTTTTATCTTTCCAGGGCCAGGACTATAGAAGCCCTTAAAAGCCTTGACTGGAGCCTTTACCTGAATTCTATGGGGCCAAGAGCTGCATTTAATCTTGAGTTTGGGTATCAGATCTCTGTTTGTGGTCTGCTGCAAATATATTTATCTCCAGCTCCGTCTCCATCACAGCTATGTTTGAACCCCGCTATTCTGGATCCTGACCTGTAAATTGACCTCCTGGCTTGACCTGGAATATGCCTCATCACTATGAACTTGCTTGGCAGTCATGGGACTGTGTCTGACTGTATTTTCTTTCATTATTTTGCCCTGGTCTCCAGGGGTGTCCTGGACCTTTCCTTTCAGATCTCTGTAGGGTGTGAGGGGTACAGCTGAAACAGGGGGCTGCAGTCAGGGCTGCAGTGATGTCAGAGACCTTAACATGTATGACTGGCCTGAACCTGTGTGTCCCCCATGTCTTCTGCCCATGTCAGTGTCGGGTTGGGTCGTCACTGGACTGTCTGACCCTGGTCACCATCACTGCATTTGGTCCCAACACTGACTGGTATTCCTCCTTGAACCTGGACTTGTCTCAACCTCGGGCACCTCCCTGGTGACCTCTTGTCTGACTCTGACTGCCATCCCCAGTCCTGTCCTGCTTGGGCCTGTGGGGTGGCCTTGCTCTCCCACTCCTTTACAGGCTCCCTATTCCTTAGGGGTCATCTGACCTCTACTTCCCCTTGAAATGTATCTTGTCATTTCTCCCCTGTCTTTTTACAAAACCAAGCTTCTTTGTCCACACCTAATCTCATTTCCTGCCCTTAGCTGCTCTCCAAGCCCCTTATTTCTCATCCTCTCACTTCAGCCCATCCTCTCACCTGCTCTTGGACCACTTTCCTCTTCCTGTTCATTCTCAGCAGTGCTCTGGAATTTCACTGGTGCCGCACAGGAAGTGGCCGGGAACAAACTCTTCAGATAGATGGCAAACCCCAGGAACATTATCAGGGTTGCACTACCCCCCATCCTGTTTTGCTGTCCAGCACAAGACACTTCTGCTCCTCGCTGCTTTCCAGGTAATGGAGTCTGTACATAACTAGCACCACGGTGTTGTTTGGGGCACACTGTGACATCACGACACCATCTGACACACAAAGGTGTTGGCATGCTGGTAGGCAGAAACGCTGTGGACTTCCACCCTACGTAGCTAAGAAGCTTCCAAAGCAAGGAAAGAGTGTGAAATCTTTTGGGGAATAATTGGCAAAAAGTGTATCTCTGCTGAAAGGTAAAAAAGAGAACCAAGGGGCTAGGATCATAACAATAGTACACTACCTAATGTGAAAAACTCACACTTAATCCTGAATATTTCTGTAGCTGACAACTAAAATGGAACAAGACATGTTTTCTAAAACTGGTACAAGTGGAGTGGAAAATGTAATGAATTTCCCTCTTCAATGCTTAAGCAATTATTAATAAGATGAGTAATTTGTGCTGTTTGGCTCAAGCAGCCTCAGTAAATAGAAATAATTTTTTTTTTTTAAATTCCACTCGAATGACAAGCATGTGTTTTAAATGACCTCTAGATGGTGATCTAACACCAGTGTAGAAACAACTAATCTTGCAAAGCATCTGTTTTACAGAGAAAAAAACCATCTCGTTTCTCATTAACCCTTGCCATTGACTTTTCCAGAACAAGTTGCCCACTCTAAATCTGTCCAGACTGCATTTTGAAACTCTTTTGATGACTTTTCACCATGTAACATAGAACACAATTTTCTAGTTATTTTCAAACTCACATTTAAACCCAACTATTATTTGCTGTACCAACTTTATTTCATACTCTTGAAATTTACATACCGATTTATGTTAAGTTTCCTGGGATTTTACTTTCATTTTGTTTGGTTTTGGTTTTGTGTTGATTTTCATTCGTGTTGGTTTTGTTTGGAGAGTTTTTTTCATGGTTTTGGGGAGTGGTTGTCATTTCTTGTTTGTGTTTTTTTTCCCCCTTTATTACTATTAGCAATGATCCTTTCATTCAAGTTCTTGACTTTTCTTTTCTAGATGCCCAAAAGCCAGATTGGAGAATTAGCTCATGAAATCAAGCTAGTAATTATCCTGGGCCTATGATGGTTACTACAGACTTAAGCACATGTAAGGATATAGATATTCTAATTAACAGTCATTGAGATTTCTACACCAGGTCTTAGGTCAGCACCAGTTTGCTGTCCAAGACATTCAGTGATCTTTTTTTCCTGCTTGCCTTTGAAAAGATTTTACATTCAGCCCATAAAGTGCTTATTAGAAATATACTTCAGGAGGTTAGAAGATCAATTTTTCAGACATATTCTTTGAATGTAATTGTTGAATGTTACATTCAACAAATAAATAATGTGTTTGGCTGTAAAACAAATTTCTTCTCTACGGCTCCAAATGAATGGTGTAATAATGAGTTCAATACACTGGGTATCAGTAGGTATATACTCTAACACAGGAGTAGGACAGAAGCTTCAACAGATCTGTATCAGAAAGGGTAAGAGAGAGTGAGACTGGAACTTGGAATATTCAGTCCTGCAGAGCAATTAGTAAAGCAACTTCAAGGGGCATGTTCCCTACAGAGATCTCTGCATCTAAAGTAATCTGTACCCAAATCAGCATAAGATTGTATTTCAAAGGTGTTCTGCATTCCTCACAGGGAGTGTGGGATACTTTCAAGTCCTCACCTGCACCTATGAAATTCTTTATTTCGCTGAAGTAGGTAAGTAAATAGATGCTAGATGTGAGGACTCTTACTGTGACTGAGGTCATGGTGACATATTCACTCTGGCGTAAGCTCACACTCCTGCCACTGGATGCTTGCTCCTACATCATTCCTTTCCTGACCCTAGTGCTGGTATGGCTCAGTTAATGGGCTGTATTAGGTGCCAAAACCATTTTAAACACGGGTTTTATTAGGTCCCTTTTCTATTGGGTGAGTTTTCCTTGCAGTTAACTGTGCAGTCACACAAAGGCTACTCTGCATTGAGCCAGCAGAAACAAATGATTGGGGTGGGACAGAGGATGGCTGGACTGCCCTTTACTGAGTGACAGACACTCCAAAATTAAAAGAAGCCATGCCCTTGAGAAGAAACAGTGGCTACGCAGTCCTTGCTAAGTACAGAGAGTTCTGACTTCTGTTTTGCTTTGTCTGTGGTTATGTATGTTCCCTAGCAAAGTGCATACAATTAAAATAGGAAAAGGATGATATGCAAAATGAGAAGATTTAAGCTTTAAAAAGAAAGGTTTAAGCACTACTCTTTAAAGACAACTCCATCTCTGAGGAGTTGTTAAAATCAAACTGCAAAATTTTTTTTAAAAGAAAAATAAATATGGAGAACCAGACTGTCTGACTAATATTTTTTTCCTCAGTGTGGCTGACAGTAACAGAATATTTATCTGACCATCTCAGACCTTGTATACATATTTCTCTGGCTAGTCTCTGTTTTGCAGGTGTGAATGCAAGTTATGTGTGAAAATTTCAATTTGTACATGTCCTGCACAATAAAGAAGAATAGATTGAAATATTTAAATTAGTAATTACTTTTTTCCCCACTTCATCTCTGTTCCCAGAATTAAATCACCCTTTGCCAGCACTGCCACCCCATTGATTGTACTACATTCTTAAAATCTATTCTCAGTATTTTTTTTTTTTTTTTTAGTTGTTGGATATTTGGCCTAAGTTGGACATATTTTAAACTCTTTTTTTGCTTTGGCTGTCCTGGCCCTTACATTAGTAGGCCAACCTCACTTCTTACTTCTGAAGAGGAATGACCCCCATTCCAAAACTTCACTTGACATGGTACTTCCCTGGAATCCTCATGGTCTTTTCTGTTTGTTGTCACACTGACTGCAGTGGAAAACAGATTCCTGCCTAAGGCTGTGCTTTTCTAGCCAGACCAAGAGATACAGCCTCATTTCTGTAGGGCAACGGAGTAGATTCCTAGGGTAGTCCAAAGGAGTAACCTTGGACTCCTTTGAGGCTGAGGCTCCAAGGTAGAAAAGAACAGTGGATATGGATTCCTCTGCCATTCCATACAGTGCAAGAGAATGAGCAGGATATGGGAAAGATCAATACCCTGAAACAATTGGATAAACCAGTTAGAGCAATAATTTCTCTTTCTAGGGATTGTGACTCACTATTTCACGTTTTCCTTCCTTAGCAAATTCTGCAACCTGCATGACTCAGTGTGGTGCAAAGATGATGAAAATACCCAAAGCAGAGCAGCACATGGGCCCCTGCTCTGAGGCTGGGCTGGGGGAGGGGGTGAAGCAGACTAGTTAATGTATGCTTCCTCCTCATCAGGCTGAAAGACCTGGTGCATGAAATCCAGTAAAAGCAGCTCTCCGGTCCAGTGGAGCACGGGACAATTGGCAGCACCAGGAAGGTTATCACTGTCTGCATCAGATGACTCTCCTATGTGAGGTCAAAACCCCATTGGATTTGTAATGAGGAGGTGGATGAGGCTGTAAAGTCATTCCAAGATGGAGCAGTGAGGGCCTTGAGGCAAGAAGGAGCCAATGAAGGGAAGAAAGGAAATGGACCGAAAGATCATAATCAGTGAATTTCTGCATCCTACCCCAAGGCTGTATTCCTCAGAGAACGGGATAGTGCCAGGAAACTACAGGCACACCTACTGGCTGATTTCGATGCCAGGATCAAAGACTGATGGAGAATTTGGGGATACTGCAGACTGAAATGGGGAACCCCAGAACATGACAGCAGATTCTCTTGGGAGTGCCCAGGCCTACAAAGGCCAGGCAACAGTGGAGTTAGGAATGGCACTTTGTGAAGATTCCAGAACAGAAATAAGTGGAGAGATGAGGGACAGGACAGAGGGAACTGGCAGAGGGTTTTGTGACCACTGGCTGGGAATAACTTGCAGCTGCAAGGACGGGACTGATGGGTGTTGTGTTTGAGATGAATCAAGAGCTGGGCCACAGACAGTTGTGAGGAGAGATCTGTGGTGAAGGGATTTTAGGGAATTCTGTATTATGGCTACTGAACTGGTGTTGCAGGTAGTCACAAAGTGCACTTCAAATTCCGAGAAAACTAGTTCCCTTCCGGCAAATCAGGCTTTTCATTTACCCTCATGCATTATCATCAGAATGCTAACTAATCTGTTGGAGTCTTGCTCATGACTATCCCACAGCAGGTACTCTCCCTCTCTGCTTTCTCATGCAGAATTCATAGCTTCTGAGGTCACCACTAAAACGAAAACTTAGAAGGAGGGGGCAAAAAGAGCAGAAAGGTTTTGAAATGTCGCCATTTTCACCACTAATACAGGATTCTGGGAATGGAAATGTCTTGCTTCTTTTAAGAGCAGACAGCAGCAGCCAGGTTGTGTCATCCCATGGAAGAGAGGGGGATAACATGCTTCCCCCAAAGGTTCTGTCTATCTCACCATGGCACAGAAACAACAAATGAAAAGCTCCTGAGCTGAGAGTGATGGATGATTATTTTAAAAAATAATGCAAACGGGATTTCCACTGAGGCATGAGTTGTACAAACACTTTTTCTTCTCATTCTCTTCTTGTGCCATTTCTGTTTTCATTTGCACTTATTTGGACTGCTATTAATTATTTAAAATATTAACAGTAAATTTATGTGCAAGAAATGCAGTACAAATTAAATGTGCATTAAATCTAGTATTATTTAAGAGCAAGAGAAAGAGTCACCTCGACAAGACAGTCCTTTCCAACCAGCTCAAAGAACTGTTACTTTTTACACTTACTCAGACTTACCTAATTTTTTAAAAATACCTAGATTTAAGTGAAATAAACAGCCCTGCCTGTAATTTTGAGGAAAGTGAATTCAGATAAAGCAGAAAGTTCACAGTTGGGAGCTTCTGAATCAGAACAATTTTACTGATTGCTGGGCTGCTTCTTTCACATGCATAAAGAACCAGACTGCTTCATCATCAATGGAGGAGTCAGAAGCAGCTCTAATTGTTGAGACACTGCTCCGTGTGGCCTGTTAAGCCTCACATCATCTATCCAAATATCTTTATGTCTGTCATCAACCAGCTCCACATGCATTCAATAAATACTGAAATATCTTTACAACAGCCTATGCTTGTTTTACAACACTACCATGTTTTTTTTCTCTAATTAACTTCAGGCTACCCTGACCAAATTTAGACACAATATAAGACATAAATTACTTGAAAAGAGTTTCAGCTTCTTATTATTTCAGATAGTAACAGTTATTAAAGCAAGTTCTTAAGAAAACTAATAAATTGTCTAATATTATGAGAAACACAATATAGCAATATTTTGTGTCTTCTGTTCTAAATATAGTTGCTTAATATTTTCTGGGTTCTTTTTTTGGCGAACAAGTCTAGGAACTGCTTTTTAAAAAGCTCAAAAAGTCCAGGGACATGCACTGTAGGCTTTTTGCAGAAGGCATTGCAATGCTTGTACAATGCAGGTTATGTTCATTTCCCATGGAATCTGCATATATCCATACCTCTCTTTTTTATTCAGCTTGTATAATGCAGATGTTAATTTTTTTTCATTTGTGAAATGATCCAAGGCCTATTCAGAAAAAGATATAATTTAATGGTTATTTAATTAAATGAATAACTGTAATTAGTAGTTATAATTTAATAAATTAATGTATATATAATTATGGCAATAGAATGGGGCTTCCAAGTGGGTGGAAACTACATGTACCCAGAGTTCTTGAAAGTCAAAATGTGAGGCAACTCTGCATTTGCTTATTAAAAATACAAAGAAGACGAATGGTATAACAGTCGTGGGAATGCAAAAGTCATTAGGTGCATCGTCAGGGCCTTGGATCCCTTTCTCCCCGGGCAAAACATCAGTGACATTGTTCTGACATGCTTTCTTTATGAATGGGCAATTATACAAGGTTCTGTCTTAATTTCTCTTGAACCCTTTCCAGAGTTGACCACATGATGTAACTGTTCATCAGATAACAAACACAAATCACCACTGCAGTCTCCTTCCAGGCTGTAATTTGGTTTGGGGTAAATGAGGGCAGTACAATGATAAGATGGAGATCCAAGATAATTAGGTAGTTGGTAAGAAAGTCTGTGATAGTTCACTGCTGTCAGAGGTGTTACTCTGAACTGCCCCTGAAGCTGCAGTCTGCGTCATGCAGTATATCCCAGTCACTCTTATTAGCAAGAAAAAATATATAGTATTAAAAGAATTAAATAAATAATTACATGTTTAAGCAATTAAATATGATTATGAAGAAAATTTCTCTTCTTTCATTTTTATTATGCTAATAGTGCTTTCTAAATAGCCATTGAAAACTATTTGTAACCTTGGTGACTTTCACGTCTGAATTTCCCATAGGATAGATATCATTCCACTTTCTCTCTTTCTCCAGCTCAGAGAAGTTTTACTGTTCCAGTCTCACTGTTCCTGCCTTCAGCATCTATAAGCCAGGGTCTGTAATACTGACTTGCTGTAAAGGGATAGAACAATGTAAGAGATTGCACTGTCCCTTTAAATGTAAGTGTATTTGGATTTTGAAAAGAAGATGGTTGCAAAACTGTAATGTCTTCATTGGAGCCAAGATTTTACTCCAATAGTACCTGCATGATTACTAACTAAGTGGGAGTAATACAAATAGTCTTCAAAGTGTCTGACATAGGCAGTTACACAATGAACACTCTAAAATTTTAATGTCTAGGGTTTTTTCCTTGAGTTTGTCAGAACAAAACCAGTCAATCCAAAGTGGAATGTTTCAATGTTATTTCCTGCTAAATCATTTGAATGGTGTAAACAGTGTTGTCTGGAGAGGGGGAGAGAAGTGTTTGTGTCCCACTGTGAAGCATTTGGATTGAGAACTGTCACAGGACAGGTTGGACAGGTCATAGCTGCAGATGCAGATATCTTAGATGCACTGCACTATCTGTACCTTCTGTAATGTGCTTGACCTTCTCTTTATCCATTGGATATAGCTCTTTTAAACCTGTGACTCTTCCTTTTACAGTTATTCCTTCCAAAATGGGAATACATTAATACTACCAACAAGTGACTTCTCCGGTTTCTAACGCAGGTGAACATGTTCTGAAAGTGTAGCTGTGACAGGACCATTCCCTAGTATGATAATACTATCATGATTTCTCAGATTGCAACAGAGGGCAGAAGTTGCCAGACTGTGCATTCTTCCCATCGCACTCTTGATAATGTGACGATGCCCAATCTGCAATCTGATCTGTAATTTTTGGAATGTGAACTGTGCCCACTACTGCAGTACATGAGCTCAGATTCTTCCTGGGTTTCTTTGTGCATGTCTGGCAGTCTGGCCCTAGGAAACAAATAGCAGAAGTTGTTTTGAAGATTTTTATGTTGGTGTTCCTCCTTCTTTCCAAATATAGCAGATTCACGAGGGTTTATGTGAAGAAGAACCCCAAAGGTGGAGAAGTTCAAATGCCCTATATTTAGTAGCTTATGTGACTGCCTTTGAGATTCTTTTAATGTGAAATGACATGGTTAACCCTAAAAGTAAACTCTTAGGATTTTCTCCCTATTACTTCCTAGTCAGGCTTGAAATGTTTGCTACTTCTACGTAACATAAAAAAGATGCTGTTAATATAAGAAATATTTCCTACTTTCATATGAAAGGATAATACTATACCATGCATAGGCAATATTAGAGAACTGACACAAAAGATAAAAAGCTAGAAATTACATTTGCTTTGTATTAGTGAGAATTATTCTTGAAATTGCAAAATGGTCTTTTGTTAACCCTGTGGTAAGTTCCTCTATCTTTTAAAGTCATCTGTTCTCTTGGGTATGGTTTCAATGTATACCATTCACACAGGGTAGACAGCTGTGGAAAAATGATTATTTAAATTATCTAGTGTTAAATTACCTTATGATTTATTATGAGCTTATAATTGTTTATTAGTACAAAGTTAATCTCCCACAGGTAATGTAACAAAATAAGAGAAGCTGAATGATTGTCCCAGTTTAAAGTCATCACCAAGATACCTTTTACAGTCATTGTATGGCACCATGCAGCCAAGAGTTTGTGTTCATCATACCATGGCAAAGAAATCAGGATGGGTTCTCTCAGACATAGCTGCCATACCTGGAAGAATTACCAGTTCTGAGAAGAAATTCAGTAATGCAGTTTACATTTGTATTGTCAGTAGGTTTTTTTTTTTTTCCTTCCAATTTATTATTTCTAAATTCTCCTTGACAAAAAAAATGTAACCCTTTCAAAGACACTTTTAACCAGAAATGTTTTGGAGTTAAAAGTGTCCACGAAATAATTGCACAGCTGCAGAGCACTCGTGGGTCTGCAAGCTGGCAGAGTTTTGTGAGCTGTGGGTATGGGTCAACAAAGTAAGTCTGACAGGTTCTGCAAGCATTAGGGTATTGATGTGGGTGCTTCCCATACTCCAAGTTCTAAGCACATTATTCCTGAAAAAGAAAACAGATACCATAGTTTTGTTACTGAATGGTGGAAATGAAAATATCTCAAAGGAGTTAGGAAAAGGAAATTTCCAAACGAGGAATGATTTAAAACACCACATAGCCTAAGCAAGAAAAGAGCAAGAGGTGACATGCCACTCTTTGAAAACTTGAACTAAAACACTAAACTTATGATCTAGTCTGTGATAGGGATAATCAGTTTTCAACTGAAGTTTGTACATGGCATTACATGAAAATAGATTGGGAGCCAATATTTTTAGTTGACGTCAGAAAAAACTTAAGATGCAATGAAGGCTTTAAGGCATAACTATTTTCCTTGGTAATTCAAAACAGGAGAAGCCAAACGGAATAAGTGTATTCGGTTACCTTTTGTTTTTCAATAAACTTGGTGACTCCAAAGGGCAAATTATGGAAAAATGCCGTGGGTGCACAGGGGATGTTCAGGCGGAAAAATACTTTGTGGTGCTTTCCTCAGGGTTTGGATGAAGGTCACCAGGATTCAGTGTTCTTACAGCAGTTCTAAAGACATGACCTCTGACCTCTGATCTTGCAGACTTTAAATTAGAAGATGGGCAAGGGCTTTAGCACCAATGTTTGTTACTCTGCTGTATGAATAGGAAATGGCCCTCTTAAGGGTTTCAGTTGATCTTAGTGTTTGTGAAAGACCCATTCCAAGTGATGATTTCATTAATTTGGAGATTGAGTGCCTTGAACATCCAGGAACTTGTCCTGAAATCAGGAGAGACAGATGAGACATAGAGTCTTCCTAACTATAAATACAAAGATTGTAGAGGTTTCAAGAGAAGTCAGGTTAAGAAGCAAGCTGGTTCACAGAGGACTCTGGTATGCAGCGCTGGTTCACACAAAAAACCCTGCAGGACAACAGAGTCACATTTTTTGGATAGTTGGTCACCTCCAGTAACTGCTATGGTTAATGTTTGTTGGAGATGACAACATTGTAATTTTGATGGCTGTACGGCTCTACCACACACTGACATCAGTGAATAAGTAATGATTAGAAACAGAACATTCGTACCTTAATAAAATACATTTTAAAGAGTTGCCAGATTTTCAGTTTTCAGAAGCACTTCTATACATTCATAGCTTTTAAAAAGGATGTACTCTGTCCTTGCTCAAAGCAATGCTGGCACTAAAACTGGATCATCTTACTCAGAGTTCAGCTGAGTTTTGAAAAGCTCAAAGAATGGAGATGTCAAAGCCTCTCTTGACAACCTAATGTATTGCTGAATCACCTTCACTATGGTGTTTGAAAGTCATTGCTTCTTTTCCTTGGTATGTCTTAGAGGAGTGTGGTTCTATCACATATGTGACCCTGTTGGACACAGCAATTAGTCTTGTACCTCCCCTCCCGCAATTTCCATGATAAAAAAGCAGCCCCTTCAGTCCCCCCTTGAACAGTGTTATCCATCCTAGTGACTCTCTGTTTGATGTGCTCCCATTTGCCAGTGTGGGGACCCCAACCCTAGATACAATCTCTTATTAAATGCAACTTAATCCCTCTGAAATGGAAGGGAAAAATAATTTCTGTTGATGTACTGCCTACAGTATTGCTAATGCAGTCTAGCATGTGGTTGACCTTCATTGCTGCAAGGACACCCTGCTGGCTCATGTTCAACTTGCAGACTCTTTTCTGCAGAGATAGTCCCCAGACAATCTTTCCCTAGCATGTCATTTTCCTACCCTAGATCCAGGACTGAGGTTTTGTTTTTGTTGAGCCCCATGAGATCCCTCTTGAATTCTTACTTAATTTTGTCAAGTAGTCTCTGAATGTCAGCCCTTCCTTCCAATATAATGAGCATTCCCCACAGTTTGAGGTCGTCAATCTACTGAAGGTGCCATCTGTATTTTGAATGTATTTGTGATACCATCAACAGTGTGAACCAACCACTGATCAATCCAGTGGAGGTCAGTTAGTCTCTCCTAATAAACAAACAGGGCACAGAGACATGTCAAAGCTTCCACACCACCAGCTCTTGTTGTGTTTCACAGAAAAATAGGTTAAAAACTACGGAACTCATTGTGGAGACTGTTGGGAATAACTCAGATAGAATATGCATTTTTATTTGCTATTCAACTGTTGAGTGTTACACTGAGGCTTGAGCTTGTGTTTAGTGATAGAGGATGCTCACTGACCACATTTCCACACTGAGACATAATGGCTGAATCAAGGAGAATTCTTGTTACTACTGAGTCATCTCTTGATGCCAAATTTGTGGTGCCTTGTTGTGATTTTTGTGTCACATCACCTATACTCCCCTCGGCAGCACAAGTGATACTTTTGTTGGTCGTTCAAGGGAAAGGTGTAATTTCAGATCATCAAAGCAACAAATAAAGAGAAATCCTTGGTTAAGATGTATTTTAAGGAGTATTTAAACATATTTAATTACTTGGTCCATGGCCAATGTTAGTAAGAGACTTCAGGGAGGCTATAAATGAGCCTCTGCCTGGGAAAAGTCATGAATCATACTTGCAAAGGGAATTGTAACCTTTTATTTCAAATTCTATTCTCAGATTCTCTCATGAAGATAGAACACTTGCTCTAAGAATTTTGTTTTCTAAATGTCAGTCCTATTCAGGGTTATGTAAGCCAATGCAACTTCTTTCCACTTAAGAAAGTACTTAGTTATCACTGCAAATGTGCACTTCAAAATCTTCAGGACACTCCTCAGAAAAATTCAGCTGTGCCTGGACTACATACAACTGGCCAAAGACCTGACTCCTCAGGATAATTTTGTTCTGTAGTCAGTTTTAATCAGTGCACATCTCTTTCAGGGGACAGCTTTAAGGTATATTCAACATTCTCGGGGGAGAAGAGTGTGATGATTAATTTTGATCATTCATCTGTCTTTAATTGTGTGGTTAGAATATACCTCTCTCTGGGGTAGAGTAAAATTTCTCTCAATTTCTTGGCAGGGATGAGGGTAAAAATTCACCAATGCAAACACAGCTCTTGTAGCTCTTTGGATGATGTGTTGTATCAGGCCCAAAATTCATTAGCTGATAAAGTGTAATCAGACAAGATGAATCTGAAGAAGAATACAGCATTATTTAACTGGGTGAATACTACAGAATTTGAGGAAAAACAAGAAGATCCCAACCACCAAGTTTCCCAGCAAAAGTAAAGGGGAACATAACAAATTACTAATACGTAAGCAAATTATTTTAGTTCTGGTAGTTACTTTAATAAATGCATTAAATAAAACCCAACTAATTCAATTTTATGGGAGACTGGTTATTTCCTTTCTCAGTGCTTATAACATTTTATTGTAAGTTTAGTTCACTGCCATCTCCCTGGATCAGTTTCCCTTTGCGTACAACGCTCCGGTTTCTGCCATAAAATTTTCCATGAGGTGTGTAACAATCCTTTTCTCAGAAGCTCAGGGCAATGAGTTCTGCAGCCCTTGGGTGTCTCTCTTAACTATTGCAATACCATCTCTGCACACAAAGAGCAGAATTACCCACACAGTAACACAGTAACCTGAACTTTGCCTGGCTTAGCTTACCAAAGCTGATTAATAGACAAATAGTTCTGAAGGGGCCGTTACCTAACAGTAAGTGCTCCTTCCCAGCAACAAGTATGTTGAAGAATATCCTTTAGGGTATCCCCTTGGAGAGGAACATAACTAGCTTCTGTGTTTGTCCCAGAGGAGACCATTTTAAACTCCATTGGCTTGGGATCTAGCTCTGATAAACTTACTTAATCAAAAGTTTTCCAATAGTTAATGCAACAAACCACTGTCTTCTTGGTCACTTCTCTACCAGAAAAACTCAGTAAGCAGCTCTTCAGATACCGTCAGTGGAATCTACTGTTTTCAGTAATTATTCCTTTTCTGGAGCTGAACACAACAAGTTCACATAGGCAGAGATATTTGTCTTTACTTTAGGACCAATGGATTCTCCAAGTTAATTCTGCAGAACAGCCAGTCAGATCTGACATCTGCCCATGACCTTCTGCTACTGCCAGAACTTTCAGAACAGGTCAAGACTTCACTGAGACAATCTTCAAGACTGCAATTTGAAGAGGTAACTTGCATTTCAAGACTGCAGAGGTATTTATAGGACCTCTTAAATTGTGAGGGAAGCATTAGGAAGCAGCAAGGGCTGGCTAGCCCCTTAAAGATGGGACAGAGCCTGACTTTACACCAGACAGGACAGGGGCTTCACATCTGGGGTACAGTCCTGCACTATTTGAGCAAGGTGAGTAGGCAGACCTGGAGATGGTGTCTCGAGCAAGAGCCTTTAGATTTTCAAGGAATGTCGTGGTGGTGAGGCAGGTCTAAGATCAAGCCAGGAAATTAACCCATTGATCAGAATGATGTCCAGTGATGGTGACAAGGCCTGCTTATCACAACGTATATATCCATGTTGAGAAGGCAAGTGTGGAGTCAATCTAGAAGTCAGTCAGCAAGCCAGGGTTCAGATCACTGGTGCCCATGGCCAAACACAAGCACAGTTGCAGGCAGGAGCTGAAGACACAAGACAGAGCTTAAACAGGGCTTCCATGCTTCTGGGCAATCATGAGTGTGTGTGTGTAGCTTTTTTGAAGGCTCTGGGTTAGACTGGTCAGGGCCCTGAAAACCCATTTGCACACACAGGAACTCAGCAGTAAGAGTCTCTCCCCAGCAAAAATGTCCTCAAAGCCAAGAACAGACTATTAAGAAAGAGAAGACAGCATGGGAAAATTTGGGCTGGGTAGCAGAGCTCAGAGTGCCTATGAGGTTCCTAAAGGCTAGGTAGGCTTGAGAGACAACAGGGGATGAGTGGGGCAGAAATTCATTCCACTCTTGACAAGATTTGGGGACGGGGCAAGGCAAGGGAGGCAGAGGGAAGGAAATCCTAGGAAACATGGGAGGAAACCTGGACATCTAGGCTATGTGGAACACCATACAGACTTTGAGGCGATGAATATGAGGCTGGAGATATCAGATGAGGCTGTTCATGATCATTACAGTTTTTTAGTACACTCAGGGACATGACCAAAGTGGGGCAGAGATATAAAACCAAGGACTTTTAGTCTGCTCTGAAATTTCACAGGTTGCGGATATTTGAGGCAAGCCCTGTAATCTGAGATGTGCAGTTGAATGGCTCTACCAGGAATTGCTCTCAGGATGCATTATTCTTAAAGACAAACATTTAACAGGGCCCAGATTTCCCCTGCTTTTCAGGACCAAAATTTAACCTCTGTCATCAGCACTTACCTTCAAAATTCTTCCTCTTACACCAAAGCATATATTCAGGAATTCCCCTAATGGTGCTTTGGACAACTCAGAGCTGTGCTTTCCAACTACTAAGTGGTGTCACCTGTTGTCTGAAAAAACCCCAGTCACAATCCAAGTCTGATTTCCTGTCTGCTATCCTGACTCAGTAGTACAGTTGCTGTGGGCTAAGACCCCCAGAAAACCCCCTCAGAATAAGATCAGGTTGTATTCATACTTCAGAGGTTTCAGAGAACCTTTTAAGTCTGATGCCAACTATGAAATTGGGAGTCAATTTACTCACACCCAGTCTCAAATCAATGCTGTAAGGCATGAATGTCAAGCAGCTGTTACATCAACTTCTTCCTTTCTCCAAACTGCAAAAATGTTGCTGGCCACAGATTTGGGGGTTAGCATTTCCATAGATATATTCCAGAGCTATACTTTCATATTTTTGTGTATCTTTAGGAGCAAGGAGAGTCTCTGCTGAAAAATCAGGGTCTACCCACTCCTACACAGAACTTCACAATTGCTAAAGAAACACTTAGCTATTCTTGTGGCATTCCAGGCCACAAAATAAACCTAATTAGAGAAGTGCTCTTTTTTGTCAATTGTTTTTCTCACTCTGTTGCAGGCTGGTTTGGAGATTTGTGGTAATACCCTTGGGCTATCTTTAAATCCCAGACCTCATCTGAGGAAATCTGAATAAGAAGACTCTCATGACTTGATTTCAGTATCTCATAACCTCACTATTGATGCCTTAAGTTTTAGCTTTTAATTTTTTCAGATTCTGTACTGTATTAATATATAACTCTGTACTTCACATAAAGTATTAGCAAGTTCTCCTTACAGTTTAGTCAGACAAAACAATCCTTTTCCAGCCTGAAAACCAAGGACACCGTTGCAGCTTCAGGCCCAAGAAGTATAAACAACAGTGAATTGAGGAGAGCAACTGGGAGAATGGGACTTCATGACCTGAAGCTGTAATTGGACATCAGCCCCAATATATAAATGGACCAAAATTTATGAAAGTGTGAAAATGCGTGACCTGTCCTCGATCTCAGGTGTAGCCTGGGCCAGGCTCCTGTACTGCCCAAGGTGTATCCTTTGAAGACCTTTTAATAAATACCTACTTTATTCCTTTAATACTGTCCAGCCTTTGTTCTAGAGGTTCTCTGTTCTCTCTCTCAAGGCATCACTGTCACAATTTTAATGTCAGTCTACAGTCCAGGTGGAGATCCAAGCCCTTATTTTACGTTTCCTTTATTACTAATTTTTGTGTTAGGACTCACTAGCAGTTCCCTAGCTGCAGGAGTAGATTACTGGTTTCACATTTACTCAGTCCACCTTTTATGAAGGAATCTGCTTCTGCTTCCATTGAGTACACGAGTCCCTGGGACATGCTCCTTTGACAGGATGCTGGGGGATTGGTCTTTATGTAAACTACCAGTAAATAAGCTGAAACTCACTGACAGAAAACTTTCTGACTTGAGCTAGTACCTCAAATCATAACAGTAGAAAACCATCCAGGACCCTTGTCTGGGTTTCCCAGCGAGGTAGAATCCGCTGACACCCTCAAGGTTTTTTATGAATTAGTAATTCATATACCAGTTCTTGGTGATCCTATTTCACTAAGATTTCTCCTTCACATTGCTAATATGACTGCAGTTATCAGAGGTCTTCAATTCTCTTTTGGCTTTTCCTGGAAATGGTACAAAGTCTGCTGCAAATGTTGGGTGGGTGCTGTAGATTTTACAAGATCTAGTGATCTTTGTGCTTCTTTTCTGTAACAGTCAATAGTGCTACGGCTGACCCCTCATCCCACTTACCAGGACTTGAGGAATGCATCTTTGAAGGGAATCTGTGGCTCTGCTGCCATTCCTCACCATGAGTAGTTGTCCTTTCTTCTGCTAACCTGAGTCAAGAAGTAGAGACCAATTCTCTTTAACTCTCTTGACCAGGCTTACTACACAAACATTCACACACAAAAAGACCACGCTATAATTAAGGGAATTCAGTGTAATATTTTATTTACAACCAGCTTCCCTCTAGCATTTTGCACTCCTCCAGGCCAGGAGATGGATTCATGGAATTACACATCAGGATTAGTTGCATAATATAGAGTAAATCCTTCAAGGACGCTTATGCCCTGATATAGTTTATAATGCATTGTTAAGGAACGTCTGTTGCTGAGTTACCTGTGATTTACTGGTGGTGATGTAATTCATATTTACACAGCAGATGAGATCCTGTGAAGATAAGAATTTCTCAAGACTGCTGGAGATAACACCACTAGTATTCTGCTTCTGGAATATCTAGTTATTTTCCTCTGTTACTTTGTTTTGGTTTTTGATAGGTATCACCACTCAGCTGTGTGATATCAAAGGGTACATAACGCTGTGCGTTTCCATACAATCAACCACAGCTTTGTTTTCCTATGCTACACAAGTAAGATATATAACCTGAACAACTGGAAATATCACAGTCCAACAGGATTCCCTAATGTATCTGTAATACATCAATCAGTTGCTGCCTAGTTATTATTACAATCTTCTCAGATGGAAGATTATCCATGATAGACATGGAGAAACTACATCACAGTTTACTGCTGACTTGGTGAATTCTTAACTTTCTGTTCTATGTTCTCTCTGTACTTAGAAATTGTTATTTGTCATTGCTTTTTCCTGTCTTTCTGCTGCTCTCATTCTTTTCTCTCACAACTTCCATCTTTAGAGCTTTTGTTAGATGTTGAGATTTCAGACAAGGAATTGTAGTACAACCAGAAATGTACAGGGGAAGTATTGAAAGATTGGTCTGGTGGTAGGTTGCACTTCCACTCTTGCTCTTAAGATGGTAGTGTAAACTTGGGAATGCAACCCATGCACTTCGTTTTTGCTGTTGCTGAAATGACAGAATTTCTCTTGCGATTTCCAAATTGGGAGCATTTAAGAGCTATTTTTTATAGTGAAATTCTTCAATGAATTCAAGGAAAAATATGAAGTGTGTTTTTATTCTTAGGGTTTGAGCATATATGTGATTCAGAGAGATAATATGCAAAAAAGACATGGGAGACTTTGAGTTTCTGAATTGACTTGGCAATCCATGGCTCTGGAAAAACAGGCAAACCTTTGTGTGGAAATTTGTCCAGGCAGATGGTTGGGAGCAATACTTATCTCTGACAGATAAAACTTGTCTGTACTCTAGCCAAGATAACTTGGCTACTCAGTGGCTCTGAATGTGTTAAGCATAATCATGCTACTTTATTTGTCTACGAGATGCTTAACATGGATATGGGGGGCAAATTTGGAAGGTAAATGAAGAAGAGAATTTCAATTCACCATAATAAATGAGCTGACTTCTCTTTCTTTCCTTTCTCTTCAAAAGCCACTTTGTGTAAATTGTCCCGATTCCACTCATTACATAATCTTGTGTGTTTAACAGAAACCTTAAAAAACTTTTCAGATCAAAATGGGGAATATCTACCATGTCTAGCTAATTTGGTTGCTCCTTTAGGTTCAGTAGGTTTCCTTATTTTTACTATGCCTTTTATCTTTTCCATTTCCTGCTTCTCAGAGTTTGCATTCCTGTGGATTTTGTGAAAGACTGGGATTACACTTACATCTTTGTAGTAATTTTGAAATATCATGCAGCTCTTGCAATTCCCCCTCCCCCTAAAAAACCTGTAAGATAAAACCAGAAAGATTTTTTAAAAAAAGCACTCCCATCCTGATTTGTCACCAGATAAGCACATTGGATTTGATCTTACATACCTCCAGCACTCAAAATTTCCAGGAAGGTTAACAGGAGTTTTGTAAGAACATGGAATGTTGAGGTCTGGAACATTCAGAAGGAAAGGAATCCATGTACTGTGTAAATTACGTCTGTCTCTACATTAGCACTGAAATTACTTTTATAGTAAGCCAGGTAATAGCTGTGTTGATTTAATTTTGAAAAGAAATAAGGGATTGAAAAGGTGGCTGGGATGAAAACAAAACTGGAGATTATTTGAAAAAATCTCCTGTAGTGTTTTTCTCTCATGCTCCTGTTATAATTTTCTTTTCAAATATGTAGCTAACAAATGCTAGCTTGAATTTCAGGTTCACCAAAGGTCACCTCATTCAAACTCAACTATTCAGATTTGCTTTAAAAATAAAAAAATTAAAAATTCAAGGCTGACCTAAAAGGAATTCATTGTGCTATAAAAGTGTACAGAGTATTGTCCCTAGCTTGATAACAATCCACAGTGACAAAAGTGGGGTTTTTGTTGCCTTGTACTTATGGCAGGTATAGGAAAATAAGAACAGGTTGTTTCTGAAGTATCTCCACACAGTGTCTTATTTGCACAGTTTCTATAGTCCTGTGAAGGGCAGCACATCCTAACTGTGCCATGTATGATATTGGTAGATATCCCAGAGCTGTGGGGTGACTGAACTGCACAGAACCAACATCATTCCATTGTTGCTGGTCTGTTTTAATTCTGTGTTGTTAGACACTGTGCTGTGAGAAACACATTTGGACAGGTTGTGCTTGGCATTTCTTCATGCTTACATTGCTATGGATGGCCGACAGATAGAGAAGGGAATTTGTGTGGAAGGAGATGTTGATATCAGCTGTCATATTTGTTAGAAAGGGTCAAGCCAGAATCAAGAGACTCCAGGCATCTGGTCAGTCAGAATTATCCCATTTCAGAAACAAGAGATCAAGACATGCCCCAGTAAAGAGCATCACTGGCAGACAGGATAAAGACACTATTTGCAGTAGGAACTCGGAGCAAGGAACAAGTACAGCTAGAATAAAGTCAGGAGATAAAGGGACCAAGGAACAAGTACAGCTGGAATGTCAGGAGCTAAAGGGCTAGAAGCCAGTCTCAGGGTGACTCAGGAGCTGAGGAAAGGGATTCAAAGACCTAAAAGTACCTCTCAGGTATGTGGAAAACCACATACATCAAAACTGTATAGACCTACAATCCACACCCCAACTGCAAGGCCTTATCAGGTCCTTAGTTTTTGAATAAAACTATTTACAGCCTTCTAGACTGAAAGCCCCCCCGCAGTACTTAAGTGGTTTGGTCATGATGTGCTAAAGAGGTTTCAGTCCCTACTACGTGCTTACATATTTCATCCACCTTTCATCTCTGTATTCTATTTCCCCTGAAAATGTCCTCTGCCATGAATTCAAGAAAACACTCTTTTGCAGTATTAGACTTTATGTTCATGCAAGTAAAGGAAAACTACTGAGGCAGCATTACTGCAGTGTGAAGCCGTGATGAGAGAGAGCTCTACTGAGCCGCCCACGACCGTGCGGTGAGTCCACCTGAGCCAGCTGTGTGCAGCTGCTGGGGCTGCCCTGCTGCTGCAGCTGCTGCCTCCACAGCTGGCTAAGAACACCTTCCCCAGCCTGTTGTGACTGTTCTGCCCTCCTTGTGCCTGAGAGCTGCCCAGGGGAGGCAGGAGGAAATCACTGCTTTCCTGCCCTGCTGGTACCGCTCTTCTAGGGCTTCCTTGGAGAGACGGGAAAGTATTCTCTGCTTGGGAGAAACAGAGATTGTGTTTGTCTGTCAGAGGCACTTAACTCCTCAGTGTCTGCATACCTTTCTCAGCTTCAAGAGGAGTTGCTTCCCCCCAACCCTCACGGTGTTAGGAGGGACTAATTATTGATATTATTTAAAAAAAAAACCCCTATTAAAAACTCAACATATGCTCAAAACACCTGGCTGGTAAAAACTAACCTCTCAAAGTAGCAAGTAGTATATTCTTCCCACTATGACAGCTTAACTTGACAGTTCCTCCTAGATTGGGTCAGCTCAGTGAATTTTACATTTTTAAGATTTGATCCCTCAAGTTTGCCTTAAAACATTGTTGTTTGTGTAGTAATTGTGTGGGAATTTGTGATTTTATAGGAAAGGATACACCATGAGTTTATAGAGGTTTGGATGCTAATCCTGGTTAGGTAGTTCTAAGAAACCTCTAAATAAACCAGGAATTTCAAAGAGATGACTCAGTCCTACTGCTTTATACACTTTTCTCTCTTGTCTACTGATTCTGCCTAGGTCCAGGCATTCTGAACAGAATTCATTTTCACTACAGCAGGAACAGAAATAAAGGGATATTTCTGTTGATTGAATGTGCCAAAATATTGAGACAAGTCTTTAGGGAAAGAAGATAGGAGCTTTCTCCTTCCCTTTTCTCTTTTCTCTATTCTCTTTTCTCTTTTCTCTTTTCTCTTTTCTCTTTTCTCTTTTCTCTTTTCCCTTTTCTCTTTTCCCTTTTCTTTCTCTTTCTTTTCTCTTTTCTCTCTTCTCTCTCTCTCTCTTTTTTTTTTTTTCTATTTTTTACTTCTTGTTTTTTTTTTCTCTCTCATAGCTTCCAGCTTAGTCACACAAAGAAGGATGCCACATCTCTTCATTTTGATATTTGGTCTACTGCTTTGCAGGCAAATACCCCCTGACCCTGAATATGTTTTTCTGTGCCAAAATCAAGTTTTTGTAAAATAAATTTCAAAAAAAAGAAAAAAGAATGTTTTTTTTTTAACAGAAATTTTCATCCCTTTTCTAAATAAGATTTTTCTGGAAGAAATGAGAATGAGAGTTTGTAGAACATTAAATAAAAATGAAATATATAAAGTTTACTCATTAATCTACATAAGCTCTTCTTACAGCTTGTGGAGTAACTTATTTTGTTTTACGTGGGGAAGGTGGAGTCTGTAACGATAATTTCTTTAATGGGATTTGCAGACAGCTGAGGTGGGAGGTGTGTCCTCCTCTCTGCCACCTTCCCAGAGCACTGTGTCTTTTAGGGCATGCTTCCACATGTTCACTCACCTTAAAGGTGTTTTGCCCGACTTGCTCAGCTGTCTATTTCAAAATTGCTTTCATGTTGCTTTCCAGAGGAATTTAGAGATAGAAAAAGAGGGTGATTACTTCCGAAGTCTGGATTTCAAAATCAAAACAGTAGAAGCCTAGGACCTTGATGCTGTTATGAATTCTTCAGTTCTGTACAGGGTCTTTTTGAGGGGTAGACTGCTGGCGAGCTACTTCTAAATCAGACACACCTTTGGGTTGGGCTATTTTGGAAACTAAGTAATTGATGAGGCTCTAGGTATGGTCTGCTAGGAACAAGTGATTTTATTGTGTGTTTTTACAGTACTTTGATCAGCTGATGCAGTTGACTGACAGTCTCCTCTGTAAGTAACTGAGGGCGGAGGAGTGGTGACCTGCAGGGAGCCTTTCCTGACTTTTTCCCAAAGTGGGAATTGCTGGCTTTCAGGCAGCTAGGCAAGAGAGAAAACGGGGCGTGATATGGGGGTACCTTTATTTGGGGAGAGCAATCCCTTCTATGCCCGGATATGGAATGGACTAAGTCAGAAGCTGCAAGGCAAAAAATCCTGGGATAAACATCTGGATGAAATCTACTTACTCCAGCAGAAAAGGTACAGTGCACTTCAGCCTTCTTGTCTTCTCTTTTTTCTGCTGCTCTCCCTGTAGCTGATTCTCACTCTTTCCCCTTAGGCTTTTCTGCCGGTAGATAAACTTTAAACAACCCTGGAGCGCTTTTCTCTATCAGATTTCTTCTTTCGAGGTGGAATGCTTCTGGGAGTTCCAATCTTATCTGCTGTCACAGGTAGTTTTACCAGGTTGCGATTGAATTACCCTGAGTGCAGGACTTCAGTCACAAATTAATAATGTATTCTCTTGTCTTTCCTGCTTCATTGGTAAAGCTCACAGGAAAATGCTTGAAGGTTTGTTTTTAATTATTATTATTATAATTATTATTGTCATTATCATTAACATTATTACTATTATTATTATTAGGAGTGTGTGTGATGTATAGGTTGCAGTCAGCTGAAATAGTGGTGCATTTTGGTCAGGATTTTGCTTTCTATTTCTCTAAAGGTTGCTCTTACTGTGGAATTGAGTAGGCTTAATTTTGTTGAGTGTTTTGGGGGTCAGTCACCCCCTGGGTCAGACTGTGGTTTCTCAGCCCTGTGACCTGGGTGTTAACATGTATGGTGACTCCTCTTAGACCTTAGGTTATCCAGAAGATTGGCTGTGTCTTCCCTCGTGAACAGTTTGTTACTGCTGTGCAGGGTTTCTCCCTCCACACACAGAAATGTAGGACTGTTCATGGAAATACAGCTCGATCTGGTTTTCGTTGTCATTTCTGCATGCACAAATGCTGCAGTGCTCAAATAACAAATTGCTTCCAGTTGCTTGTAAAATCTGTTTTTTCTTTCCACACATAACTCTGAACATCTGTGGGGACAAAAATGTGACTGTGGGACAAAATAGATCTATCTATATATATGTATATGTATATATACATATATGTATAGAAATATGCAAATAAGCAGATTAAGAGGGACAAAAATACACCCTTGAGAAAAGAATCACATCGTGATCTAACTTCTGGCCAGGTAACAAAGCCTGTTGGAGTTTACTTCAGAGCAGTGGGACTTAAATACACTTAAAATGGGAGGGACAATGGGAACAACAGTGTTTCTGTGGAATGCTGAAGTGTTTACATTTTGATGTGTTCATGAAAAGCATCACAGGTAACTGAAAAATAAGTTCTCAGCAGATTCTCTGAGATCCAAATGAGTACAAAATAGAAGTCTAAATATATTAATATAGTAAATTGATTATATTGATTATATACTAATAATTAATACCAATATGCAATAAATTGTAATACAGCATTTTTTTATGATTATAACATTATCTTCATATTTGAAGTCAAAGAGATTTGGAAGGAAGCTCTGCTGATCTCCATCTACCCTCCCTTGAAGCTGAACTATTGTCAGCAAGAGATCTCATTGCTTAACCTCTGTCTAAATCAGTCTTGAAAACTTCCCAGGACAGAGATATCTTTAGGTACCTGGTACAGTGCTGTAGTAACCTCCTAGTGAAAGAGTTTTGTTTTATTTTGTTTTTTGCCCCCAAATATTCAATGTGAACTTCCAAAATCATAAATTTTGATGATATTCCAGTCCCTTGTTTACCATCTTCTGTTGCCAACAGGGGTTTGGTCTCTTCCTTTTTGTTGTTCCCTTTCACATGGACTACTGGTAGGTTGCCACTTCTCTTTGCTCATTAGTCCTCAATAGTCATGTGCTACAGGCCCATGAACATCTCGTGTGTTGCTACTGATGGAGGAAAACAGAGGAAATGTTAGTCATATAAACTCTTCTGCATAAACTACTCTTAGATTACTGTAGGGCAATCCCACTGGCCTCAAAGTTAACTTTTCTGTGTTTCTCTGTAAAGCTCTCTGTAAAACTCATGCAGTGTGCACAAGATTCACTGTGAAATCAGGGTTGCATGGGGACACAATTGTTCCCTTCCATTTCAGGTCTGTGTGTTTCCCACAGCTTTCAGCTAGCACAAATTAGCCTCCTGCTATTTGGACACAAATTACGTGCTGCCAATATATGAGAACTCTTTTCCTAAAGAGGGACAGGACCAGTTCTTCCTCCTATTCTCCTACTCTTTCCTTTCTTGTCCCCAGGGATGCTCAGAGTTTGAGGAGAAAAAAAATGAACATTTTGCAGGGGGCTGAAATCGGTTTTACTGCTTTCGTATTTTTAGTTGTGTACAGATAGAAAAACACAACAGAAATACTTTCTTTGGTGAGTGGTGTGTTGGAACTACTCTTATGAAACCTCTGCTTTTGTGGAAAAACTGTTGTAAGCCAAAAGGGCTTTTGCTGGGTCCTGTCATTTTGTGATATAGAACTGCAGTGTTGTGGCTTCAGCTTGAGTTCTTCCTCGTGAAAATGGTATTGAAATACATACAGTGATTAAATTCTACTATTGTTTCATTGAAAGCCAGTGGTAAATATGTTACTGTTTAACTGGCATTCTCTGATTGCACACAGAAAGTCTGCAAGAGAAAAATGAGGCTTTTTTTTTTCCTGACTGACAACTTGTGATAATACCTGAAAACAAATTGTTTTGGTAGTTGTCACCTTCCCTGGCACTTATGTTCATTCTTTTTCTTCATGTGAACCAGTGCTTTGAATCTTACTAGCAGTAGGTCTCATATTATTCACAGAAAGGTATTAATATTGCACTCTGTAATATTTCCCCAGGGGAATGCAGGTTGAGAAAATGCTATACAATCTCCTAATACTGAAGAGGACTTTGAGTTTATTTGGCCTTAATTTTCCGGTTTCTCACTGTAGAAGAGTCTCTTGTTTAAACAGCCTGTAGCTCAATGTGGAGACCCAGGGACAGTGGTCACATCTCATATGTGCTCTCTAGAATCCTCTTTGGAAGCAAACTCTGGGATCTACACAGCCTGAAGCGTATGAAAACAAACCCTCAACGTAATTCACAATGATGGAGAACAGAAAAATGAGTACTTACGAAAATTTGTGCCTGATAGAGGTGAAGAAGCATCACGTCTGTCACAATGTAATAGATCTAGAAATTATTTTCAATGCAAGAGTTTCTAAGGAAATGTGAACAAGTTCCTCCTAGAGTGGGATTTTAGAAATTCCACCCTATGAGAATTACACTGTTCATAAAAAAATAAGCAATATATAAATTAGAGCAAGTGAGTACATCGTTCCAGTAGTGGAAAAGTATAACAATTACATAGTATGTTTCCTCCTGCTATTGCCTGTATCCATAACTCTTATTGATAAATGATAAGTAATGCATTAGAGATGCCTGGAAAAATTTGCATAACTTGCAGAGAGCTGTGGTCATTCCAAAGATGTCACAATAAAACCTTTAGATTCCAAATTCTTTGGTTGCTCTTTAGTCTTCCAGACATATTAGCGAGGTGCTTTGCTTACCTTGGAAACTAATGTGGCACAAATAAAAAAGCAGCTCAGCCTAATGCAGGTAAACTGAATTGTTTAAGAGCTGCACAGGGACACAGAGAGCCTTCAGCTTCTACATAAATCTTTCTCAAGCTGGTAGTGAATGAGATGTCCTCATAGTTTAAGTGTTCATTTGTCTAAACAACATTACTGAGTTTTCATCCCACAATTTAACAAAGGATTGTCCTGTCTTAATATCCACAATGCCTGTCAGTATTAATTGGTTCATTTGCTCCCAAAGGTGACAGTGAAATAAGGATGCCAGCTTCCAGTTCCAGCACTTCATTTAGAGCTTGTTTCAACAATAGTGCTTCTGAGCACTAAAGATGCAGAACACAATTGGCTGCTGCAGGCAAAATAAAATCAAAAGTATCAATAGCAGCATTTCTGGCCTTTTCTTCTACTGATACACCTTCATCCTAATGAAAGTTTTGAGACTAATAATGGAAAACAGTCTCCCTAGTTTCACAAGTGTAAAGGTCTTCCAGAAGCTGTGTTTCCCCAGCAATGCATAGACACAGTCTTAGCCTAAAATGTGTCTCAGGGTCATAGATTTAGGAAGTTATTTGTAGATTTAGAAAGATATTTTATTTCCTAAACTCAGCCATAGGTTTCCCTATAAAGAAGAAAACATGAAATTTGTGCCCTGAAAAAAAACCTATCCCACATTAAAAAGCTGTAAGAAAAAAACTTTTAGACACAGGGTAAGGAGCACAACCTGAAATAAAACTGCAATAAAATCCCTGTTGAAGAGGGCTGAAGTTTTGATGCAAAATGAGGTTATACATCAGAGAACAAATTTGTTTTATGACTGCTTCAGTGATAATAAATAACAACTAACATCTTTTGAACCATTGAAACAGTTCTAGCATGAGATTATGCTTATGATGGTCCTAGATGCAGAATTAGAAAAAAAAAGATGCTAATGCAAGCAGAATGCCCTGCTGGAAATAAATGTCTGATCAAGATTTCTTTTGCTTTGTGTGGCAGATAGATAAACATCTGAAGGGGCAAGAATTCCCTATCAGTTTCTTGTCTAGTAACATTGGCAATTATTAACCTGTTTGATTTATTTCCAGAGAAGCTCTGTTTACTCTCAGCTGACATACATGAGCAAGAGGTCCCAGTTATCTTGCTGAGTCTTGTTGCTGGTGCTGAAGAAATCTGCTGATCCTGTTGATTGTCCAAGCCCATTATCTGGCTCCTTTTCACTTTGTGCAATTATTCCCTAACTCCTTCTTTGACATCTTGCTAGATGATTGCTTTTATCCTCTGTCAGCTGGCTGCCTCTGAGCAGCCCTCTGCTCTCCTGAAGGCTTTCACACATCTACAAGCACATGCTAGCAGAA
This sequence comes from Cisticola juncidis, assembly GCA_013400215.1. Lineage (NCBI taxonomy): Eukaryota > Metazoa > Chordata > Aves > Passeriformes > Cisticolidae > Cisticola > Cisticola juncidis. The sequence continues at coordinate 160,201 of VXBR01010134.1, read as the reverse complement.
GGGAGGGAGAAGATGAATCTGTTCTGGTAATTTCAGGATTCATTCTGGAGCATGGGTATTCTGAGCACAACAGGGAAAGAAGAGAAAGCTAAAATAATATCCTGATGATGAATTTACAGCTTAGGTTAAAATAAATGTTTTAGAACCTCAGGAACTGATTCTCTATGGGCATAAAGCTTGAAGCTGGAAGCAAACTTAAATTAGAGCAAAGACTAGGGAAATTCCGTCTAGTGAATTATTGAAGTTGTTGAATCTGATAAGGGAAGAACAGAAAGAGATGCTTCGTTGCACTTCTGGTGAGGTCAGTCTTGAAATAATCTTCAGATTGGTTGTTGTTCAGACAGCTCACATATTTAATATATTTCCCTGTTTTGAAAGAATAACCATAGCAATCCAAATTATTTTTTTTATAATGAAATGAAGACTTAATTACTAGTCTTTGCATTCTCTATCTCTCCATAAGTGAAATGATCAGGCTGCATTCCAATAGAAATACTTAAGAAGCTGTAGACCTAAAAGGGTACATATTACCAGCAGAAAGTGCTTGTGAAATCTTTAACCTTGTTTAGAACTGTTCTACATGTCTCCCTCAGTCACAATCTGACCTACATTTTATCTTCTCTTTGTTTCACAATGGATTTTTGGGTGTTCCTGATTTTGCCCTCACCTATATTGGACAAACAGCTCACAGCTTCCTGAGCACATCACTGAATCGTCTGTGAAGAAAACTGGCTGATAGCAAGGAATGATCAAGGCTCACTAACTGCCTCCACACATTCCTTAGCTCAGTAAGAAAAACCCAGGAGCACATCCAGGTGGAAACTCTTGTGGTTCTCGTTGCCCCTCAGAATTACCCAAGCTGTGCTTATCCTAAACTGATCCTGCAAGGTAACATCCAGTCTGCCTAGAGTTACAAACTTAACTTAGCTGGGTAAATCAGGAGCTTAGTATTCCTTGATTCCATAGCTGTTGAAGGGGATGAACAGGATTAGAAGAGGAGCTTAACTTAGATGTGCAGAATTATCGTCTCAAAGTGTCTAGATATGTCTGCTGAATCATTTTCTGAAAGCCAGCCTCACCAGTTCAGTGACATAATGGTACTTTATGGAAGCTAAGCATCTACTGTAGGCAGCTCTTAAGTTAAGAGACTTAAGTTACAGCTTTTGCAAGATGCTGCTTTGACACACAAAGGGGCCTAAGTAGTAAAATGCAAAACTCATGCTATGTTTGATCCATCAGGAAGAAAGTTGGTTAAATATGCAGAAGTTAAATAATTGAAAGTGTTTTGAATTCAGGTGACATCATTTAATTTTTTATATTAGCGAATTTGCTTCCCCTAGTTTTTGACATTTATATGTTTAGTATATTGCTGTAATGTATTAAAAATTAGTTGATAATGAGAACGGTATGTTTTAAATGAGGTTAAAATGTTTCCCCAATTATATGACAGAAAATTTAATGAGAGTAAAAACATGTGCTAGGAACATGTAACTCATGAACCTTTGAGACATCACAGGCAGTGTGCCATGACATTTGCCAACATTTCTGAGTTCCTCGTCTGGTTTGCTCTTTGACCTGAGATCTCTGGCATTTTAAGCCCTTGTTGGAGATTGCTACAATAAGAAGAAATGTTTGACAATTTTATCCTCAGTTTCCAAAAGCTGAGCATAGTACTTTTCTAATGTGCCTTCTCTGTAGAAGTATCGTGATTTAATTAGTTCTTTAGCTGTTTAAATTAGTTGTTTAAAAGAACTTTGGTAATTTTTTGAGAGAAACTTATTGTGTTTGTGTCCTCCCATGTTGTCTGTTGCCCAATCCTTCCTCCTCTCTGAGGTCATTTGAGGGATAAAGGCCTACCCAGTAAAGCATCAACATATTAATTGTAGCATTGTTTATACTATAGAAACCCCACCTCTTTCCTACTTCCTGCCTCTGAAACTTGTATTTTCCAGAAACAGAGTCTCTCTTAGCCAAAATATTGGCAGAGGTGGCAAGATGACTTCACTAATACTGAATCTTAAGACTTTTGCTTAGAGTGCCTCTTTATTTAGTTCCTGTTTGTTTGATCCTAGATGCAATCTCCTCATCAAATCATCTTGTCATTAGTTACTAATGAAACTGACGCATCAGTAAGCTATAGAAGGACTACTTCCCTAACTAGGAGTGTGAAGGACATATAAAAATATCTCAGAATGGTTTCCTGATTTGTTGAGGGGGGTTCTTTCTATCCTGAATGTTTTTATTTCTCCTCTGCTCTTCAGGGGTTTTCTAGTTTAGTTTCTAGTGACTTAGAAAATGGGGTGTTTTTGGTGACAGGAAGTGTCCATTTTGTGGAATGATAAACATGAAGTTCAGTTATGCCTCTATTACTTGTAGCCCATGTCCACTGATTTACACTTACTCAAATGATTTCTATTTATAATTCTGATGATTTTTGTTTTGTTTTATCCCCCAAGTTTTCTCAAGTGTCTCCAGTGTCTTTCCACCATATAGAAGAGCAGAACTCTCACATTTCAAGTGGATTAAATCCAGAGATAATGGCATATAAATTTCTTTTTGATTCAAGATCTTGTTGTTGAGAAAATAATAATTTAAAGCAAGAAATATATATTCCTGTGAGCCACAGAATTCATGTTACCTGCTTTCCTATTATTTTATTGTTAAACTGTCCTGTACTTAGGATGTGTGAGTTGTAAGAAAACAGCAGGGGTGAGATAAAAGCACAAAATTTTAATTTGAACAGAGATCTAAATTTGAACTTACCTTGTTGAGAGTGAGGAATGTCTTTCTATTTCATACTGAAAATTCACAAGACATAATTTTTTTGTTTGTTTGTGAGTCTTTCCTGCCCTTTAATCTTTATCTCCTGAATCTGACATACTTATAATTCTTTATTTGTATAAAATCAAGAAATCAAAAAGCCCACCCCAAACCACCTTTTATTTTATGAATTAAAAGATGATCCTAAAAACATTCAAGGATAATGAAAATATTCACCTCAGTTTTGTAGATTTTGGGGATTTTTTTTAATTTGTGTGGCCAAGTCATGATTTTGAACATTGGCAAACCTTGTTTGGATGCTGAATAAACACTGCAGGTAACACTCACTTCAGGTACTTTTACAAATTGGTAGGAACACCACCTGAGCCTTCTCTTTTCTAGGCTAAAGAGTCACAGTTCTCTCAGCCTTTCCTCATCTGAGAGATGTTCTATTCTCATGACTATCTTTTGCCCTTTGCTGAACTCTCTGCAGCAGCTCCACATGTGTTTTGTACTGAAGATGCTAAGATCTGGATACAGGGCTCTAGTTATGGCCTCACCAGAGCTGAGTAGAGGGAGAGGCTCACCTCCCTTGACCTGTTGTTTGCTTCCTAAGACCTTGCTGTAGTGAGGTTTAGTGGCTGTACTTATAAATTCTTCATCAAGCCCAAAAGACATACTCAGATAACCCAGATCCTCATGGAAGACTCAAGGACATGCTTGGCTATAAGTGAACCACTTTGTCTGGAACTTGTTTGAGCGCATGTTCTCTCCCAGGACATGAACATATTTCAGTTCTCAACAATTTCCTCAATTTCTCAGCAGTAGAGAAAAAAGGTAGTATAGCTAAGCTGTCAAATTATTCTCCATAACTTGGTATATGGAAGAACTGCACTTCAGAGCTCAGTCTCTTAATTATAGGAAGTGTTGCTAGAACACAGATGGAATTCTTGTTTGCCCTTTTCTACTCATTATGGGAGAAATTCAGCCAACGACCTTTTCTTAATTTATTGTGCTGCGTGAAGAAACAACTGGCTTTTTCTGGCTCCTGAGATAACTGTCTACTTGCAGGAGGGCTTCAGTGACCCATCCTTCACTATTTCTGTGCCTAAAAATGTGTGATATAAAAACAAGAAACATTTTGGTTGTTCCCACTGTCTTTCCCTCTGCTGCCACCATATGGTTCAGCATCAGTAAGCAAAGAGATGATGAACCTCGGTGTGTTTTTTAGAATTGCACTGCTCTGCTTTTTGCTGGTTTTTTTTTTGGTTTTGGTGGGGTTTTTTGTGCATTCAAGGAATGCCTCAGATGGTAGATGTGCATTGCTGATTTTTCAGTGAAAATGTTCAAGATGCAAACTGTCTCGAGCAAAGGCCATGCTGTCTCTGGAGAGAGGCACCATGTGTTTGACTTAGTTCCTTACCAGCCACTTTTTCTTGACTATAGGATCTGGGAATCCCCGCTCCTCCAGGCTGCAAAAGAGAACAACCTTGCTGCCATTAGGAAACTTCTCACTGACGGAACATGTGATATCTATCAGAGAGGTAACTCTTGAGACTGAGGTACCTTGGGATCACTTGAGAAAAATGGTTTTCTGTGGAACGCAACAGCTTCCTACAATGCATAGCTTGTTAGTTTGCTAAAACATTTGCATCAGCAGACTCAGATGGCTTAGCTCTATATCAGCAGCTTTGCAACTAAATGAGTTTTCTCATTCTGGTGTGGTTGTGCTCATTCACTTCATGCCTGAGGTTGGCCGTCACTTACAGACACCCAAAGTTTCTGCTCAGTTTTCAGATTTTGTTGAAGTGAAGGGCAGAGACTGTGCAGTTGTGTGGCTGTACCAGGCACTACTCAAGGGAGAGCACAGCCCTCCTGTAACTCCCCACCTCTACAAATCTATTTCTGCTTTTGTCCTGTACAGTTGAAAGTCCCCACAATTCTCATGCTTGTCCCGCTCTTTCTAGGCGCAGTGGGAGAGACTGCCCTTCATGTAGCTGCCATGTATGACAACTTGGAGGCAGCAGTGGCTCTGATGGAAGCAGCTCCTGAGCTTATCAATGAGAGGATGACATCAGAACTTTATGAAGGTAACATCACTGAGAATGAGGATGGGCAAGCTTCCTGCACGTGAGGAGAGGAAATATTGCTTGTACATTTGGGAAATTGGCTTATACTGTTCCCGCTTCAATATGTTGTTAAACTGTTACACAGCCAAACACACATGCAAATGGCTTGTGACCTTTCTTGGAAGGTAGAATTACATTAAACATGAGTACACATGTGCAAACATGCAGAGGCCTTGCCCAGGGAATTGCAAGGGATTGGAAAGGATGTATACAGTTTGCTTTCTAACATACTCATTTGTAAAAAAAGGGATATCTGCCTGACTTCCCCTGAAAGGAGACAAAGTAGTTATTTGGTTGAAAAAATAAAAAATGTGGCCACTGCTTTGAGGCTAGACTCTTACCCAGAATTTTAAAAAATACTTCTTGTTGAGTACACAGAAATTTCAGTCTGAATCTCAAAACCACTAAGGTAATAATAATGGGGTTTTAAAAATTCTAAAGCCTAGTTTGAATGATTAGAGGAAGACTTTGGGAGTTTTGAGTTTTGTCTTGACCTTATCTTCTTATCTATCTTTCCTTATGAAGGAAAGCATAGTTAATCTCACAACTTTCTGTTTGCTTCCCAGAAGAGTGTGGCATGTCTTGATTTTCCCTAGGAAAAAAAAATGTAGAAAGTGCACCCTGTTGGGGTTTTTGCCAATTTGTAAAGTCAGTTTTAATAAATTAATGAGAAGATTTAGGCAGAATGGAAGCTCTGGAAAATCTCTAGCACAACACTTTGCACACCGCAGGGACAATTTGAAAGCTGACTCCTTTAGCTGCTGTCCATTTACTGTGACTGACATGTGAACTGCAGGCTGCTGCTCAGCCTCAAGTTGCCTTCTTGGAAGATGAAGTTTTATTTCTGTGTCTTGCAGGGCAGACAGCTCTCCACATTGCAGCAGCCAACCAGAACACCACCCTGGTGAAGGCTTTGCTTAAGAGAGGAGCCAATGCCAGCACAGCAAGGGCCACTGGGCACTTCTTCAGGCGCAGCTCCCAGAACCTTTTCTACTTTGGTACAGACTTAACTTCTCCCCTTGCTGCTATAGGAGGGAACCAGCAGAGTGGTGAGGGGATATGGGGGAGCCTTGCTTTAGTCCCCATCCAAAGTGGATAAACAGAGGCTCCTATCTCCAAGTGTCATCAGACACACATCTCTTAGCAGAGAGTAAGACTTCCTCTGAGTATGTGAATATTATGTGGACATAAACAATACACATTTTATAGGTTTGCATGTAGGAAAATAAATATATATATATATATATATATTGTATAAAAGTTGTAATTTAGTGTCTTCCTAGCAGCAAATTACTTATCAACCTTCTTATGGAGGTAAACCACTGAAAAGAACATTTCTTCCTTTCAGTGTGGTGTGGAACAGGTCTTTTTTAACCTTTCTGGTTAGAATGAGAAGTGGGGCAGGAAATTTACAAGTTACCTAAAGTATCTCCTCCTTTCATATCCTATGGCTTCATAGCATGGGTAGCTTTTCCTCAGCATGCTTCAGCCTCTCCTATCTCCTCGATCCTTAGTGTTGTTTCTCCCCATTCCTTTCATTTCAGGAGAGCATGTTTTATCATTTGCTGCCTGTGTGGGAAATGAGGAAATTGTGCAGCTGCTCATTGAAAATGGAGCTGACATTAGAGCTCAAGATTCCCTGGGTATGTACTGTGGGGCTCAGTGAATTGTATAGAGTGGATCCGAGCATTTTAATTCAGACTGTCATCTGTGCATGCAAATATTCTTCTCTCACTAGAAACAGCTGTGGGATGAGGAAAATGAGGAAAATAAAAGCCATCAGTCCATTCTCAATTTTTGCACAGGGCTGGCCTATTCCAGATACTTCATGCAGTCTGCTTCCTTCATAGGTAACACTGTTCTTCACATCCTGGTTCTCCAGCCCAACAAGACGTTTGCCTGCCACATGTACAGCCTGATACTTTCCTATGACAAGAACAAAGAGGGACCAGGGTCACTTGAGCTGATTCCTAACAATGAAGGGCTTAGTCCATTCAAACTGGCTGGAGTTGAGGGCAACACTGTGGTGAGTTTGTGTGACACTGGTACCTCTGTACAAAAGAGAAATGGAGACCTTGAAATAACATCATTCAGAGCCAGGGAGTTTGTACATGTCCTTAGTGGGTAGAAGATAGGTAACAAGATTTTTTTCTTATGTAGGTCCCAAAAACCCTTTACAAGAAATTTCTTTATCCTAATGGAAGAAACGAGTGCTTAAAGAATAGATATTTTCCCCCAGTTTTTGAAGCATTTGAGTTAACCAGATATTAACAGACACATTTACCCCAAGTAATTTTTTGGAAAGTTCACAGAAATTATTGTCTTGGTGGTCTAGACTTCATTACTCTAAACGTGACACATGGGGAACCTCTTCAGGTGTCCACAGGCATTTATTCATAGACAAAATCTTATCATTTAATGTAAACCCTCATCCTTCCACTCACTGAAAAGACAGAGATTCACAGAGATTTCTTCTGTAGATTCACACAGGACAGAATAATTTCCCTTGTTACACCTCTTTCCTGATGTCTCTTTTCTGATGTAGAAGACTAATAAAACATTTTTTTCTAATCAATCTGTAATTCCATCTGAGGTCTGTTGTCAGGAACTATAACTGTGTCAAATAACTTTAGTAGTTTGATTAGAATTTAGTGTAAAAATAATCCATCCTTTATGTCAAGCATGAGCTAATAATCAAATAGGAATCAGAAAAACTTCTTCCACTTCTTAACCTGCTGTAATTGTTCCCAAGAGATATGAGAACCACAACAGCTACCAAGTTCAAGGAAAATATGTCATAATTAAGGGTTTTGAACACCTTTAATTGTTCTCACTGCAAATACACTGTATACTGGAAAGTTTCTGACATCCTTGCCCCTCTTCTTTTCTCCTCAGATGTTTCAATACCTTATGCAGAAGCGGAAGCAGAATCTCTGGTCCTTTGGCCCCTTGAGCACTGTGCTGTATGATATCACAGAGATTGACTCCTGGGCTGAAGATCAGTCCTTCCTCGAGCTCATAGTGTCCACCAAGAAGAGAGAGGTACTGTGGGCACTGCATCCATTCTGTGTGCAGACCATGGTGATCAGAGAAGGAGAGGAATGAGGAGTTTGAAGGTTCAAGCTCATCATACAATCCATACAGTCCAATCAAGGACTTTGTACCATGAGATGCAGAGGATACATGAAGTATAGGGGTTTATTAATGGTCTGGCTACATCTGATGCTCTGAGGTGAAAATTGAAGGTTATTGAAAGAACCAGGTATGAACAAACTACAGAAAAGGATTTTCTCTCACCAGGCTCAAAGATACACTAAGAACCCGTAGAGTACCTCTAGCAAGTATCTTCCTGTAACTGTGATACTGATTAACTCTCACAATATCCCTGTGAGACAGGAGTACATTCAGAAATCCTAAACTGGAGTGCATTTAAAAACCACTCTTGTTATTATTCCCTTCATTTAATTCCAGGTTATGACTCAAAACTAAATTTTCTCTCCTGTAGGCTCTGCTGTAGGCTCAAAAGCTTGTAAAGGGATTAATAAGACCAAAATAGCAGAGTGTAATGGCGAGTTTTGATAGGTCTCCCCAGGACTTTCAAGGTACACAACCCTATCAGTTGTAATGACCTTAAAGAATCCTAACAGGACAGGAAATGAATCAGAAGACACTTCAATTAGTGCAGTTCTGCCCATCCTGTATTATTTCCACCTATCAAAATTTCAGTCAAGCCTTTCTAGCAAAAGTTTGAGCTTCTGGAGAGCTTTGCTATGGAGCTGCTATGTCTATGGAGCTCATTTGCTCTTACATGAAATCCTATGAGTGAAATTTCTGAGTGGGGATACATATAAAAATCCAGAGAAAAGCAGTCCATGTCAAAAAATATAACAGGCTTAGAAGTTGTCCGCTTTAGAAGACTAAACCGTAATCCTAAAAAGAAATCAGAATACTGGGTCTCTCTCTTATCCCAAAACATTAATATAGTGCATTCAGATCCAAGAATCCTAAGTTCTGTAGAGATGTTCCCAAATATCCCAGAGATATAATTATTTGTTTTCCAAAATGCTCTTACATAGATGCAGTTGCAATTTTTGATGCACAACTAGTAATTCTTTTTTGCATTTGATATGTTTGACCCAAAATGTTTGCTGTCCCTCTAGAAGAATGCCATGGGTGACCCCATCCCATCATCCCCTCCCAGTTCAATATTGGACAAGAGCAGCACCTTTAGCCCCCAGTCAGAAGCAGGTTCCTCTTGTGTTAAGGGAAATGCATACTAAGATACATTTTCTGATCCTGAAGTGGTTGAAAAGTAAAAAAAATAGAAGGGGACTAAGCTATGGGAAGATTATAGTAAGCTTCAAACTTGTATTATACTTTTGAAAATGAAATTTGCTCTCCTATGCAAAGAATTCTTGAACACCGACTTCTACAGAAACCAGAGCACCCAGAGGTGGATTTTCTCTCTCATGCAGTGAGAGCATGTGTGCAGTTTTGATCCTTTATGATATTTCATAAGCCATTCAAGAGTTTTGTTAGGGTCACGTCCATTTATGGAAACATTCCCTGCACTTTGTGCACTCAGCAATTTTTGGCTGACTTAGAGGAAACAGGGCATTGTAGAAATAGAAGAAAAACATCCAGAGTGCATTAAGAAGTTTTTCTTTAAAGTAACCCAGTCACAACAATTTGAGTCATATTTTCCTCTCACTTATTCCAGTGGTCTCCTAAACAATAGAAAGTAAGTTAAAAAATATTTAATAAAGTGTGTGGCTCAAATTCTTGAGTTGTAAAGTACACCCATCTCTCCTGCTTATGCTCTGTCAGTCTTCTAGCATAAGCTGAAGGCTTGATTTAGATGATTCAATTAATTGTTACCCAGAAAATGAGGCAGAAACTGAAATGGCAGTATTTTTATGTAAGCCATAGAGCATCAGACAAGTACAAATATCTTTTAGAAAAATGTTTTGTTTTTTTTATTTTAAAACATCTGAGACAGAAACCCGTATTGTTGTACTAACAGGAATATTATGTCATCCTCAGTTCTGTGTTCCTACACAGAGGACAAATTTATTCCAGTATCTAACACACTTTTCTTGTACTTCTCACTGCTACTTAAGAGCTGTTCTCTGCAGGATACATTTCTTTTTTCCAAAGCTCTTTATTGTCAAACTTAGCAAATCCAATGCCCACTAGAGCATTCCACTTTTGCAAAGTAAATTTAGTTTCGTAATGCTGAGTAGGGCAGATGAGAATAGTATTTCAACACTCTCTCAGGAAAATTTGTGAATGCTGTTTATGAAGCAATGCACTTTTGGCAATTAATTCCTTCTTCCTCTCTTTCTCAGGCACGCCAGATCTTGGACCTAACACCTGTGAAGGAGCTGGTGAGCCTGAAGTGGAACATGTATGGTCGTCCCTATTTCTGTTTCCTGGCCTTGTTCTACATCCTCTACATGGTCTGCTTCACCATGTGCTGCGTCTACCGGCCGCTGAAACCTCGAACGGGCAACAGGACCAGCAGCAGGGACAACACAGTCTATGTCCAGAAAATGCTTCAGGTGCTGGCACTGTAGGAGTCAGAGCCCCCATTGGGCAATTCCCATCTAACCTACCTAACTGGAAGGTCCAAGCCTTCCCCAGTCCCCGGCTATTGCAGCTGTCCTCCTCCCCTCTTTCGGCCGGCTGACCTTTGTCTGTGAGGAAGAGGAGGTGTGCTCTGTTCTCCATTGCTGGGACTGGACTGCTTCCTCTGGCATTTCCAGGTCTAGTCATGTTTGTCATAAGCAACAATAGGCTTTCTTCTGCCCCATCCTCTTCTAAAATTTACTTTCACGTTCTTTAGAATTTAATTTTAATTTTCATTTACTTTTTTCTTCAGGAATCATATGTGTCATATGAAGATGAGCTGAGGCTGGTGGGGGAGCTGATCACAGTCATTGGAGCTGTAGTAATTTTGGTCCTTGAGGTAAGAGAAACAGCTTTACAGTTTCAGGTTTCATCAAGGCAAATTGTACTTGCTAGACAAACATGGATTTGTGGTCACTACTTGGTAGGGCTTATTTGCTTAGTCTGAGTGCTTCAGCGTAGGTCTATGGCAATAGGCATTGCCAACACTGTCTATTAGATGAGACAGAGACTGTAAAAGTGTCCTAAGTAAGACTCCAGGTGCGGAAGGAGCAATTAGAAGGATTGGTCGCACTCCCAAATATTGTTTGCAGGGTAATCCACAGTTCCTGTTAGCACCATCCATGGTCCAGCTGACTCCCAGATGTTGCTTCACCCAGTACCCATAAATATTCCTGTGTTTAGGGCTGCTGGGTAAAGGGATTTCTCTGCATAAACTGAAAAGTTTATATTTAATTGGAGGTCAGTTACTCTATGGACGTGTAACTGGAGCCTTTCTCAACCACCCGCAACTTGATCTTATTATCATAGGAAATAGAAGGTTGAAACTTTTGTGAGAAAACTGAAAAGATGATAACAGGAAGAACTGAAAATAAAACAGGTCTTGTAAACAGCTTTCTGCCTATATGGGGTGCATCAGGCAGAGTGTAACCAGCTGGCCAAAAGAGGTGATTGTCCCCTCTCTGCTCTGCACTGGTGTGACCTCAGCTTGAGTGCAATGTGCAGTTTCAATTCTATGATATGTTCCAGAAGGACAAGTCTTCTTCCTGTGCTTAGTCAGGACTCTGGGGCTAAGGCTACCACTAACACAGTGTGAATTACCTCTGATTCCCCAAGAAGGTCTTTTTTTGTCTTTGTTACACATCTCTCAATCTGCCCAAGCATTCTTAGAACTTGCATTTTCATCAATCTCTGTCTCATCCCAAGAAGGGTGCACCTGGCTCAACCATTCTGATTTTGAAGTAGCATAGAAATTAATCCCTCAAAGGAGATGTGGCTGACCCTAAGAATCTGTGAATATCAGTTGTTGCCTTGACATTTAGTAGTATTATGGAAACTGTCAGACTCCTTAAGCTAACAGGAGGTCTCTCTTAGATTCCAGATATCCTTAGAGTTGGAGCAGCGAAATACTTTGGACAAACAATCCTAGGAGGGCCTTTCCACATAATTGTGTAAGTACAGAACACATTAAGTCTAATAACTATATTGTCTATCATTTTCCCCACTGCTCTCTTTTGCCAGATGAGTCACTTTCCCAATTTTTTCAGAGTATTCTTTCTCTGGATTTATTTCTCTTAATGGCTGGACGAATATTTCCTTTACTGAACCTTTTTTCGCCGTCTCTTCCTGTCTGCAGCATCACTTATGCCTGCATGATCCTGGTGACCATGGTGATGCGTCTCACCAGCACCACCGGGGAGGTGGTGCCCATGTCCTTCGCCCTGGTGCTGGGATGGTGCAATGTCATGTACTTCGCACGGGGCTTCCAGATGCTCGGGCCTTTCACCATCATGATCCAGAAGGTGTGAGACACAAACAATTATGGGCTATCATGACACCTCTTTGCAGATAGGGAGAACTGAAAGGACACTTTTTTCTCCCTCAGGACTATGTACTTAATTTTTGCATTAATGTCAAATGGACAAGTTCTTGTCTGCACAGGACATTTTAGAACTCTTACATTCTCTCTTTTGTGCAAAGGTTTCCTTTAGTCCACTCATGGTCTTAGAATCTGGAAAAGGTTTTACACAGGGTGGCACTGTGGCTGGGTGGAACAGCTGGGCCTCATGGTGGCTCTGTCTTTGCTCTGCAGATGATATTTGGAGATCTCATGCGCTTTTGCTGGCTCATGGCTGTGGTGATATTGGGCTTTGCATCAGGTGAGTCTGCAAAGAGAAAATAATCACGTGTTACTCCTGCGAGTTGCTTTGGTATGAATTAAGAGTGTGGGTTTTGATTTAATCTCTGATTGACTTCTGAATAGATGGAAAAACTGGTGATGTTGTTTAGCTTCTATTTCTCTGAGCATGGTCACTTTCCCAGTACTGACTTCTGTTCTCAAATCATGAGTTCAGTTTTCATTTCTTGCTCTTTCTAGGGTAATAGACACTAGGATAATTCAGATAATTCCATATATTTTTAAGTCAAGGTTTAAGAACATACTGCATTTATGATATTTGTCTGTGGAAAATTAGATTAACACACATAGCTTTAGTATATCCTTGAGGATGAAGAGATCACTACTTTGAGAAATAAATAAATAAATAAATAATCAAAGTAGTTTTGGGTCATTTTATCATGGAGACCAGTGATTCGAATGAGGGATTTGTCCTTGCAGAGAAACACGTGCAGGTCCTGCCCAGGCAGATTTTTTTGGCAGAAGCTCTTAAAGAATTCTGTTATTCGTCCTGGCATATGATGTTAAACTCTCTCTTTTTCTCTCCTGATTTCTCTCCACCAGCTTTTTACATCATCTTCCAGACAGAGAACCCTGAAAACCTTGGGCAATTCTACAACTATCCCATGTCCTTGTTCACCACTTTTGAGCTGTTCCTCACTATCATTGATGGCCCTGCAAACTACGATGTGGACCTGCCCTTTATGTACAGCGTGGTGTACTTTGCTTTTGCCATCATTGCCACCCTCCTTATGCTCAACTTGTTAATTGCCATGATGGGTGACACCCACTGGAGAGTGGCCCACGAGCAGGATGAGCTCTGGAGAGCCCAGGTAATCTAGTTAAGGTGGGCATTCCTACCTTATTTCAAATAGCAGTTAGAAGCCCATCAACCTTTCTTGTCCATCCTGTGTCTCTCTGAGGGGTGTTCATTCCCTACACATGGAATCTCTTGTTAAATAGAATTGGTGTTGCATCTTTTTTTGGCAAATGACATTGCTGTGTAACTGAGAGTTAAATTATTATTATAGGGATTGAATGAGGGGGGATAGAACACTAGGTAATGATTACAGGAAGGCCAGAAATGTCTTTTGATCCATTAAAAGAAGTTGGCCTGACTGTCTTGGTCAAAAGGCAAAGAAATTCAACCAGTTCTATAGCTAGTCAGCAGGAAACCCATTTCCTATGCTCTTCTGTGAGAAAGAAGTCAGACAAATGGTTAAATGTAGTCATGTGGCCACAGTGGCAAATTCTGATGACAATTAAAGTGGGTACAGATACTGTCCTCTTCTCTAAGCTTGCAATTAATTACCCTAATTTCCATGAGGTATAAAAGGAAAGAAATGGAACAGTGTCTTAAGACCACCATTACTTCTTCGAACATGTCACAGTTAGACCAAGATTAGTGACCAAGATTAGGAGCATAGAAACTATGATTTTTTTTTCCTTAGGGAGCTGTAATGAAGTACAGTATGGGTCGGTGCTCATGGAACTAAGATTTTCAGAATATTGTCTGATTTTTTTTTTCTAATTCACCTGAGTTTTTTTCTTTTTCCTCATTCCAAAGGTTGTTGCTACTACTGTCATGCTGGAGCGGAAGCTGCCGCGGTGCCTCTGGCCGCGCTCGGGGATCTGTGGGCGCGAGTTCGGGCTGGGGGACCGATGGTACCTCAGGTGAGCTCTCATGGAGGGTCTGCTCGTAAGGACCCAACAAGGAGAACCCAGTGGATGGATTGATGTTAATAAGGAGCCTTTCCAGTGGTCTTGGGAGTGTTTGAAGTGCTGTCCTTACAGAACCAGACCCCAGTCTCTTCTCTGTCTGTGACTGGCGGATGGACAAGCACTGTCCCCCTCAGAAAGCTCTGCTGTGCATTTCCTTGTGAAATCAGCTGATGCCTTCTCATCCAGTAGTCACATTGGACAGACCCCAGAAATTGCATGGGTTATAAGACCTGAATTTTCCTTTCAAATGTCTTATAACGAGTATCACTGAACTTCACTGCTGTGCTTGTTTGGCTGTCCCTGTCCCTTGGATACATGGAATGGCAGAGGCAGAATCAATCTATCAGGCATTCTACATGAGTTGTTGAATGACTCAAAATCAGAACAAGAATAATTAAAGTCAAAATTTCTTTCTTGAGTGAACCTAGTAAATATGTTACTTTGCAATGAGTGCATCAGGTGGCAAAGGCATAGGTCCAGGATTTCAGTTTAGGCACTGAACTAAAAAACTGTCTGTAGTCTAGATAGCACTAAATTCCTCATTATTTCTGATTTTAATCAATATTTATGCCAGGTGAGAAACTAATTAACTTTTGGACATTTGTCTTTTCTAACTGTGCCATCTTCTGCTGATAAAGCCAGAAGGGGGAGTGGTGGCTGTGTGAATCATAGAATCACAGACTCACAGAATATCCTGAGTTGTAAGGGGCCCACTAGGATCATTGAAGCCCAACTCCTGGCCCTGCACAAGACTTTCTGCAGGTCTTGCAGACAAACTGAGCCTTGTGGATTTTCAGATTTACTGGGCAGAGCAAGCAGACCTAAACTGGTGGCAATATGCAACACTTTCAGTCCAATGCATCGAATATAAAAATATATTGCAAGAGCAATGTCCCAGAAGTTCACAGGGAATAATTGGGAATGCCACTTATTCACTGGATGCTGTGAGAAAAGGGTGTTGCTGTGATTTAGTTCTGTTAAATCACAAGGGTGTTCATTATATATGTATGGGATAGTAATTCAAAAGACAATCTATAAGTAAAGCAGAGGATTGGTGGAAGGGGAGCAGTTAAATAAAAGTTCAGCAAGAGATGAGTGACATCCTGAGGTTAGCAGCCATAGAGTATCAGAGGAGGAAAGTCAAGAACAGAGAAAATAAATGAATATATGCATATTTACAAGGTCTGCCAATTGCTTACAGCTGGTGAAATGGAAAGGGCAAATCCTTACTGGGAAATGAGTTAAAGGACAAGAAACCACAGGCAGACAAAGGTACTGAAGTCAGTGATGGGGATGAAGATCTAGGAGATAACTGTGGTAGCAGGTCCTGACATCCTGCCTATAATCAGTTTCCTGTTAAGATTTTTCTGGAATGTCTATGTCAGTAGGCCTGTTTTGTAGAGGGGTTTTATTGATAAGCTGGCACTTTTCAACTTAATTCAGTTTATGTTTTCTAATCCTCTTCCAGAATTGAAGACAGGGTTGATCCCAACAAACACAAGATGATGCGGTACACAGAGGTGTTTAAGGCTCAGGACAGGGATAACTGTGACAAAGGATCAGAAAAGCTGGAAACCAGCGGGGATACCCTGTGCAAGAAGGAACTGTCTGCTCTGTCACTGTCACGGAACACATCCAGAACCAGCTCTCACCGTGGCTGGGAGATCCTGAGGCGCAACACCTTTCGCCAGCTTTGTGGAGAGGTTGGTCCTGCCGTGGATGAGGAGGTCTATGATGTCTAAGAAGCCTCTGTTTTCACTCCACAATATGTGAAGTGGCCCCTTTCCACAACAGTTGTCTTCTACAGCTGTTCATACACTCCCCATCATGCCACACACATTCATCAGCCTTGGAGAACTCTGCTGGTGAAGATTTTGTGAGCAGTTCATGGCATCTGTGCTATGATAAAAAAATGCAATTTTTTTCTCTCCTACTTCTAAGCGTCTCTGCAATTGCACTGATATTTGCACCAAGCTGGTGGGCTTGTTGAGCTGTGTAATGCCAATGATCAAGAGAAGCCTGCAATGGAATTTCATCCATTTACGATGAAGTGATCAGTAAGCCCTCTTCCAGACTGTTACATAGAGAATAATCTTCCCCGCTTCAGTTTCACAATATTGCAAGGCTCTCATAGCAAAGAATGACTGAAGTTCTGATTTTTGATTTGATACAGAACAGAAAAAACCCCTGAACTCCCCCAAATCCCCCAAACCCTGTAACTGATCTCAGGAATGAAGGTAGTTGCTGACACTGTGATGATTGAAAAGGACTGTACCTACTCAGCTGGCATTCAGGGCCTGACAGATTTTGCCCTCTGAAGAAAGGCAGTCTCCATTAACTGCAGTTTCAACATTTCTGGCTTAGCAGGACTGTTTTGGTTTTGGTTTGGTTTGCTTGTTTGGATTTTTTTATTGGTGATGGATGTTCTTGTTTGTTTGTTTTAATTTTTTTGTCACATGAATGCACTTTAAGCTTTTAAAAAGAAGTGATTGCTATTCCTGGGAGGATTTCCAAAATGGGAACTTCTTTTCTGATTGAGAGAGTGTATGACCTGGTTAGGTGACTTTCAGCAGTGTGAAATTCCAGCAGAGATATTTATCTCCCAAGTAAGCTAAAGCTGGTCTTTTTTTTGGTGGAAGAATAGATTTCTGAACCATAGTTTCCTTATTTATAACTGAGCCATCAAGGTTGAGTAGTGGGCTGGTATTTAACATGGAAAGAAATGGTGAGGAGATGTTGGATAGATGAATAACAGCTATTGCAGAGACAGTTCAGAAACTGGTGCTCTCTCTCTCCGTCTCTCTCTGAAAGTCTCAAACTATCCGATGAGCAACTGAGGCGTCCACACAATTCCCTTCCAGGCATGACACTGTGCCAGTCTGTCAGTTTATCATCTGCCTCAGGCCACTTTGAGAAAAATGAAGGAATGTTCAGAGAAATGGACAGTCATTTCAGGTTTTTTTTTTTTATTCTCAGGAGTGTGGAGATTCATTCCAGTAGCAGAATTTAAGCAGAAAGCAATCCACGGTCTTAACATTTCCTTCCAACGGTACTAGTAACAGCAACTTTGTTCTTTAAGAAATTAAAGACTATCATCTAGCACTAGACTTCGAGCCAATCACCCTGTGATAATCAGAGCAGACAACGAAAAAGCTGAACCTAGTGGATTTCTGATTGTATTGAAATATCACTGCAAACCTCTCCTACACCTTCTCACTTGCAGGTGCTGTAATGAGTATCATGATCTTTGCAATCGTGTGTATTTATTTAAATGTCCACTTTCTCTTACTTGAATGCACTTTTTTTTTGTGCTCCAATGGAAGACAGACAGAAGGGTGTCACTCTGGAATTCAGCTGTATGCTTTCGAGTTGACAAATGTTATTGAATTGAAGGCGTTGCCCGGTCTCAGTCACTGAAATGCTGTCAGTCCTTCCCAAAACCTTTGGCCATTACACTGGCGATCTGTGGAAATGGGAGCAATGTGGTACATGAACCAGAACTGTGAAATATTGCTCTGATTGTAGATTAATTTTATTTCATAGTGAATAGGCAATAGCAGGAAGAGGAGTACTAATCATTTCCAGATCCTATCCCTGACTCCAAATATAATAGAATTTTTACTAGTTTGAAAACCACCGAAATACAATTATGACAGAACCACATACTGTCATTTCCACAAAAGAACTCACCCTTGTGACACAATAATAATAATAATAATAATGGTAGTTTGAAGTACAAGCTGTGTAAGCCCTGGTTCTGATTTTGTTTTCTTCTTCATCGCTATAAACGTTGTGAAATTTGGTCTTAGAAATTAAAACAACACTTTGACATGGCAGGAGGCAGAACATAACTCAGTTACCAGTGCCAGGCTTTTTTTTTTTTTGATTTTGGTATCTGCTTTCCAAGTGCCTTCTTTCATAAAATTGAATCCTGTGATACTTAGCTTTCAAACTTCCTGCACAGAACCCCTGCAAACAACAGCATCAGAACTGTGTGAGAGATTTTCTGACTATGGTGTTGCCTAGTGGAAATAGGATAGAGAATCATAGACTCACAGAAGGAAGAGACCATTAAAGGTCATGTAGCCCAGAAACTGAGCAGGCACATCTTCAACTGGATCAGGTTGCTCAAAGCCTTGTCCAACCAGACCTTGAATGTTTCCAGAGATGGTGCATCCATCACCTCTCTGGAAAACCTGTTCCAGTATTTCACCACCTTCATTGTAAAAGAATTTCTTACTGGATCCTATTGGAATTTGACTTCCAGTTTCCTAAAATGACTTGCATATTTAAAAAAAAAAATCTTGCACAAAAGACCTTGTGCAAGAGGGGGCAGAATATTTTACCAATAGTAAATTGATTCCCCAGTCCTTTGTTGATGATCAATGATGCAGAGCATTTTTAGAATAATTTTATTTATCTGTAGGATAAAAGGCTACAGAAGAAAACTAGAGGTGTGGAAATCTGGCAGATGTAATGAGCACACCAGTTTTTGGAAATATTAAATTTAAGGTGTAAACGTGAAATATTTACCCTCTTTCATTTGGACATATATACATGAAGTGCACCCGTGTGAATCTCAGGTGATGAAGTAATAGGAGGCACTGGAAGAACCTTTGAGCTGTTTCAATGCAATCTGGCTCTAACTCAGCTATAGCAGTGACTGTAGTCACACAGAGGCAGAGCACTTTCACTGTAGTATTCTGCATGAATGTGCTGCTTCAAGATTTGCTTCAAGTTTTGTGCTTTTTTGATGTAGTTATATCCTGAAATTTTGAAACAGTATTGCTGCTCCTTGCTGTTGCAAGGTGTCCTTCTTCTTCTTCCTAAGAATATAGCAATGATTTCAAAGCAGACATTCCTCCCCTCCCTGAAAGTGCTAACCTCAAACTGTCTTCTATGTTACTGAAGTTTATGATAATGTGATAAGAATGAATGTTTTGATCCACTTGCTTGTAGTTAAATGAGATCTATTTTGCTGACAATAAAAATATGGAGTGTCCTGACTGCTTCTTTGTGTTTAAAATAACTATCAGGAGCCAATTTTTGTGTTTGCTTCTCTAGCAGCAATAATAGACATTACCTGGCAAATTGTTTGTTTTGTCACATGTGGGTCCACACTACATTTTTAATTAAATCTGTTGTTCCACAGCAATCCACTTCAGGTATTTCTTTATACAAAGTTTGTATAAATTTCCAAATACTGATTTCTGATTTACACCATAAACTGTTATGGCCCTGTTTTTAATAATCATTGAGAGTTCAGTGAAAACTGCAGGACAGTTCTCTCTTCCTCAGAGTTTTCATGTTTGTGGAATGATGTACATTGGACAGTGAGGCAACTGTCCTTGCTATAGCTGCTTGCAATAAAATGCACATGTATACGGAGTTTTCTCAGCAAGGCACGTGCAAAACAGACACAAATAGCTCAGTTTTATAATGTGCCAGTGTATAATCATGGTTCATTGAATTTGATGTTTACATCACTTCTTAAATCATTACTATGATTTAATAAGTTGACTTTTTGAAAGCTTCCTAAATGGGAATGAACCAGTTCAAAGAATATTTGGTTCATAGAGGATTAGGGTAATACTTAGGGCCATTAACTATTGATTTTAAGAATAAGATTTTCTTTATCTCTGAAACTGCAGCATTTAAATCAAGCTCTCAACTGTGCACTGAGAACTCTCTGGCAAGAGCTGTGTCCTGAGAAGTCTACAATCCAAAACAAGAAACTAGTGAAGATGTAAGCAAGCATCTCTGAGATGGGCCATATGAAAACCCTCCGGTCTTGCTGCTCTTTTATGCTCAGTTGATAATTGCAAATTGTTTCCTCTCTGCTGCTCCGAAAGAAGCACGCTCTACCATCAACCCTCTGCATACATGAAAACCTTGTCCTTAGAACACCTTCCTACCCATTAATCAAAAGCATTGGTTGGCTGAAGTTCTCCTTTTATTGGAAAGAATTAGTAACTGAGATGGTATGTTGGAAAGAATCAGGACTAGGAAAGAAAATGCTGCTCTGTAAGCTCAACCAGCCTGTAGTATCAGAAAAAATGATTCTTTAAAATCTCTGGAAAGTTTTAAGTTAATCTAAGAATTTTAATATAAAACATCAATAAATTCAAGCTTCCAGGGGAACAATATCTGCAACACATACTAATCAACTCTTTTATTGGTGTAGTCAAGCTGCTCTGACCGCCACTTGGCAACACCATACTATGCATTGTTCTGTCTGGGTCATGGATGGAAAACAGAAAGTGCTTGCTTCCTAGAATTCCCAAGGACATGACAAGGCAAATAATTAATTTCTTTGCATTTCAGCTGAGAGATAATAAAATGAGAAGAGTAGGTTTTAAGGAGGTACAAGGCAGATGCAGCTGCATCTATCATCCTTCTGCTCATGAATGTCCATAAGTGCTTCCTTGTATCATCTTCTGTGGCAGACATGAAACAGAATCCAATGGATTCAGATGAGAGTTAGGTCTTTTTTCAAGCTCATAGTACTGTTAATTTTCTTGGTCTCCCGAGGAAAGAGCCCTGGACTGTTAAAGCAATAGAGACTGGCTCATTCTAACATGATACTCTGGAAATACCGCTGAGATGCTTGGGAATGCTGGCATGTTTTTTCCTCCTGTGTCTCAGTGTTTGGGGAGGGCCTCACCCACTCCCACTGGTAAGACTGTACAATATCCCACATATGAAATAACCAGGAATGGATCATAAATGTCAATGTGCAAAAGGTCAGCTCCATAGCATTGTGTTAACAGCTGGCACTGGCTGTGGACAGTCTGCACACACATATCAGGGTATCAATCTACATTCTAAAGCAACTGACCTTTAACAAATACTCATCTCACTGGGGCAGGGCTGGTGGAAGGAGTGTCTCACCAAATAGCAGATGGTGATCCTAGCTGCTCTCCTGGGCTTAAAGCATAACAGTTTCAACAGACTCGTGGTCTGGTGGAGCCTACGCTGAAGGAAGACAGGTTTTTGGTTGTGCTAAGATCCTTAGCCACCACCTTTTCACAACCAGCCTCAATGCTTTCCTCCTTTTCCCTGGGAAGGGCAAGGATAGGATATTTTGAAATGCTTTTTACATATGGTACCAATGCATTTCCACCTCTTCTTCACTTCAAACAGGAGTTGCCATTTATGTCTTTGTTGAAAATGTTCCCTTCAAGATTATTTGATATATAGCTTTGAACACTGTTCGGGTAAAGCAAGAACCATTGAAAGTGATTTTTGAGCATTTTTAAGATGACTTTCCAGTATTCCAGTTGGTGAACAGGGTGCTGGGAGAATCTGAAAGAGCAGTGCCTTGACAAACTACAAAATCAACCACTGGTGCTTCTCTTCTTAACACATGAACACAAATGATCTAGTGTCAGAACTGCCTCTTCATAATACACAACAGGTGACCTATTTAAAGACAAATATATATGAATTCTGAAGAGTGCGGGCATTTTTGAACCATAGCACAACTGACCACTAATAAAAGGAAAAGGATAAAGTGGTATAGTCAGTAACTCAGTATCTTCTTGGGAAGATCTATTCTAAAACCTTACCTCTCCACTGCTTTCCAAAGATTTGAATCCAAAAATTCAGGCATATAACTGAATGCTAAATTAATAAAATCTTTGTATTTAATTGTGCCTGCTTAGGAGCCGCCATTGCTCCTATTGACTGGTAAGAAGATACTGCTAATTAAGCAGATCCTTTAGTTTATAATATTTGTGTCTCTGTTGTTGGTCATAAGTGGTTCTGACAGCTGTTTTGGATGATCTATGGTATGGAATTATTCCTCTAGAAGTAGATTTGTCTTTGTATTTTAAGCACCTCTATATATGGATTTTCTTAGGAAGGAAGGGAGGGAGGGAGGAAGGGGGGAAGGGGGGAAGGGAGGAAGGAAGGAAGGAAGGAAGGAAGGAAGGAAGGAAGGAAGGAAGGAATTTTCTATTTCTGTCATTCTCTTTCTTCACTACTTCATCAGCTCCTTCCCTAAATACTTTCATATAGTTCTTTGAGTGTGGGGTAATCTGCCAGTTTGTCTTTTGCAAGTTTTTAATTTGGGGCCACACCCTGACAGGAAAAGATACGATCAAAACTTTTCCTAGTTTTATTATATGATAGATTTGAATGCTGCTTTGGTGGGGGGGTTGCAGCTCTGTAACAAATAAATTCCCTTCTCAGCATCACATTACAACCAACGTTGAAACTAATGTTCATAGCCTGTTAGAAAATGAGACTTTCAAGAAAGATATTTTCCTGGGGCTAAAACACAGAAAAAATCTCAAACTTGTGAGATATCCCTCATAGCTTACAATTCAAAGAAGCCTAGAATTTACTTGTCTGGGCAGCACCTCCACTCATGCCCTGAGCTCTGTGCAAAAGGTATGAAAAATAGTACAGTCAGTATGGGCCCATAACAAAAAGTAAGGGAATACAATTAAAAAACCCTGAAATTAAGGCAGACAGAACTGCACCTGCTGTAATATGGACTGTTTATAGTAATATACTAAAATGGTGATGCCTGTGAGAACAAAGGCATGATAATTTTTTTTCCCACAGCAATGGGAAAAAAGCTAAATGTCCCTCCTTCAATGGACTTGTTATTCTGAGTGACATTGCTGAAGGTCAGAAATGAGACAGGTCACCAATTTACATTACAGTTTTTCATTATCATCTTTGCAGACTCTTAACCACTGAAATCCATTTAAAGCTCTGTGTATATACGATCACTATTTCAAGACACCTATACCCAAGGTCTCTTCTGCTTATGCAAAGCATACTTGCTTTTTTTTAACTCAGGAGCTGCAGGGTTTTACTCTTGAACTTACGTTCTTGGTGAAACCAAATGCTACCTTATTATTAGAATCTTTGTTTTTAGTGGTAATTGCATAGCAGCTTCAAAAGCATTTTGCGAACTACAGAGTTCAGGCTTACAGAAAAGGTCAGACAATTTCCAGAGTATTTTCTGTAGGCATGCATGAAAAGTATGAAAACAAGATACAGAAGCACGTAAGATAACTGGGTACTTTGTGCAGTTTGCTTTAAATAATTTTTCCAGGGTTTCACATTATTTCATTAGACATCTGTGCTGAGTCTGGAAATTTTGGAGCTGGACTCATTTCTTCCATACTATCTTCTGTTGTCATTTAGCCATCTAGGCTCCCTGCACAATAATATATGCAGAAGATTAAATCAATATGCTGGTTTTGATTGGGACAGAGTCAGTTTCCTTCACAATAGCTTGTGTGGTGGTGTGTTTTAAAATTGTGACTGAAGGAGTGTTGGCAACACAGGGATGTTCTGGCTGTTGCTGAGCGGTGCTTGTACAGTGTCTAGGTATTTTCTTCTTACAATGCTCCACCAGCAAGAAGGTTGGGCAGAGACACAGCTGGGACAGCTGATCCCAGCTGATGAAAAGGATATTCCATGCAATACGATGTTGTACTCAGCCATAAAAGCTAGGGGAAGAAGTAGGAAGAGGGGTGGACATTTTTCTTTCCAAAAACACCCTGTTACATGTGGTTAGTGTATTTCTGTTCATTTTGGTCACATCAAACACACATCCAACATACACAGAATTGAGAATTGCTTGTTTGTAACCACTGAGCATTTTCTTCCCTTGCCAGCTTCAGTATGCACACAAGTAACCCTTCTCTGTTTGCATTTGCCACCTACGTGCATATTTTACCTTTGAGACCTGGGAAAAACCCTGTGACACAAAGAAATAGTCAGCAATGGTGAGAGTCCTGTTTGACCAGTTTGACATGCCAATAAATAAAACAAAATCTAGCATGGACAGGAGAATTTTTAAAAAGTGATTAAAATGAAAGCAAATCCATGAAACAAATCCAGAAGTGACTAACCACGGTTTAATTTTTCTGTAAGTGATGTTTCATCCGTGATTTTGGCACTAGAAATTTAGAAGAAAAGAAAAATGTTAATCTTTTTAGTGTGAAATGCTAAATTTCATTAGTATTTCATGATATAGAACATAAAGCTAAGAAAGAAGAAATTACTTAGTTTTCAAAGAAGACAAGCTTAGTTCAACTTTTGTTTCCTTGTTGCCGTGTGAGTCCAAAAACATTTAGTGAGGGAAGCCCATGGACAGAATTGAGAATCTCCTCTCTAGCCATCTTCTTCCTGTGTTTAGGAGGAGATACAGAGCATGGGTAGGACAAGTTACAATCTGTTTTGTTTTTTCACAGTCCCTGTGAAGAGAGAACTGGGTCCTTAAGGGCATGAAATGCTTCAGGTTGGAAGGGATGTCAGGAGGTTGTTCTGCCCATGCTCCTGATCAAAGTGAGGTTTGACAAGGTTGCTCTAGGATTTTTCCAGTCTGATCTTGGAAGCTTCTAAAAGCTTGAAAGAAACTGCACAAGCCCTCCAAAATGTCTTCTGATTTTGAACAGTCCTCATAATTAAAACCCTTTTCCTTACATCCAGCTGGAACCCCTCTAGTTCTAACTTTGTCGCTTGACTTTCCACCATGCACTGCTGAGTAGGTTGTCTGCAGGTACAACACTGGGCTGAACATCACAGGCAAATTAAAGCAGCAAGAACCTCACTAAAAGTAAGTATTTTTCCAAATGGTTTGAAGAAACTTCAGGGGTTTTCCACATATTACTCAGTGCAGAAAACATAAACACAGGCAATGCAGTGAGTTACTGTGGCTTCCTACTAACTTGATTTTACAGAGTACCTGGAACAGAGCCCGTGATGACTTCAGATCCTATGAATGGACATGCTTTTACAGGGAGAAACACCACACACTGCTGTAATAAATATTTCTTAACAATGAACAGGAAGGTGCCCAGGTCCTGTTACACTTGAAGCTGAAAAAGAACATGAAACCAATATTATGACATGTAGCTTTGCTGGAGAATGTAAAAAGAAGGATTCCATGGCAGTTTACAAAGGAAGCAATGGAAAAGTTGGTGATCTGTCATGTTGGGAACCAAACCTTTTCCGCTTTATTCATGCAGATGCCAGGAAGATCTCCAATACAACATCAAAGTTACACTATGCTTATATTTAGTTGACAGGAAATCTTGTCAGAACAATTCCTAAGTATCACCAAAAAAAAAAAAACAAACCAAAACCCAAAAAAACCCAAAACAACAGCAACAAAAACCACCAAAACAAACAAAACCAACAACAAACCCCCCAAACAAACAAACAAACAAAACCAAACAAAAAAAAACCCAAAAACAAACAGAAAAAACCCTTTCCACCAAACAACAACAACAACAACACACCCAAAAACGCCAAACAAACAACACCTCATCCAAAGGAATTTAAAAATTATGAGGGAAATTATATGAAGATAAAGGGTTTTTTTTATCTGAAAATAGTACTAAAGAATTTGCCCATTCCTCTGGCTGAATCATTTGCACAGGTGTTGTCTAATACTCCTTTTGACCCTCTGTTTCTGCCCATGTGATACCCTGATCTCCATCATTCTTCAACAAGACATGCATGAAACTGATTTGCCAAAATCTGGCAGGATGGAATTTTAAGTATTTTAAACCTGGAGGGATTCTTAGATTCCCCTTGAAATCTCATGTGCAAAACAGAATTGTCTAGGTATATTCTTGGGTTGTGTAAATGGCCTTCACTTGGGGCGGTGCAGTGCTACAGATTTTACTTTCCATATCCTGTTTGAGTTTGAAGTTACATTTTCCAGACTGGCACATAACTGAGCAGCTCTCAATTATTTAAAGCTTTTCTACTTAAAAAATTCCTTTGTGGCTCTCTCTCAAAACATTATGATAAAGAGGTCAGATGCTGGGCCTCTAACTTTACCCTGACTCTTCATTATATCAGCTCAGTAAATCAAAACATTTCCATCTAGAAATTGGGAACTTCTGCAAAAATTTTTTTGCCAATCTCATAATTTTGTTATATTTTTAAATTTCAGCCAACTAAAAAAGTGTTTAAAAAAACCCTCAACCCAGAATGATGACAAAAAAAGAAGATAGAAATAACTTTTAGCAAATAAATAAGGGGCATTTTTATCACCAAAACATCACAAAGTTGTCAGATGCTCCTCCATTTCACTTTTGTTCACTTAGTACAAATGCAGTTTAAAATTGGGGCCCCTTGGTGCAGTTGCTTCATTCAGGCAGTGCTATATTTGAAAACTACCTTGTTCTCTGCAGTTATAATATTACCTGGGTATTTTCAGAAGGCTTTGTGAATGTGAAACTGGAAATGAAATAATTTTATTGTAAAAGAAAATTTTCTGCTGAGCTCAAATCTACACTTGAGAAGACAAATTTGAGACAATCAAGAAATTATTTTCCAATGTAGTTCATTTCAGTGCATTTCACCAAGACTGCTTTATGAAGTTAAAGTTAAATCTACGTGAACTTTTAATGTTATCTTTTTTTAAATCTATAAAGAAATGTCAAAAAAGAAGACTCCTGAAAACCTCAAGAAGAGTCACTTTGGCAAGGAATTTGATATCATTCAGGAAGGCTGCAAGACTGGGCAATTGATCTCCAAGCCTTGAGTCTAGAAATTGGGCTCTGAATTGGAGGGTTAGGTACAAGACAGCAGAAATGCAATTTTTAACTGTAAGAGGACAACTGTAGGTTCAGAGAACTGTCTGACTAGAACAACCAGAATTTCTCCATTCCATCTTTCTATTTTCTTGCATTCCACATTTCTAATAAATGTTCTGCTTCATGTGGAGAAGATGAAGGGAAGGAAAAGTAATAATGATCAGACTGGAAATAGGGATACAGAAGACAGGCAGAAATAAAAGAGACAAAAAAGAGAAAAGAGGAAGTGATTCCCAAAAAGTTTACATCATGTCTGTATTATATGCCAAGATGAAGAAAAGGAAATGTTTCTGTACCATCATCACAGGTGGTGGTGAATGCTCCCTCTAAAACAGCTTGAACAGTGTTTGCACAGTGCAGGTGATCACAGACCTGCAGGGAGTGATGAATTTCTACACTGAACATGAAGGCATTGCCTCACATTTCATTTCGTACAATGGGATGTATGAGTTTGGTAATGCCTAACTAAAAAGGGTAAAACATCACAGTCTGAGAAAGAGCAAAGGAAAGGCCTCCATGGCCCACAGCCCATTTTGTCTTAATCTTGCCTTTCCCAAGTGGAGCGTGCCATGGATAGGGAGCTGTGTTAGCCTTGCAGGAGTCATGAGATTCATGGGATACCCACACATGAGCAAGTGAAGGTCTGTTCCACATCGGTGGCTGAACTGTCATTGGAATGATGATGAAGGACTTGAGCTCATTCAGCCTTGGCTTGACTATGGCAAAAAGGGAAACAACACCTGTAGACATGCCAGAGTGAGGATGAGCTCCTGCTACAGACAACAGAGCACTGCCAACTCCCAGCATTCACTATTTCTCATCAAAGAAAAGAAGAACATCTGAAATATTTTCTTTATTAGCTGAAAGGACAGCTTAGAGGAATCTGTTCAGAGTCCCTTAAGGTTGCTCCAGAGCTGCATGATTTATTTTTCATTTGAGAAAGCATGAGAATAGTTCCATCTGAATATGTGGTTTCAATTATTCCTGCTCTTCTAGTGCTATGTGGCTTCGTCTTTGCCAATTTTCCTTCCCAGAAACTGTTTCTTCTTCTGTTTGTCAGACAATACACAAGACAATAAACATTGTTTCACATTGTCTATTGTCTAACAGAACAATGTTGGGGGCTTCCAGCATTATCAAAAGTACCCAGTACTTAGGAAACAAAGGGACTCATTACTCTTTCAAACTACAATTCAATATAAGTAGGTGGAAAAGAAAGGAAAGAATCAATGATTTGTTTGGTCCAACATTTCCAATATTTACTAGAATAGGAGTGCAAATTATTTTCATCAATGTATACTGAAATCCTGGCACAGCAGAGATCCAAGTGAATGGGAT
Organism: Cisticola juncidis; assembly: GCA_013400215.1. Taxonomy (NCBI): domain Eukaryota; kingdom Metazoa; phylum Chordata; class Aves; order Passeriformes; family Cisticolidae; genus Cisticola; species Cisticola juncidis. The sequence goes on along the minus strand of VXBR01010134.1, from coordinate 131,873 downwards.
TAAGAGACATTCTGGATTTTCCATTTGTGGCTGAGTTTTTCCTGATCAGCATCCTTGGCCAGCCCATGGCTGAATCTCATTATTCTCTCCCAGCTCAGAGACTGCTAGTACATATGTGAAAAAGAGATGTTTCCCAGAGACATGTAGCAAATGTGACAGGAAACTCTAAAACATTGTGACATGAGGATGGATCCAATACATTGCACACATCAAATTTTGCCAAGCCTTTTTCTTTTTGTTTTCTGCTTAAGGCAGAAAAGAAAGAAAACAACAGTCCTCAGTAACTGGTCTGCCAGACACAGTGTGAAGTATTGCTTTGCCTTAACCTTAAAAAGTCTTAAAGATAAAAGAAAAAGATGGCAGAGGATCAGAGGGGTTAAAGGCAGATAGACTATTTATATTTCTCCTATGAACTCAGTGACTCCAAAGAATGCAGAGATGAAAAAACCTGCACAAGCTGAGAAAGGTAGAAAGAAAAAAAAATAGCTCCAATTTCTCATTACAGACAGAGAAGTCGCCACGAGGAATGAAAAAGAAAAATGCAAGCTAGAAAAGCTATTGATCATTGAGAGAAGGCAATGACTCCTAGCTATTCCCACAGTGCTTACTAGGGACAGCAATTTCCTTACAGAAGATTAGAAAAATAAATGTTGTCCTCTAGATAAGCATATAAAGGACTCTGAGCTTTGGCCTCATTCATATCTGTGTGCCTGTCACTTTGAGAATATTCATGTGTGCACACTCGTGTGTATGAATTCACTTTCAGCTTCTGTAATAATATTTTCCTTTCCGTACTAATGAAAGGTGAATATCAGTCTGGTGGCAGTCTTTTAGGGATACCTTTATATCTTGATGATGCTTTTAGCTGAGTGGTGTCAGATTAAAAGCTTTTTCTCATAATAGCTGCCTAATTTACTTCATAAACTGTCAAATTATAGTTGACATTTCCAGTACCTGTTCATGTTGGGCCATGTTAGTATTCAGATCTCCCTGCTTCAAAGAGAAACAACATATGAATCAAGCTTCTGCTCTGAGGAAAATATGAATGCTGCAGAATAATAATGAATAAGTTGAACTGGAAAAAAAAAAGGAGAAATTAAATGCATTTAGTAAATTCAGTAAATTAGGACTCAGAATTGCAAAGTTAACTTTGAAGTGTGGGAAGAAAGAGAGAATAGAATTTGTGTTTGTGTGTATATATTTATATATATATATACACTTATATATAGGTGGCTGCTGATTCTGCTCAGATTTTTAGAGGGGTAATAGAAGAATGGAATAGAGGAGACAATGGGTTTACATTTCTCCCTATTTCTGTCTTTTATACCTTTGATAGAAGTTGTTTTGTAAATGTAAAACATCTTGAAAACATTGAGCTTTTTCTCTTAACACAACTCTTCTGCAGCATCTGTCTCTAAAAGAACAATGTCAGAATTGGTACTTTGAGGCAACAGATGAAGCTGATCAAAAGTCCTGTACTACAGAGCTCCTATTCCCTGGCTATTCTGGTAAAAGCTTTCCTTAATAAGTGGAAGCATATGTAGATGTACAATGCTGGACATATGCTCCCAATTTGTGATTGCATATTGATCTAGAAGACCAAATCATGTGGTCAGTTTAGCTGAAAACTTTCCTCATGTTTGGTCTCAGGAGTGTGCAATATATAACAGGCTTTCATCTAATTTCCTGTCAATTTATCTTGACTGTTGAGTTGCCATTAACATTTTACATTTCTATATCCTTAACCATGCAAAGACATCAAAACACTTGACATATCCTATGGAGTAGGACATAATTATTCATCCTAGCAATAGTCAAATTCAAGGAGTTGAAATGAAGAGTCATTTAAAATCCCCATAGTTTAGAGAGAGTATGTTTTCAAATCAGGCACACAAGATCTGAAGACCCTTGAGTGTTCAAACTAAATACTGTCTAAAATTGCACAAGAAAATACTACTGGATATCAACAGAGAAAATTGCACTTCCCTTTGTTCCTACATGTTCCAGCCACAAAACTGCCTTCCCATCACAACCTTCTATAGCAAGGTTGTGTCATGTGGTCCAGTTTTACTGAAATTTTAAATTTGGCTCTTTGTGGAGAGTTAGCTGATCTAGAATAAGACTGACTGGCACACTCCTTAGAAATGAGCATTTCCTGTACCACAGCATCTGACTGAATGCAGAAAATTGACATTTTCCAGGAGTAGAAGGTAGGGTTGAGTTGTTAATGGCAATTTTCCATATTGACAATGCTCTCTTCAGTCCATAAACAGCCAAATATTTTACAAGTGCCTCTTTCTCAAGATTGTTTTTCCCATTGGACATACAAGCAGTGGTGCTGTTTCTTATTCAGACAACAACTCAGTCTGCATGGAATATTCAAGCAATGTGTCTTCCATTGTTTCCTATAGCCAGATCTTAAGTTTTAATAATAGCAAAATTACAGACACCACTGATGGCTATCAGCTTCCAGATGTATGAGGCAAATGATGCTAATGATGCATAGCTAAGTGAATAAATTTCTGTATTTAGAGCAGTGATGTCCTCACACTGTGCTCACGTGGGGCTGGTTCCTCCAACAGGCCCTTTGTATTTGCCTTGTCTAAAGGCTCTTTGTTCAGGAGAGTGTTGCAACTGAAGAACACATTAAAATACTTTTCCTTCATTCCTTATATACAGGTGGTGTCAGTGTTTGTTAATATTGTTATATTTGAAGCTTGTTTTCAGGCTGGGAGGTGTGTTAGCCTTTTCTTTTGTTAGTGCAGAGAGGTGAAAGAGTCAGTGGTGCTAAATTATATGTACTGTGTGCCTGGAAGGGTCATGGAGGTTGATTCCTCTCTGTAACTAGACTATACTACCATGTAGTCCTGTTCACAAACTTACCCAACTTCAAATTAATCACACAAACAGGAACAAATAAAGAAATCTCACAAACAAATGCAGGATCATGAAAAACATACAGACAATGGCAATGGAAACCAGGTGTATTTCTGTACATGAGCCCATCTGCTTGATTCCAGCTAAAACTGCTCAGTTAATTTCTGACACCAGAAATCCAGGCAGTGGATTTCGCACAGTTTTCATCATGTAAGTATTAGGCAACTTCTCAGTGCCAGGTTTGCTCAATGGTCCATAGTGGGAGACTACTCCAGACAGGAATTTGGCCTGCTTGGAGTGCCCCTCTCAGTTCCAGAGTGACCTTGTTGGCTCTCTGACTAGTGACCTACAGATGTGTGCCACTTACATTGGATGCCTGCCCCTGCAGTGCTATGCCTCAAGGAAATTTCTTTGCTTAGCACTTGCTTAGTTGGATGCCCCTGTGATAAAATAATTCTTACTCTTTAAACATGACTGTGTGACTAATCTAAATTAATAATGACTGCAGGTTAGTGATTTTTATGACCTCTGAAAACAGAAATAATTAGAGGTACACATTTTGACTTTGGTTTCTCTGCAAGTAGTCGACTTTTTAACAGCAATTTCACCCACTTGGGAGCCTTCTCTATATTATAGTAAATATTTAGACAGCTGCATTTGAATCAGAACTACAACATCCTTGAAATACTAGATAAAACTTAGCATTTTATGGTTTCCTTTCAATTTCCCTTTAAGAGAGGTTTATTGTATTTCCCCTTTGTAAGTGGAAGAACAACACATCTGAACAGGTGACATCTTTAAGATTCCAGTGAAAGGGCCTATTTATTTCATATTTGCACTTCAGATTAATTGTAGTTACAGAAAACAAAAGGAAATAAACTCTGTTGCTTGCCTCAGTATCACTATGGAGATCTGCCATCTGCTTTGACCTCAGTAGCCTCATTGGCAGCATGAACTGAATGCTTCCAGATTTCAGCACTGGGGCTGCTTTTCAGTCAGAAATCCAGAAGGGATTTTTAACATGCCAAGAACACTTTCTGGAAACTATTGGACCTGTGGTAGCTTAGTTCTAACTCAGAACATTATTCCACAAATATGAGGGTATTATTTACTATAAGTAACCCCCTTCCAAATGAGATCAAAAATTCTAATACTTTAAAACCAGCTCCCTAAAGAGTAAATAAGAGATTGTAGTTGCATTGACTTTCAGGATTATTTCCTCTTAANCCTGCCCTGCCCTGCCCTTTTTTCTTTTCTTTTGTTTTCTTTTTTTCTTCTCCAGAATTTGGAGTTCTTTTACTTCTGATTTTTTTTCTGGCCTGTGTCTTCTGTTCCATTTACCCACTAAATATTTTCCCTTTCTGAAGATCTTTTGCTTCCTTTCTTCCATCAAAATCCCTCCATCGCGCCTGTATTTTTCAGTATCTCAGCTTTCTTTCCTTATCCTCAGCCAGCTTTAAGAATGCTACTTTAGGCTGTTGTCCCCATCTTCTACTTCAGAAAACAGCAGGAGTTGCTTACTTCAGGTGTTTGTTATTTCCATGCTTTAAAATGTCAGCAAGCCTCTCAGGGAGGAGATCTATTATTATGCAGTTTTGGAAACCACCACAACTGAGTATATTTAATTGTTTTCATATCTGTCACGCTTTACAAGCCTTTATTTTATAGGATGAAGAATGTGAAGCAAGACTTCTTGCCTCTTAGACCTCAGGTTGAGTTTGTAAAATAACACTTAATATGGAACTAGATATTTTTTTATCTTCAAATAAAAATGGTAAGCCAGAGATAGTTTTATTAAAGAGTAGATTATAAGAAAGAAGTTCTGTGCGTGCTCCATATTTAGGGTTTGCTTCCCAAAGCTGAATTGCACTTGAAAATGTCTGAACAAGAAAATAGTAAAATCAGTATCTTCAAATCTTGTTAAAAGGGTCTGGAGGAGGGCCACAAAGATGATCAGAGAGATGGAGCACCTCTTCTATGAAGATGGGTTGAGAGAGCTGGGGTTGTTCAGCATGGAGAAAAGAGAGCTCCAGGGAGACCTCATTACAGCCCTTTAGTACTTAAAGCCTGTAAAAAAAGGGCATGAGTCACCTCCTACACAGGCAGATAATAACAGGACAGGTGGAATGGTTTTAAATTAAAAAAGAGAGACTTCTATTAAACATTAGGAAGAAATTCTTTACTTTGAGGCACTGAGGCACAGGAACAGGTTTCCCAGAGAAGCTGTGGATTCCCCATCCCTGGAAGCATTCCAGGCCAGGTTGAACAGGGTTTCAAGCACCTGGTCTAGTGGAAGGTGTCCCTGCCCATGGCAGGGGGTTTGGAACAGGATGATCTTTAAGATTTTTTCCAACCCAAACCACTCTATTACTTTATGATTCCATGAAATACTAATTTTTTTTTTCTCTTGGCTGTGTAAGGAAGGGAAGGGAGAAAATGGAAATGCAGTAATGTATCTTCATATAAAGCTAGCTAACTGATGATCAAACCCTAATTTAGAGAAACTTCTTGTTAGTGTAAGTGTTAAGCACCATAGCCCACTTAGGCTTAAACATGCATTGCTAAGGCCAGGGCAAAGTATAATCTTCCTGCCTCCTGCAATTGTTCATCACAGCAAATTCCATCATATAAATAATTCTCCTTCTTTGCCATGCATAACTCTTCAGCATTTCCTACATCTCTTGCCCAAGGAGAGTTGAAAATACTAAGAACATAAAGGTAATTTACCAGAGTAGTATTTGTGATTATCATTGAAGATTGGGAGCTAATTGGTCACACTAAGACAAATAAAATTTACTGTTATTGCTCCCATTTTGTATAAGATGGAATTGAGATACAGAGCTGAGCTGCCCAAGGAAATAGGTGTACTTGGCAGCACAGCTGCTGTCACAGTAATGCTACTTTAGTATACACCTGAGAGAAATACAGTGGTGTGGTACAAAAAAGAAACATCTTTTCCTCAATCCATACTTCTGGATATATACAGTACGCTCTGGATGGGCTCAGATGAACTTCAGGGCATGCAGCCATCCAGAGGGACCTCAGCAGGCTGGAGAAATAGGCTGCCAGGGTCTTCATAAATCCAGCAAGGGGAAGTGCCAAGTCCTGCAGCTGGGGAGGAGCAATCCCATGCACCACTGTGTCCTGGGAGCCACCAGCTGGGAAGCAGCTTTGCAGAAAAGGACCTTGAGGTTCTCTTGGACACCAGGCTGACCTGAGCCAGCACTGTGCCCTTGCCACAAAAAAGGTTGCATTAGACAAAGCATTACCAGCAGGTCAAGGGAGATGATCTTCTCCCTCGTACTCAACTCTGGTGAGGCCACACTTGGAATTCTGTGCCCAGTTTTGGACTCACCAGTACAACTGGACATACTGGAGAGAGTCCTGCATGGGGACATGAAAATGATTAAGGGACAAGAGCATCCCTTGTATGAAGAAAGACTGAGATAGCTGGGACTTTTCAGGCTGGAGAAGAGAAGGCTCTGGAGGGGATCCATCAATCTGCACAAATACTCAAGGAAAGGATGCACAGAGGACAGAGCCAGGGTCTTTTCAGTGGTACCTAGCAAGAGGACAAGAGGTAGTAGGCACAATCTGGAACCCAGGAGGCTCTGACTAAACTTCAGAAAATAGACATTTCTAAGTAAAGATAATGGTCAACTCTTCAAAGCACTTAAAGGATTTTTAAGGAGTGAGAGAGAGTGTTCTGAGTGAGCAGGACAGGATTTTGCCACTTCTTGGACTTTTCCTGGTCAAAAGTCAGACCCTTGATACTTAATTGCTTTCCAAGGGACTATTCTTCAGCTAAGAGGACTAAACCAAAGTGTGTTTGTCTGATGTTTCTCTTAAGTGATCCTGAGAACACAAGCATCACTGTTGTTTCCCTAGAGGAAAGGCCAGTCAAAACCATCCATAGAACAGTGAAACATAAATTAGGTTTGCTTGTGTGAACACACTTTCCTACCTAATCTGAACCTGGACTTATCAAGGCCCTCATGTGAGGGTCATGACAGGCAGCTGTACAACCCTGAGTTACAGAAGTTCCCCTTGCCCCTTCATCCATCTCTTTGGACAAAGACAGACCCTTCCTCCTGACTGCCCCAGATGCAAGGAGGCAACAGAGGTTCATGTTCCTGGTCACTCAGGTTCTCACACTTGTTCACATACAGCTCCCTCCCACCAGGCAATTCCTTTGAGACCAAAGAATCAGTCCCGTGTCCACAGGGGTAGTGAGACTCTCTGAGTTCATAGGGTTTATCATAAAGCTCTTCAGCAGACAGACTGAACCCAGAGACCTTGCTCAAGCCAGCCTGCCAAACCTGCAGCAGATTACAACCATTCCAACTCATGCTTTACAAATCTAAACCAGTTTTCTTTGATTTCGGGTCATGATTAGAGAATGAAGCTGCTGTCCTTGGTTTATGGTGACAGCTAGATGATGCTGTGGCTTTGTTATGTCTTTTTAGCAAGAGACCTGTAACCTAACTGAACTGCACACATCAGTTTTGGATTCGTGTGCTTTGCATGCTCATTCAGTTGAGTGGCATGAGAGATATGAAACAACAGCCTGATTCCTGGGTCCTCACATGTTTCTTTGTTGCTGATCATATATATATAGCATGATCAAATTTTCATTTAGGAATAGCAAGTACCTGCAGGGATTATTAAGTAGGCATAACAGAAATGATCATTAAAGGGATCTTATAGAGATGGCTCCTTTTCAGTCCCTCTGTTGATGTACTTTTGTTTTGATGGCTCAGACAGGGGGAAAAGAACATCCTAAGACAGCTGAAGGCCATGGGCAGCTGTTGTCCAGGGCTGGGTTTTAAGCATGTGCAGATGGGACTGCTGTTGCCAGAAAGAGACACAAGAGAGAAGTTTGCCTGGAACTTTAAGCAGAACAGCTTCAAACAAACCTTCACATTCTCCTGTTACTGATACTGTTCCTGCTTCTGCAGATAGGGACAAAATACACCTCAAAGAGAAAGAAAGTGAAAAGAAGTGGAGGTAAATTGGAATCCCTGACAACATTTAGTACTCTTCTTATAAATCTGCTGTTTATCTTTGAAATGTACTGTTGCAAATATGTTCTGGAAGTACTGTGTGGGGTATAAATAAGACTATGGGAAGCACAGTAGATTTCCTATAGCCTCCGAAGAAAGCTGCCTCACTTTAAAAGAGGAAGTAGTTTGGGAGAGAGGTGTGTGCTTGCTGTCTTTCACTCAGCAGCTCTCCATCAGGCTGTCTGTCCCTGAAAATCAGCCAAGTTGCATCCTTAGCCAAGTGTTGCAATTCCCTGCCACTCTTCTTCTGCACCAACATTTCCTGCAGAAGCATGATTCCCACTTGGGTAGTCTTACCTCAGTTGGAGTAGAATTATCCCAGGTGGAACAGGGAAAGTGCCATTCACACATGAGAGGGCAAAGAGATGGAGTTGATGATTTGAGTTCAGCTGAGGATGGCACAAAACCATGGAGATGGCCCTGCCTAAGCAGCATGGGTTGCTCTGGAGCTCTTTTTAGACACTTTACAGGGTGACAGGACTCAGATCAGGTGTCTGGATAAAATCAGCTTACTGCAGCAAAAAATGTATGTACAAGGCTTGATGTACCTTTTGGTTCTTTGCTTCAATTTCTTGTGGGTTTTAGGTGTTTTTTTGGTTTTTTTAGTATGCTATCCCCACCTAATATTTACCTGTTTTCTGCCCTAAACTTGCTGTGTTCAGACAGCTTGGAAACAGTTTTTCCTTTCATATATCATTGGGTGTTAAGAAATGGGTGTTCCAAAGAATGCTAAAAGCAAACTAAAGGACACTACAGCTCAATGGCATAGGTAAATTGACAGCTGAGAATTCAGCAGCTCCAAATTATGGGGGAAAGCACAACAGAGATCATAGGAATCTCTTGCCATCATTAATAGTTTGTGGTCTTGAGGGAGCCATACTCTGAACTTTGGCCCAATTACAACCAGAAATTTGGTTTGTCACACCCATGATTATCACGTATCATCTCTGTCTCTTCTCTGCTGAAATATTTATGGAGAGTGACAGAATTTTAAAGCATTTTAAAATCGTGTGACTGTGGAGAGGAATAAAACAGAGATTGCAGGAATGTTCCATCATGCCCATGTATGGTCCTAGGGGATGGAAGTCAGCCAGTGAAGAGCTGTATTGGCCTTTCAGTGAGGCTGAATTGATGTGGCCACAGTTAGATGAGGTTATGTGCTTTGAATGCCACTGAGAGCAGAAGTCTTCTCCCTGTGTCCAAGCCCACCTACATTTACTCTATCACCTTCCTTGTGCCAGCACTGATGCTAATGTTGCTGTGCTGCAAGCTGAGGAAGAGATGTGAGCTTGTTGCAGAAGAGAAACCTGAGAAAAGTACGTGATTTCAGCTGCACGGGCTCCTGGTGTGTTGTTGTGAGCTGAACAGGAATTAACCTCAGCACAAGGAGGGACAGATGACTGCATGCCTGGGGTACAGACAAGGGTGAGGCTGAGCCCTCCTGCCCACCCCACCCCAGTGGTGTGCTGTTGCATCCCAAGACACAAGACATACCAGCTGCTGATCCATCTCGCTCTGCTGCCAGGCTTTTGGCATCCTCTTCTGGCAGTGGCGTCCTGTGAGGTGGGAGATAGACAAACAGTTTGAAATTAGGATGATAAAGGGACTACCACTGCAGCCTGCTTGGTGAATGGGCACCCAACTTGTTTCTCTGAGCTTTAGCTCTCTGAGAAGTCTCTCGTCCTTAATTGCAGGGAGCTACAAATAACAATCATCATTGTGACTGATTTTCAGAATCCATAGCATAGGGGTCTTAGCATCTGTGTTTCTGAAATACCATTTAAGAGAGAGAGGGGGTGATCAAGGTGAGCTGCTGGTCTATAGCTGAGTGTTCAGAATACAACCATAGGGAAAAAAATTCTCCAACTATTGTCAGGATAAAAAAAATTCACAATCCTAACATCATACCTGTTGTGGACCCTGTTCTTGCAAGGTATTTGGGGAAACTGACTACTGCAATGTGGGTGATTGTGTCCTGTGGGTGGCCAAACAGGTTAATCACAGGACTGGCTTGATCAGCTATTTATTCTATTAAGTCTTAGGGTGTGCATAATTGTATCTGGCTTAGTCATGATTAAGGCTTACACCCGAGGAGCTCATGAACATGGAGGCAGTAATGCCTTGGCTCAGGAACTGCAGTCCAGAGGACCAGTAATTGTACAGTAACTACAAAGTTAGCAACTGGAAACTTTTCCTCTAAGCCCTCCTATTCTATTACCAATTAATGACGTTGAATTAATGAACTGTTCAAAGCAAATAATGAAATAATTGGAACATGTCTGAAAAGAGGAAAGGAGTGGAATATTAGAATACTTCCATTGTTAGGAGTTTAATTTTTTTAACTTTGGTCTATTGAAGAGTAGGAAGAAAATAACAATGGGAATATTGTAATGCTTAGGGCTGGAGGCAGCCACAAGCTGAATGAGGCAAGTGAACAGTTACAGAACCAACAGCCTCCAGAAAATTTTCTCTTGTCCCAGTCTGTAAAGTGTTCATTCAGCCTTGGTTATAATATCTTAATAAATGAAGGGAATGTAAGAATGGATATAAACACGTATTTAAAACATAAAGAAAATATGACATGAGACAGTGTTTAAATTGTTTGGTTTAGGAAGGTTAGAAAGATGGGAGGATGTGTACATACAGGAAAGATTTTCTTCAACAATGAATGAGAAGACTGATCCTGTCCTTCACATAGTAGAGGAAATCAGAAAAGTTGTCAACAAAAACAAATTTTGCTTTGATAAGAAATGCAATTTCCTTCTAGAACAGTAAGTTTTCTACAATGAAAGAACTAAAGTGCAGAAAAATCTAGACCTCGGGCTTTTTTCTTTGTTTTGTCCAGGGTGGGGTTTTGGGGGGGGGGGGTTTTGGGTTTTTTTGGTAAGGTAGGTTATGTTCATACCAATGTCCAGCAGGATGAATCTCCTGTATGCAGAGGGAGATGCAAGAGACCTGTTGAACAGCATTCTCCAGGTGAAGCTCTGCCAGGAAAGGGACAGTTAAATGTCCTGCAGATTCTCCCATCATCAGTGCTGCCATGTGGTTCACAGGACACCACTCCCCAGCCAGCACTCTTCACTGCCTTCTATACTTGAGTGCATATGTGAGTTATATCCACGAGTGAATCTGATCCTGATGTTGCCATTTAAGAAGCCTCTGTCATCTTTCTGCACTGTAGATGTCACTGGTCATTCTCTGGCAGGGCACTGAGTGAGCTGCCATTGTGTCACGGTATGGCCAAGGCTATGTCACCCTAGTTTCACAAAATAAAAAAGGAGATGATCAAAGCATTGTGTAACCTTGAAATTTAATTGTAGTGAATGACCTTGGATAACTTGTACTACCTCTCCTTATTTTCAACCTTATAACCTGTAGGGCAGAGCTTCCCTTTTGGTTATCTCATGCCCCCAGAAGGTCTATGTTGATTGAAAACTTTGACAATATCTTAAGGGGTAATATATTGTAATTCTTGTATGCATTAAAAATAGGACTAGGTTGATTTTCCCCAGGATTTTATTAATTCTAATTGTCATATATATATTGATTATTCATTTTCAAATTAATAAGTACCATTAGATTAAGCATATATCATTAGAACATACATAATATTTTTTTCAACGATACCTTCATTCCCGATGTAGGAAAGGGCAAGTGCTGTCTGTTCACATTTCATGTTACACCAAAGTTGTTTATTCAGATATATAAAAGGCACCCCACTGCCCAGCAGGAACTGGAATTTCATGTAGAACTGTCTGGGACATTCTTCTAGATGATTACATAGATAACATGCCAAGGAATGCAGCACTGCTAATAGAGTATTAGGAAAGTAGTCATTACCATAAATGACTGTATTTTTAAGAGTGACTTTTTCTAACAGGTTTATCTAAAGGGTTATTATGTAACACAAACAGCCCACAGCCGTTGCATTTTTATGAGGTAAATCCTACTCTCATTGACACTGTCCAAACTCACTGACCTCAGTTAGCCCATTCAAGTGGGTCCAGGAACAGATGACCTTTTGGCCAGCATTCACCTCCTCCACTGTTGTCTCATGAGGCTACACAAACAATTAAAGGGTTCTTTCATGTTTGAAATACAGTTAAATTTCTTTTAAAATTAGAATAGATAAATTCTTGTTGGAAGGTCTCTTTGGCAATCAAGTCCAAACTTAACCAAAAGTTAAAGCAGGTTATTAAGGGCATTGTCCAAATACTTCTCAAACTGACAGGCCTGTGGCATTCACCCACTCTCTTGGAAGCCTTTCCAGAAGGATGCTGTGAGAAATAGCATTGAAAATCTTACTAAAATCCAGAAAACCTTCACAGACTGTCCTTCCATCACCCACTAGGCAGCTGATGTTACAGCAGAAAGACATCAGATCAGTTAGACAGGACTTCCCCTTTACTGTGCCTGTTGATTTCATTGTTTCATTGCTCTCAAAATGCTTTTCAATGACATTCAATATGATCTTCTCCATAGTTTTCCAGGTACTGAGGTCAGAGTAACAGTTCTGCAGTTTCCTGGATCTTCATTCTTGTAAATTGGAATAATGTAGGCTAGCTTTCAGCTTCCAGTCAGGAATGAATTCCCCAGGCTCCCAAGATCTGTGATAGATGATTTCAGCAGGTGAACAGACCTGTAAACTGAACTGTTACATTTAGTACTACCTGTTGTTTTGGAGGAGAAATCTGGTTCTTTCTAAGGAAAGATCATGATAATTTGGAATTCTGCAAGATTTAAATTTTCATGACCAGAGTAGAGGGATATTTGGAATTGTTCCTTAAAATTGGTTTAATCAAAGAGTCTGAAATTATGTACAATAATTTTAGTTATCTTAAACTTAGACTGACTGTAAGCTTTTCTAACTCTAAGTATATCATCTTTGCTGATACCCTGTGCTACATGGTTCCGAAGAAGATAAAAGAGCACTCACAGTTAACACCTTGGAAAATAATTTATTCACTGTTAGCTTTTATTTTGAAACAAGGGCTGTGTTTTGAAGGTTTACTTGATTGTTCCTAAAGTATTGCCCCATAATAATAATAATAATAATACTACTTTATTATTATAAGGTATACAGTAAAGTATTATTTAGTAATCTAAATAATAATAGATTTATTATTTTCAATAATACACTGAATATAACATGTGGGCAATTCTGATTCTGTTAAAAGCAAGCAGATAGGATCTGCCTTGCTACTTGTTCCTTAGGAGAGGAAAGGATGAAGTAATAGGTTGTCCATGAAGTAAATTTGGCTAAAATAGCCACTGTAGGACGCTCTGCTTGGCACTTGGCACTGAAAGACTCCTGGTGATGTAATGCTACCTTTTCCTACAAAACGGTGTACACCTCCAAAACACAATATTTGTTTATATCTGTGGAAAAGATCCATGCTTGCCTGGGATGGACTAGCTGCTACATAAGAGTTTGCTAAGACAGTAACTCTACTCAATGCACTTCTTAAATTACATGTAGGTATGGAGAAGCAAGGCAAGGAAAGCAGCAAGAGCAGAAAGGGTGCAGACAGGTTTGCTTAATTTTGTGCCAGCTGAGTCCCCACAGCATATTCAGAGTGATGAACAGAAAGGCTAACAGGAGACATTAATACATAAAGAGATTATGTGTTTTGATCAGAAACAGATGTGCTGAAATGAGACTTGAAAGGGTTGCTAGCACCAACATCTTGTGTAAGATAACCAACATCAGTCATTATATGTTGGAATTGTTCCTGATTAGGAACTGACTGAACTTTGCAGGATCACTTTCCAGAGAACACCTAATGCTACAAACAACAGCAGTATTAGAGAGCCTAGACTTCTAGTCTTTCTTGTTATGAAAATGGTAAATGTCATTGTAAATGCAAAAACTGTAAGAAAGTTTCTTTATTCATACAGACCAACAGAACAATTTTTGATGGAGGCCTTTATTTCACTTATAGGGAACTTCAGGTATGTATTTGAACTATTTAAAAACAGATATATTTTACCTGTGTATTATTGCTGTTCATATTGTGAACTTTGCAAGATTTATAAAGTTCTGTTCTGTGAAAAGAAGTATAAATATAAAATTTTCTGTAATACAGACTTCTATCTTCCTACTTTTGTTTTGTTGTGATTACTCATACAGAATCCTTTAACTTCCAGGAGAGTTGCAACTAGCTTGACATCTATGAGCAACCTATTGTGTGAATTCTTAAAAGTATTCACAGAAATTCCATTTGAGTAGCAGCTGGGATGCATCCACGGATTCTCTGCTACCCGTGGTGTTTAGGGAATCAGGTTATCAAGAAGTCGTGGCGTCACCAGTGATCTCAGTGGAGCACAGAACATTCCCCAGCAGCAGAAATATCTGATAGTGTGGTGCTGCTGGTATGTTTAAGTATCCAGCAAGTTCTCTGAGGTAAGAGCCACATGATGCAGTGAAATTGCTCTTGAACCCTATGACCAGCCTGGTGACCATGAGCAGCACAGAACAGCAGGAACAGAAATTCAATTCCTTTCTGTGTGCAAGGCTCGACACAAACTGGAGGCTGTGGCTGTTTGTGACACCATTCTGTTTGTGACTCAAGATTACTGTCAGAAAGACAGTTTAAAAGAAAACACGTTATTTTCACATTCTTTTTCATGTGTGTTCTTTTCTGTATGAGTTTTCCTATCTGAAGATACTGTGATGCAGTGTAGAAGGGATATATGTTCTACCTTGCCACAATTATATAACAAACATATCACCAAAGCACTGCCTATTCTAATGATCACTTTCCTGTCTTCTGTCCTCCTTTCTCCCTTTCTTTTTCTAAATAGGTTTTGCCTCAGGCCTATTGAAATTTTTTTTTGTTGGCTACCTGAAAGGGCATCAATAAACAAAACTTCAGACACATCAGTTCCATTGGTTGCCATTTGCCTTGGGTGTAATTAAACAACTGAAATTACTCATGCTCAATAAATGCCACTGGGTTTGTGTGTGTTTAAACTTTTCCAGACTATGTTTCAAAATCTCTATAAAGGGGGAAGAAAAAAAAACCTTAAAATACAGCTTAGTCTATAGAGACTTACCTAAAGTGGAAGGAATTAATCCTTCAGATTAATGTAATAATTGGTCACATATGCACACAGATTACAGGGTTACAAATGGAGAGCAAACACTAACTGCTGGATTTTAGAATTAATTATGTGATTCCAGAGGGACATAGAACCCTTTCTACACTTGTTTCAGACAGTGCAGAGTGAGGAATAGGTGACATGGGAAAACAGAAAACTCTAGGCCCATGCTTATTTATTTATAGTAGCAGGATGTAAAGTAAGAAGGCAGCAGCTCATATCTTTGGATAAACCTTTTAGGACCAGGGCATTGCTCCTGTTACTATTTAGTCATTTTGTTGGGAAGATGGGAGAATACAAAATGAGACCAGGTTCTTTTGCTCCTGGATTCTCTTTCAGGTTTCACTGTGAGCTTAGTGTAAAACTGGGTAACTGGATAAACTGGATAAAGAACAGTGAAAAGGGACAAGGAGCACACCACTGCTCTTCACTCTGTCATCAGCACTGTAACAATAAACAGAATAAAGATTAAACCAGAGCAGTTTTACAAGACACTGGGGTTTTTTTGGCAATCTGGATCCATTTTTTGGCAATTCGTATTTAGAGATGTAAGTCTTGTGGGGGTTGTTTTTTTGTTTTTAATTACACAGCTAAATAAACCAAGTTTATCAAAGAAGAAAGCTATCTATAACAATGGACAGGGTGTGAGGAGGAGCACAAAACTGAAAACCATTTTGGGGCAGTAGAGGACAAAGAAATCAACATGACAGTCAGTGTGAAACTCTTGGTGTGCATATTGAAAGTATTATGCAAGAGAAAGAATGTAAAACGTCAATTAATATGCAAATTGTTAAAGCATCTGAAAAGTTAAAAAACTTCTTGAAAGGGAACCCTAACAATAAATCAATGATTGGGAAACATGCCTCATACTGAAAAGCTTAAAAACGGCTTAAAAAGTGCAGTCCATACAAGTATTAAAATACATAAAAATAAGAAGTGGCATGTTACAAGTTTTAAGTATCTCCACAAGGAGAAAATGCCAGCCTGGCAACAGCTCTGTAAAGTACCTGAGAATGACGCAAGGAGAAACAGTGGCTTGGAGCTTAAGCCAATGTTAATTTTAAACAAAAGGAGTGATATTATCTGTAACAGCAGCATTGATTAACTGGGGAACAAAATTCCGAAACAAATGGTAAATTTTTAATCCTCAACACTTTCTTAAAAACAAGCTCCATCTAGACACCTTTACCCAGAGCTCTGGTATGTGGAGAGTTATAAGCATCTAAGATGTATGAAAGGTCAGCCTATGTTATTTTAGGTTGCTTCTTGCCTTAAATTCTAATAATCCCCTTTATTTCAAGGAGGCAGTGAGCACAAACTCCATAAACGTAAGAGCAGGGATGGATAGCATGGGTAATGAGAAAAAAGCTAGGAACAGCTACACATAACCAAGTTCAGAACTTATTACGTACAAGTATGGCCTATCTTTAAAATGGTGATAAAGCACATTTTATCTTTGACCTTGTACTGGTCCTTCTACACTGGCTAAAGCCAGAGGTGAAGAATACCCTGTATTCTGAGGAGGCTGTCAATGCTGTGCTAGTCTCACATTGGAGACCTATTTAGTCAGTAGGAAAAATGCCTGTGCCTCATTAAACTGTTCCTTGTATGCTGCAGTGAAATTGTTTTGCTCTTTGTTGTGATACTATTACATTCTGTGTCATCTCCTGTTTTATAAAATGCAGCAGAATTAGTAGAATCATGGAAAGTTAAGGGGTTGGAAGGGACCTTAAAGGTCACCTAGTCCCAACCTCCCCTGCTATTGGCAGGACCATCTCCCACCAGACCACGTTACTCAAAGCCCCATCCAGCCTGGCTTTTAACACAGCCAGGGTTGAGACATCATCAGCTTCTCTGGGTAATCTGTTCCAGGTCCTCATCACCATCACAGTAAAAAGTTTCTTCCTAATGCTTTACCTCTGCTATGACCAGAAGTTGTCAGTCACAAGGGGTTTTGCTTACAGTTCAACTCTTTGAAATACTTGTGGGCACCTTGCTGGGTTAATCATTGCATATGAAGTTACTTCTTATAAGATTGCATCAAATAGTGATAACCTACATATTTAAAAGATAATAAATCTAGTGAAGAATTTCCAGTCTCTGTTTAGATAGTATATTGTGTGAGAAGTGGTTGCACAGAGCACAACCACCTGAAATGCACATCACCACAGGCTTCTGTCCTGTTTCTGGATATTGGCTACTATTATAATCCAGTCTTGAGTCTTAGTCACTGGGGCCAAGGATATTAGTGGCTGCTGTCTCATAACTCTCACATGCTCCTTTACCTCACACATTAAAGGTATTTGCCATGAAAGTTACATTTTAGGATTCTAGACACAACTCTGTGTGATGGAGCCCATCCTATATTTAATGGGAGAGAGGACTAACTACAGCAAGACCTGTGCATGAAATAACTGTTAGGATAAAGTGAAAGATAATTTTAAATAAGATTTCTAATTTCTGATACATAATACTTTATGATCTTCCCTTTTCTAACAATGCTATTTTTATCTGTGCTGTGGCTGGGGTTGGGGTTCCATAACTGTAGAGCACAAACCAAACCAAACCAAACCAAGGCTCCAATGCCAGAGACCTTCAGTGTCTTTTGTGCAGGAGCCCATAGACCCTCCAATGCCAGAGCCCATAGACTGAGCTGGTCACTAATCACTCTTTTCTGATAGAAATTCTGTGCAAATATATGAGTAACAGCACTGGTTGAAGTGAAAAATGGACTAAAGACAATATTCTTTTCTGTTGCTGTAGAATTTCTCAATCAGCTTATTTTTCTCAGTATTTTAAAATCCTTCAATCTGTTTTCACATTTGCAAAGATAAAATCTCATCTTATTCTTCCTGTGTTTCAAGGTGTATGTGCTGGCTTTCTGAGCACTTATCTTATTCGGGGTTTTTTTTTTTTTTAAGCAAGGACTAAATGCTACAGCCTTAAGTGCAGAAGATCAAATATTAGAAAGACAATAGAACGAGAAAGTGTGAAGAAACTCCCAGTGGGAAGATTTTATGTAGGAATGTTTGTGGTAGGTTAGGTGCCTGGGATTTATTCAGCTTTTTGAGCAGGTCTTTTTCACCTGTAGTGATGCCTGTGCTGCTTTGGTTGCATTTAAAGCCTGCTCAGGTAAATAAGCTGGAAGACACAGTTGTGACATCAGTTTGAAATCCCCAAGCAGGATAACATTTTCAGCTACTCAGAGAGAACAGCTGTATTTGCTCTCAGCTTAATATTTCAGCTTTTGGAAGTGCAGCACACCCAGAGCAGAGATGTGGAAGTCTCAGGACTCTGCAGCCTGTATTCAGAGCCATGATGTATTTTGAAATTCTTTTTATTCGAGTCCCCACTGAGAAGCAGAATGAAGTGGGTGAGAAGTTTCTCACATTGGTTTAAATACTTCTGGGATGTGTAAGAAAGAGGAGTTATGCATCAACTCCCTTAAAAAAAATCTCTAAACCCATCCATCCCTGGCCTTTGGCGTATTGGACAGGTCCATACTTTCCTTTACTAAGGAAATACAAAAGCCTGCAATCACCTGGATCACAGCTGATTGCAAGTAAGTATATATTCAGCATCTATAATAAGGGAAGCAGAATTCTGACACAAATTAGTGTAACTAATCTCTCAGGGATTGGCCTAGATGAGTTTCCTTTTGTGTAGGATCCAACTTAACTCTGTATCAGAAACACAACTCTGATTAAGTGTCAACTCTCTTAAGGGGGTCTCAGACATCTGATTTGAGCAGAGTAGTTTTAATTTCAGAATTGATGGAATTTTTCTAATTGTTGGTATTCAGAATAAATTGCCACACAATTATTAAAGAAAGTGTCTAATAAAACAGCAAATCTTTATAATTGCCAACATGACGCCATCTCAGGATAAGAAAATAAAAAACAATTTATGTTTTGCTGTTATGGCTTCTGAACCAGAATTGCTTCAAGGGAAAATGTCATTTCAGCAGGTATGTGGGACACAGATATCAGAACTTTTCTATGTCCAAGTAGAGATTAAATAAACTTCTGTTTGACTGAGCATTTTCAGCAATGAGTCTCTTCACATTTGGCTGATCTGATTTTCAGAAAAGCTAAACTCCTATGAATTCTGATGGATTGCTTGGCCATAGAGCAATAGATAGCACCCAGATAGAAAACTTCTTGCTATTTACAAGGGGTGCATGTCTGCTAACCTCACTCGCTGTATTGTGAGTCAGTGGAGAGAAATTATGCAGCAGCTGATGCTTATCACAACCAGATTAAATCACCTCTATCATTCCCTCTGCTGCTGCTGCCTGGAAAGTTCTATTGTGGCTTCAGAATCTTAAGAACAAGCCCAAAACATCTGCTCATTTATGTAGGTGAATCTTTTTAGTTACAAAAGAATGTAATATGTTTTATTCAAAGATGGCAGGATTTTTGTGGGGAGAGAGGAACCTCACTGAAAACTTTTCAGGGGGTCTTCAGTGTCTCAGAATGAAAATCATTATGTACAACAAGATATTCTTTTCTTCTAAAAGATCTTTGGGGCAAATCTTGTTCTTCAGCTACCAGCCCTCTGTCTGTGCAAATGGCTTCCCTCTGAGCAGCATGCAGGAGTTTGTACTGAGGGGCTTAGGAGCCAGAAATGTGGCACAGCTCAAGAAAATGTGATTAAAACAGGCAGACAAAGAATGCTAATTAAAAAAACAAAACCAAACCCAAAACCAAACAAAAAAAAATCCCAGTTATTTATATTACAAGAGCTCTGTTAGCTGATATAGCATTTTCAAATGAACCAAGTGAGACTCATTGTCTGAGCCAGGGTGCAGTCAAGCCTGGGAATGAGAACCAGGTGTATAGTTTTATGGACAAATGCCCTGACATTTAGAGGTAGCAGCTGCATTCCAAGGTTGTAAATCTGGCCTCATAAAGCCTGTGCACTTTTTATATACAGGGTCTGGTATACCCCCAGGTGTCAATGGTTTAGCCAAAGAATAGAGTTTGGGGGTGGGGTGGGGGTGGTTAGGTTGATGTTTGTAGCCACTGGAACTAAAACCTAGTTCAAATGGCCTATATTTAATTGGAGTTGGCAAATACATGCCTTCTCCAAACAGAGATAAGCTGAGCAGGTCTTTATATGTCAAGTTCAGAAGGAGATGAATTTCCTCAAGCTCTCGCTGTTCTCCACTCAAATCTCTGCTGCTGCCTTGTGTTCATTCATTCTCACTGCAGCAGAACGGCTCCATCCTCACCACGGCCTGCCTGTGGTCCTGGAGGGGCCAGCAACAATGAGAGTTTCAAGTTTAAATAAACATCTGAGGTAGGCCTTTTTGTGCTGAGTTGGGTAAGGCATCTCTACACTCAGAAAATCTTGCTTTTTAGCGTTAAAAAAAGCAAATAAACTGTTGTTCCTGTCTCAGACCAAATTCATTACATTTACTTTCAAAAACATAAATCACCATCAGATGCCACCAGATCTGCTGTCATTTCAATGCTGGGCTTTTCTCAAGGACAGGAGGAGAGGGAGAGAAGAGAGAAGAAGAGAAGCCTCTCCAAACTAAAGCACTGCAAAAATAAACTGATCGATGTATGTATCTGGCTGTTCTCCTTGAAAAATCCATGTTGCTCAGCTCTGTGTCCTGGACAAAATTATATGTTTATCTTTTGCAGGCCACTAACACACCTGTCAGAAGTGTTGTTACCTAAACTATCAGCCAAGCCAATCCTAGCTGGATATCACAAGGCAGCTACCAAAGGGAGCAGATGCTCCGTTTATTGAAATAAAAGCAAGTTCACTTCTGTCCTTGGTTAAATACTGTGACACTGTTACAGGACTTAAACAAACATAAATGGAATGACAGCCTCAAAATCTGGAAAGGCTATCTGACAGTCAAACTGAAAGCATCATTAGTGACCCACCATCAGGCTTTGAGGATTGCTTTAAGGATTAATAATTAAACAATAAAAAGATTTCATAATTGTATGAACATCCAAGAAGAGTGACAGAATCTCAGTGCTTGAGTCAACTTCATATGAATAATCAGTGAGTAACACAGTCAAACATGTCTGGGAATAATAAGTCTAGTGAGGCATGAGCAGAGATTTATTCCTCTGTTGAAAGGTAAGAAGGACAAAAAGGCAGGGACCTTCTCCTTTTTCTCTTCCTTTGCTGAGTGGGACTTCATTACAGACTAGCAGTAACATTTCAGAGCATGGAACTACCAAGTGGTATTTTGATACTCTTCATTATAATTTTAATCAAAATATATTTAATGTTTCCCTAATAAGATCATTGGGCTTTTACCATTCTCAAAATTTGACTTTAGCCACTTGGAAAAAAAATGTAACAAAAGAATGTAATTTCTTGATTCCTGAACATTTCACAAGTAGGACATCAACACACCCTCTTCCATAGCCCTGTTACAAAAGTTCATGAGATCTGTACAACGATCCAGTCTTATGTGGATACACATATCCAATCAGGTGATGAGCACCTGCACTAAAAATCATTCCAAATAATATGTATTTTACAGAAGTTTGATTAAAGTTTTAATTAAGAGGTATTGCATTTACTGCATCTTCATAAAATTTTATTAGTAGAATTTAAAAATACACTTTAGGCATTTTAGCATAATGAACATCCTGCTGAGAATAAACACAGAGAACATGTTAGGCACAGATGCAAACAATTTTAAGGCAAAGGTAGAATTATACAGACAGTGACCTTATCCTTAAAGATAAAGCAATAAAATTGATTAGAATGGCTTGAAAGAACACAGGGAGCTAAAGAAAATAATTAGGCAAACCCAGAAGAATCAGGTAGAATTACAAGAGCTCCTTCAGCACAAATACAGCTCTGTAAACCTGCAAAACAGTCCCCTCAAGCACAGAAGCCCACACATTTCTGATCTTAAATATTCATACTTCAGTGATAGCAAAAAATGTGATTTTTTGACTACCCAGGGTAGATCACAATGAAATTACATTTTAGACTTCATGTATATTTTCTTCTGAAAAAAAAAATATTACCTTAAGCTTGGATTTTGTCCATATATTACAATTTCTGCAACTTCATGTTCAAAATTTTGATTTTTCTGTAATCAGCTACCAGGTTTGTTTTGGTTTGTTTGTTTGGTTGGTTGGTTGGTTGGTTTTGTTTTGGTTTTGTTTTTTAACTTATCTTTTAAATAATTCAGACTTAATCTTAGATTAAGACTTTAATTCTTGTCTTCTCTAGGAGTGACAACGAACAGGACAACCTGATCAGTTTTCCTGAGGAGCCTGCTAAATGGAGGGACATCTACATTGCTGCCATCTACATTTTGGGTTGGTTGGTTGGTTGAGGACATCACAGTCTGCTGGACAGAGAGAAGCTGCAAAGACTTCAGAACTGCCCCCTTTTCTACAAAGTGCTCAGGAACCATGCAGAAACACACGAAGGGAACTTACAAGGTTTGGTAGAAGGGTTTCTCCCATCCTTTGTGGGAAACTAATGGAGGATCAGGACCTACTTTCCACAATGGGTTTAGGGTAATTGATGAGCCCTGTATCTTCCTTCAATGTTTCATTGAGACTGACATCCAAATACACGTGCATGATATCTCTGTTTCCTTGAGCAGGAAGGCAGCAAAACAGAAGTCCTGGGCTCTGATTGCAGATGTTTGTATTACCCACTGAAGCATGAGGAACCATGACAACCCTTTATCTTATCTGTATTATCTTTTATTAAAAAGATTTATCTTTTTAATAAATCAGGTATTGCAGTGCTGGTGAAGATGAATAGCTGACAGCACTACCTGGTGTTGTGCAGAGCCAGTGAATTCTGGACTAGTGCTGACTCTATATTCAAGAATACTCCTGTCTCTTCATCCTTTTCGGCTCGCTCTTCTTTAATGTCTGTATCACATTTTGGAGATGCAGGTCAGACAGACACAGCTGCTTTCCTAATTTTGTTCCGCAGCCTTGTATTTCTGTGGTGTGATACCTGTTGGCAAGATCTGCTGTTACCCCAATCCTGCCCTTTCAGCATGTTTGTCAGTAACTGCAGGCTTCACTTCTCAATTTCTTAAGCACAGCCCAGCTCATTAAAAGCAGGCAGAAGGGTTTTCATTCCCTCCTTATGAAAAACATGATGTTGCATGTTGTTAGTACATTTTCGTAGGGTACCACCTTATTTTACTTAAGTTAATAAAGAGATGAAGAAGAAGCTTCTTTTTTTTATTATTTTTTTTCCATTTTGGCAGATTAAGCTGGCTGGGTCCTTACAGGCAGAACCCCTGTGGCTCTCAGTATCAGAGATAATTACAATCGGCATGCAGCCAACCTTTCTGTTACTTAAAAATTATTTATTTCTCTTAACAATGACATCTTTATTTTCAAACTTTCCAGAGGAGTCATTATGTATTGTATTGAGCTGAAGCTCCCATGCTGGGATGGAGCAAGATGAAAGGTTTGACTCTTTAATTAGGATTCCTTTTTAACTGAATATCCTGGTTAGAGCAAGAGAATAAGAATCAAAGAGACAGCTTTCTGTTCTGGCTGTGTTTTTCCATCTGTCAGAAGGAAAGGATTTGGTTACTGAATATTGTACTATGGTAAGAATCAATGATCCAGTCTAGTTGAGGCTGGTTGGTGAACTTGAAATGGGAACAGAAATCCAGAAATAGTGTCAGGAATATGTACAATTTCTGCACGGATCTCAGATGTTGCGTGCTGGGAAACGCTGAGGCCTGGCTGTGTAAGACTGGAAGGTAATTTGACACCTTGTGCAAAGTCTAGTCAAGTACAGTAAATGTGCAATAACCATGGAATGCTGAATTACCACCTGGGTCAGAATTATATTTCCTTTGTGACATCTTTATCAGCTCCCTAGACATGTAAAAGCTGAATTATAGATCTTCTGGTTATGCAAAATGTCTCACCTATAAAAGGTGGATCATTTATATCCGTGTCCTGAGAGCTCTCAAAGTGTCTGCTACCTTGAGAACAAAACCTCTAACCAAGTCTGGTGTGCTGATGCAGCAAAACTCATTTCCTGTAGCAAATTTATTTATTTTAAGCCTATAAATGGCCAATTTTCATTGTTCCAGGCTTTGGGAGTCTCCTGTGCTCCAGGCCTTGGAGGATAACGAGCTCTTCAGAAACTTCTTGCTTGTAAAATCTGTTGTACTTGTGAGACGAGTAATGCCCCTTCTTGTGCTAGTCTAGGCTGCAATAGTTTTTCAGAAGAAAACTACTGGGGCCTGTGTGCTTGGGCAATCTGTACCAATCTGTACCTGGGTACCAGACTGTAGCTGTAGCAGAAAATATACTTGCCAGCATGAAGAGGAAGTGGCTGAATGGTGGGGACTCAGCACTGGGATGTTAATTTATTAAAAGGTCTCTGGGTGCAGCAGGGGAGGCAGCCCTTCATGTGACTGCCTTGTAGGACAGTGTGGGTGTTACTCAGCTGTGACAGACACAGCCTCAGAGCTTGTCAATGGAACAATGACATCTGAGCTGAAAGCAGGTATAAATATATGAATTGACAGTATCGGGACACCCAAATGATCAAAAATGGTCCAGTAATGGTCCAGAACCATGTTAGAAATTCACTCAGGATCCCAAGGAGCTAGTGAAAATTACCTACTCAAGGATGTTCTATTTTATTTACCCATGACTCAATTTCTTGATACCTCTGGATGCTTTGCTTTCACTCCAAGAGGTGAGCTGTGTGCCTACACGTGCTAAAACACCAGTGTCCCTAAACTGTGTATTTATGATGACCTAAAAAGCCCATAAGTCAATTTTGTCCTTGGAATGTATCCCATTCTCAGCTTTTTCCCCCCATTTCTTTTTCCTACTTGATTTGCCTGGATTGATAATTGAGAAAGATCACATTGTGATCACCACTAAAGACATGTTTTAGTGCTGACAGAAGCAGTGTGGATCCAGATGATGCTTTTCCTATCCGAAGCTCGTTCTCACAGATGCTGCTACACAGACCTGCCAGAGAAAGCAATGTAAACAGCCGTGGGGAGGAGCCTCCTCCCTGAACAAACACAGTTCATGAGAGGAGAATGTATCTGAAGGTCTTGTAAGATCATGTAGCCCTCAGGAGCAGTAGTATTTATTTGTGGTTTTGCCTAAATGTCAGGGTGAACACTACATTTTACCCAGTGAATTTTTGGAGGGTATGGCATTTTTTAAAATGCCTTCATAACAATTCTGCAATGGGCAAGAATTGCATTCACCCATTTCAAAAGAAGTCTAAAAAATGGTAGGGAATAGTGATTTATGTGTGAAACATAGTTATGGTCAATTTCCTATCTATGAACAAGGATCTTCATTTCTATGCGCCTCAGCTTCTCCGTCTGTAAAAGATCATTAATAATTCAGAGCCATAAACAAAGGCTACCTCACCAAAATCTGGTGAACTAACATTTCCAAGGGCTTGAAATACTCACACAAAAGTGATTAGAGTATAAAAATACGACTGGGAACAGAAGTGGAATAAACAAAATGCTAAAACACTTTAATGAGAAATGCTGACAGTGAATTTGTTCACTATGAGTGTCAATTCATTTCACAGATCTAATATCTGCATTTGGGTCCAAACAAATTGAATCCTGCATGGCTGAGAGAATACATCAGATCTTATGGTCCTTCTCATAGGACAAAACCCAGACTGTCTTCTACAAAGTCTCGCCTAACATGAAAATGAGATGAGTCTTCAACTGACAATTTCCTGAGACTTCAAAGAAATCTTATGCTTCATCTCCCTTGTCCCATGGATAGTCATCACTCATTGTCATGGAAATCTTTGAAAATCCTGCAGTTTCCCATTATCTCTCAGTTTTTCATTAATAAAATATCTGTGTCTGTGCTGTGGATTTCCAGTTGTCAAAGTGTTTCTGGCACATTTGATAAAGTGTGAGAGACAATAAGGAAATCGTGTGTTGCAGGACAGACTGCTCTTCTCAGTGCTGTGGTGAAAGAAACCATCAGTTTGGTGAAGGTGATAATGGAAAAGGGAGAGGATGTCAAGAATCCTCGGGCCACTTAATAAATTTTCAGCCACAACTGTTACAATCTCATCTACTTTGCTATTCACCTGTGGGTTAAACTGATGTGTTTTCTTTATTTCTGACATGGGTGACTCTGCAACTGTCCACCTTTTCTTCCTCTTTCTGTCAGTCTGTCTAATCAGTAGCATGTCTGTGTCTCTTCCACAAATCCTAACTTCAGGACTGCCAAAGAAGGCAAATCTTGTTAGAGAACTTTTCTGCAGAAGTTTGTCTTAAAAAAGGAAGCAGGTATTTGTCCCTGTACCCATCTGGAACTGTGACCCGTGGGGAAATGCCTGTCTGAGCCTGCAGGCAGCCTGATACAATGAAAAGAAACAGAAAACTTCAATCCTGTAAGATAATGGTACTGACAAGAACTGTTAATGACTTCACTGTCACCCATTATAACACTGATACAACTAATCTGAAATTTCATACCTTGCTTTCTCCCTCATACTGTGCCCAAAAATCAGCTCTTCATATGCAACTATGAAAATACTCTGCAACCTCAACTGTGAATAGAAATATGCAATATGAAGTCCTGGTGATTCCAAACCAAAGTCAACACCAAAAAAATATCGAAAGAACCCAAAGGGCAGATTGTGCAATTGCATCCACATTGTTAATAATGTTTTCTTTTTTGAATGGATGGAACTGTTCAGTGGGTCCAGATGTATTATCTGACATCAGACATGGCTTCATCGCTTTGCCCCTTCAATTAATACAGATGGCATTGTGACAGTGATATTATTAATTTAAAATTTAGATGTCTGAACATATGTATATATGAAATATTCATATACTCTATTATCTACCCTTCTGAAATAGAAAAACATTGCTTCAGAGTGCACAGATTTGTGATTTTCTTTCCAAAGCAGTCTTTCCAATTTCTTTCTCATGTGGATGCATTTCCTTCTTCCATTCTCTCCTACAGCTTCGTGTCGTGTCACATCACAGCACTCTACATCATCTCATCTCACCTAATCATATGCTTCAAAAAAGCATACAACAGTCACGGACAGCAGATATTCAAAAAGGCCTCAAAAATACAAAGAAAAAGGGGTTGAAATTTGATAAGCAAAAGTGTGGGCTGAGTATCAGGAACTATTTGTGATAGTATGGAACTGGCGATATAAAGTGTTAGGCACTGAGCAGACAAATCCCTGCTCACTTTAAATTAGAGTAGATAAAGTAAGGAGTTATTATTAATATGCTAACACTCAGTAAGTCTCTCTCTTGACAGAAAACATCTGTCTGTGTTAAAAAACTCTCTTTGAAATGCTGGAACACCTCTGCTGCCAGGATTTGGCAAGGCAGAGATGGAAGATCATCACAGTGCCTTGTTGCAGGAGAGAAAAATCTTTTCATTATACTGTTAATCTGAATTACCGCTGAGGAGCAGAAAATCTCTGCAGGGCAGGTGGAAAAGCATGCAAATCCAAAACAATTTTTTTGATTTCCATATTTCATTTCTGTTTTTATTTCTCCAGATTCTGTAGCTTGCTTGTTGTATTGCTTCTTCCTATAATGCTGGGTTTTTTCCTTAAGATATTACTGGGCTGTATTGTCATTTGATAAAAACTGGAATAATACAATAAATTCCAATATTTTATTTATGTTAGTCAATCAACTGCCACTGTATTTAGTAATTTTCAATGAGTGTAAGGAAATAAGAAGAGAAATTTACTATTACTTTTATTTGACACTTCAATTCATTTTTAAGCCAAACATCTGTGTGGTATATATATGTATATACCTGCTGTATATATAGAAACATGTGCTTTGGGCTTATATATGACTCTGCTTTGTGTATATTACATTTTTGCTTTCATTTCTTTCCTGGTAATATCAAAATCCTCTCCTACTAAAACTTAACATCCTAGATCTTTCCATCCCATTGAGTTTTCAGTATTCTCCTTTAAAACTGCTACTGGGCCATTGTTGAAATTCCAATTGAGAAAGCACGAAAATTGCCAGAAGAGGGTCACTCATCTCTCCATGTAGATACTTAATAAAAGCAACTTTTCAGAGAGTTAGACATTTTTCAAATCAAATATGCTACAGATGGTGGTCTAATCTTACTCTTGATTACTTAGCTGTAAATATAGTGACATTTCATTGAAGTAAAGGCATTTTAAGTGAACTACTTTTATGGGAAAAAATTGTGTAAATAGAGCCATTATGAGGCTGATGAACTCCTTTACATCCTACTCACACTATAAAATAAGATTGAAGTGGGATGTAAGCCTTGCACTGTGCATGATGAACTTCTCTTACATGATGAATGCTAAGTAGGTGCATCCCCTCAGGTTCAGTATTGCCCTGCTAATAGAGACCTGAGTAAGAGCTAAGACTATCAACAGGAGTTATGATTAACATAAACAATTCCTTTCTCCTTTTGTTTGCCCTTTCTAATGTTTGTAAATATTTTTTTTTGTTATGCTTCCACTTGTATTTCATGACATGAATAGTTCTTTCTCTCCATCCCCCAAAATCATGGAGATAATTCTCTTTTAACTCCTGCACTAAAATGAAATGCTGGAAAAAAACCTGTTATAAATTATGCCTCTGACTGCATGGCTTTGCAGAAAAGAGTCTGGGGATACTGATGGACCACAAGCTGAACATGAGCCAGAAATGTGTCCTTGACCCCAAGAAAGTTAATCCTGGGCTGCATTCCTCAGAATGCTGCCAGCAGACTGAGAGAGGTGATCCTTCCCCTCTGCTCAGCTTTGGTGAGGCACCACCTGGAGTCCTGCATCCAGATCTGGGCTTCCAGGTTAAGAGAGACATGTAGCTGCCACACAGAGTATAACAAAAGACCACTGAGACAATGTAGGCAGTGGAGTTCCTTTCCTGTGAGGTGAGGCAGGGAGACCTGGGACTGTCCAACATGTACAGAAGTCTGAAGGGAGTGTTTGAAGATGGCAGATCTGGACAGGTTCCTTCAGCAGTGTCCAGTGACAGAAAAAAACCCCAATCAGCATGAACTAAAGCACAGCATGTTCCATCTGAACATCAGGAAACTTATTCTACTGGGAGGGTGATAAAGCACAGGAGCAAGTTGCCTAGAGATGTTGTAAAATCAAGATTTGCTGCATTTCCAGTCATTCTGAGGTTCTAAATCCAAAGCAGTTTCTTACTTTAAAATTCTTTGTGTGTTTGCTTTATGTAATTCATGTTTGTGTCTTATGCATTTACTCAGTCTGTAAGCTCTTATTCCCTTTTCTTCTCCTCTGAAGAACATAAATCTTTCATTTGCTCTGTCTTTACTCTCTGCTATGGCTTGATTCTTGTCAAAATGATTTTCTCTCTCTTTCAGGCACCCCCCCTCCCCCCCGATTCCTTTACTGTTTTTGCCTTCAGCAAATAATTCTGGAATGTTGTTGTGGGAATTTCAAATGAAGTGGTGGTGTGTAAATGGAGACATTTGTTGACACAAGTCCTCCCTCTGGATGATTTGAATGGTACTTTTCAACCTCATGGTGAAAAATATTCTGTCTTAAGCACTGGTACACTACAAACTTGAAGAAAATGAAATTAGTTCTTCAATTTACATTAAGGGATTAGGGATAAATCTGTACTTCTTTTTTACCTATGTCATCATCTAAGCAGATGATTAAACAAGACAGAGGAGATCCAAGAGTGGATCCATGACCTGACTCGGCATGCCAAAAAAAATGAAAAAGCAGAGGAGACTGATGACATCATGGACACAATTGCTTAAGAACTTCAGAGTAATTCAGTATTGTGGGATCTTGACTAGATGGATCAGTTTGAAGAGAGGAGTGGAAGGGGTGCATGTTATTTTTTATATCTATCATCAGCTTAAAAGACTCGGTGATTCACGTGGTACATTCCCATGTGAATGGGATCACAGATCCCAAGTGATGTATGGACAACCATCAAGTTGCTGTGATGACACACAAATCACAGCCCTGTGCAATCCAACAGCACAGTCAGTTTTATAACAAATGACAGGATAATTTTACACTATGGCCATCCAGATCTACCAAAAGATCTGAACACCTAAATGCCTGAGCCTGTGGTCCATAGTTGCTCCTGCTAATCTATGTCAGTTTCAGAAAGGGTGTAGTTTAAGAATTTCTTGAGTGAGTTATTTTAGACCCTAGGACACTGCTGTGATGCTTATCCATCAGATCACACATATATGACTTGGAGTTTATCTCATCTAGCTTTGCTCTGGTTGTAGCTTGTAAGAAACCTACCTGATAGATACTCTCTCAAAACAGGCATGGACAAAATGGAAATGTTTCGTAGGATACAAACCAGCAGTCATGAACCAGCACTTGGCAGGTGGTAAAG
The DNA here is from genome assembly GCA_013400215.1 of Cisticola juncidis. Classification (NCBI taxonomy): domain Eukaryota; kingdom Metazoa; phylum Chordata; class Aves; order Passeriformes; family Cisticolidae; genus Cisticola; species Cisticola juncidis. The sequence goes on along the minus strand of VXBR01010134.1, from coordinate 101,480 downwards.
CCTACCTTTGATAGGGCCATTAGGGATTCAGAAGTTCTGGATCACTTTCATTTTTAGAGGTATTTGTAAATTCCTGGTTGTAATTAAAAAATGCTATAGCAATACGGCCCAAGATTTGTAACTCCTCTGCCCTGGGAGTTTCACCGAATTAAAGTCACAGGTTCATTCCTCATTGTACTTAAGGAAGGCTTACAACCCAGGAACAGCTAGATGCTGGACTCTTCTGATGAGGTGCTGAACAACCAAGGGCAAAGTGTGTCTAGGGAGAAGTGGCAGACACTGATATATTTTCCTTAATTCGGGCAGTTCTTGCGAATATTTACTTTGAGATTTGGATAGCAAAGTTCTCATAAAATTGATCTTATGTAGTCCAGACTTGACTTACAGGTAATTTTGTGGTCTCTTAGATTGAAAATACTGATTGAAAACTGCTTAGCACTGTAAAATGCCAATATGAAGATCCATTTTTTGAAAACTCTCCTCTAAGGGTAGCGCTTGACAGCTGGGGGAAAAAAGGAAGAGTGCATTTTCTATCTACATAGAATGGGTTTCCTAAAAAAACATTTACGTCAGACAGATCAGAGTGTCCTGATTGAGTCAAGGAACTCAATAGTGAAAGGCTTACTGTGATCTGTGGGTGAGTAAGTGGCAAACAGTCAGTGTGAGAGGATGGTTTCCTGTCCATGGAGAGTATTGGCGAGTGGTTCTGTCTGTTCTTCACATTCTCTTCTTACAAAGGAAGGCAGAAAATGTGATGAAGAAGAGAACCATAACAATCATGGGAGAACCAAACAGGATGTGTGACAGGGAGACATGGAAATATGTCCTTTTTTTAGAACATAAAGAAGCAAGTATGTGACCCAATGGTGGTGGAAAATGCAGAAGTATCAGATTACAAACAGCTCTCTATCCAAACTGGGTAGTATACAAAAAATGCCAGGCAAATTGCAATTAAAAATTATCACAGCCATGGGAAAAACAGTCCAAGGTATCTTATAGATTCATTATTCCTGAACTAACCAAGATTAGATGTCTTTCTAGCAAAAATTCATTAGTCAATTGTAAGTTAAATGCAACAGTGGGTTAAGGGGTGAAGTGTACTGTCCTGGAGGGTAAAGATCAATGTTCTCTCTTCCACCTTAATTGTAGTGACAGTAAGGCACATTATAATTACTGTCTTTTCTAACAGAGCAACATGAATAGATCTATTTTTAAACAGCTTATTTCAGATAGTGCCTTGTCATTCATATCTGTCCAACTAGCTGACTTCTCTGAATAAATCTGATTTTCTTGTTTTTAATCTCCTGTTCACTTGCAGTTAGAATGGTTCAAAGAGGGCAGAGAGTCTGTTCTCAGCAACAGAACTGTTTATAAATGATCAATCTCTTCCAGCTGTCCAAATGCACAGCCAGTGTAGGTGTGACTAGAAGTGTCCAAAATGCAATGAGAGTTGCACAGATGTAACTCAAATTTCAGTGGTAGCCAGCAGCCTGTGTAGTTTCTAGTGTCCCTGTAAACTGGAAAAAATCCTTACTTAGCATGGCCTAAATTTAAGGAATTAGTTGTCAGAAGCAAACAGCTTTATTGCTGTGAGCTAAGCACACTTGGTCTTGTATAAAAGATATAAATAACAGGCCAAACTATTAACTATTTGGGGCACAGATATCAGCCCATTGGACTCATACTTGTGACTTGCTATTGCAGCACTTGAATAAAAAATGATGTTACTCTGTTTGTTTGAGGAACAGAGGTCATGGAAGAAACCAGAAGGAAATCTCAGTATGTTTTCATGAATCTGCATGTTTCAACTGAGAATATTTCAGGAAGAGAGTTTTCTCATCACCTGGGAAAAGGAAATGAAACAGCTAAGCTCCAAGGTTTTTTGAGGGCAGTTTGTACTTCAGCACACCGGGACACTTCAGTTCTGTATTTCAGCACACCAGGGGGAGCGATTCCTCTTTGAACAGATCCCAGTTACAGTTCCGTAAGGTCCAGAAGGCACAGTGGCCTTTCATTAGATCAGCACAGCCCCTTCAGCAGCACTGAAGTGCAACAGCTTTACACAAAGAGCACGATGACCCTGAATGCTACAACAAAAGTAAATTCTGAGAGAGGTGCCATTTTTTCCATACAGATTTGAAGAGTGAAGGAATAGATTAGCTTTAGGTAGAGTAATGAGATTTGTTCTTCCATGCTATCATTTAATGATATCCAAAGATTCAAATTCATTTGTGAACTGCAATCCTCTGGATGCCTGGAACTAATGAATGTTGTGCTAACACACAACACCTATGATCAGCTGACTGCATTGCCCCTCTTCCTGGTTTCAGGAAGAGAGTTTATCACTTTTGTCTCAAACCCAAATCTACTGCCTGGCTGCATCTCTAGATGTAGAAGACATGAACTTCATGCAGAAGACATGAATTCTTCATGAAGAACAATCGTATAGCCTGTGAGAAAATAGTGAGAAAATGTGCCAAAAGCAGGATGGATTCAAGCTGGTTACCTTCACTTGGAATAGCCCTCAGACTTGCTGGCTGGAATCATGACCAAGGAAGATCCAGTGGTAGAGACAGCTCTACCCTTGTTTGTTTAGTAAAGCCAAGTTCCTTGGTGGTGTTCATCATTTCCCACCACACCCACAGGTTTCATTCAGCTTCATAACATATAAATTGTCTGGAACTAGCTACAGCAGCTTCTTTCTTTCTAGATAGCCCTAGGTTCTGAATATATTTGTGCTGAACAGACAGACTCTTCTAGCATTTCTCTCCACTGAGCAGCTTATGCTCCTTCAATTAGCCCTAATTCAGTGTTGTCAAAGCATGCACTAAGCTTAAACCCTTCAATTTTAAAACAAACAAACAAAAAACCAAGAAACCAGGGACTTCAGCCATTTCACCCGGACATGCATTGAAGCTACTTGGGTGCAAAGCACAGAAATCACTGTGTAAGTCACACTGTCACTGAGCCTTTCCTTAAAATCATTTCAGTCATGGAAGAAAAAAATCTTAGCTTACGTGCTTGTCTTTGAACACTCTGGTGAGCAGGGCCTGCTTCTGGCAGAAACATGCCATGGCTTAGTGAGGCAGGAGTGCACAGGCATGTAGCTCCTGGCTGAGAATTTCACTTGGCTGCCAAAACAGCATAGGTGGGAACTTGCTTGCCCAACGTGCTCTCTGGCAGCACAGAACATGAATTGACATCCTGGTGCAGATCCAATTATCTGTCTGGGAGGCTGTCCAGCAACAGACACCAAAAAGACAGGTTCAAGGAACCTCATCAGCAATAATTAAAAAACAGCTTGCCTTAAGGTGAAGTTTCTTCCTGTTTCCAGACAGTGAAAAGTTGGTGTTCAAGAACAGAAGACATTAATCTTTGAAACATATTCTTTCTAGCTGTAGGTATGACTCCTCTGAGCTTTCATACAAATGACGAACACCCTTAAGGTCTGTCCACTGATCCCTGTGCATTTAGTTTATTTATTACTCTTATACACTGCCCATTACAGGAATCATATGGAGTAAAGGGGGGCAATAACTTGTTAGTCTGCCATTGCTTCTCTGACAAAGCACACAGCTCTGTAAGACTTCTTCAGCACTGTTTCCCACTGAAAGGCAGATATCAGATGAAGGGCAGATGTCAGGGGCCTAGGTGAGCCCACTCCTTTCCTTCCTCTTTCTCATGCCTACCTGTTGAGGATGCTCATATACTGCAGAACATCCACACGACTGTGGAAACAGAATGTACAATTTCTGGTTTCAGATGCTTGAGGAAAGTAATATCAGGGTATTTCTAATGTTTTTGCCATGACTGCCTTTCGTCCATGCTTGCAGAGTAAAGGAGTGACATAATCACAAATAACACAAGCTGCATTCCAACTTGAGAACCTTTGCAACCCAAACTCAGTAAGAGAATAACCTCCTGAAAACTGGGAACACACTGGGAATAAAAAGCATGGAGGTAGTTCTTACAGAAAAATTATCCATTTGCACTGAAATGCGTTGCCAAGCATGTTCTTTGTACAGTTCTAAGCCTCACTGTCAACACAACAGAATTCAGGCAAGGCTTCTACTTAATCTCCTGTTGCATGAAGAGAGAGAGAGAGAGAGAGAGAGAGAGAGAGAGAGAGAGATGTTTTTTCTGCATGTAAGTTTCTACTAGGCTGAAAAGAGGCCATAGAATTTGATCTAGATTGCTAATCTCTCCAGTAATCCTGGCCACTCACGGCATGGAAAAGAAAGGCTGCCTTGTTTCCTGAAATGGCACACAGAACTTCTAGAATACACTCATATATGAAGATGCATACACGCACTGTTGTCCCCTGGTGAGTATATATGGAAGGTGCTAGAGACCACAGATTCCCCTCAACATCTTGTGCTCAATATGCTTTCTGAACAGGACAACACTTGTTCTGTCTCAGATGCCGTGGGTGGAGCTGACAGTCAGTCAGCATACATGTGACTGGATGTGTGAGTATTACAAGTTTCCAGAAACCCCTTAAAAAGCACAGACTGAGATTTTCTAGGTTAGACTCTAGTCGGATGTGATTTGGGTTTTTTTTAATCTTCACACTCTCTTTGTACTATCAGGAATGTTTTATTCATGTTTCCTTTTATTGTTTTTGTATTGACTTTTTTATATCTTGAAAAATGCACTGCTGATCTCCCTCTTTAGCTAAAAAATAAAAATAACATTACTCTAATGCTGTAACAAAGAGTCTGAACTGCATTGGCTATTCCAGTGCACCTATTCTAGAGCACCTCCCATCAATTATTGAACTCTTCAATCACTCTTAAACGTGGCTTCTTGGTCTTCCATTGTTAGGCTGACTGGGGGAATCTTTAAATCCATATAGGAGTAGTATGTGAAGGAGTTGTGATGTTCCAACCTTGACAGCTGAAGAAATACACGAGGTTCATGTCTAGTTCACAGTAAGCCAACAGAGCCACAGAGGAGCACAGATCAGAACAGTTGGGGTTATTTCCTCTCTAGACACACAGAGGGTCTCCTAACTGGGGTCTTGTTTACCGGGGCCATTTCCATTTCCCTTCCTACATGTTGATGAGGTAGACAAGTGTATAGTTTATGAGTTTTCCTCTGAAGCTCAACTTCACAGGAACAGGTAGAGAGAGATACAGTCCCAAAGTTCTGCTCCTTCTCAAGGCAGATTTTCCCTTGAGGGGACAGATAAGCAGGTACTAGTCTGTCTGAAGTGAGACATAAGCTCTGCTTATTCTGGTCACCCTCATGTCCCTGCACCAAACAACACAGTTGATCCCAAGAACATTGTTAGCCCTTTTCTAAGGACTGAAGTGACTTATGGGACTGTTACTATTCCCTGATCTCTCTTGACAAAAACTTGTGGAAGAGTTTCACCTCACTCATTCCAACTGTCTGTCTGAAGCTGACTAGTGCATGTCTGCATTTTCTTCAAAAACAATATCCAAACAATTGTGCCTAATGGCTAGGGTGAGAAAAAGAGAAAGTATTTTTCAGCAGCAAAGGGTCTCAGATTTTTTCGTTCTGCTTTTCATTGTAAGGGGCTCAGAAAGAAACAAAACCCAAGATCTGGTTAATCAGGATTTCAGAGTATCACAGGTTACGCCTTTCCTCACAAGAATGGGCTTGTGAGAACCAGAACCTATTTGTTTCCTCCTTCACTTGCAGATGGATTCTGGGAATTGTTATTTATTCATTCTGTTGCAGTCCCATAAATAGAGATGGACTGTTCCTCACATCAGCACCAAAGATTAGCAATTCCCATCACGGAGCAGACCCAAGAACTGCACACGAAATAGCATTGAATTTCGAACCCTTTACTCTGAACCTGTTTACCAGGTGACATCTGTTTTTGCTTACCACATACTGTGCACTAGATGGAACTTCAGTTTCGGACTGAGCTGGCACACCAAGTGATAGCCTGATGCTCATCTCCATCTGAGGAATAATCTCTCACACCACGATGGCATTCTTCTGAAAAAAATGCTAATTTTTTGTTGCCTTTATTATGTCTTTGCAGCTTTGCTGGGCTCTCAGCCATAAATAAAGCCTGCTGATGACTTTGTAAAGTTGTCAGATACCTTTTGCTAGCAGACAATAGGCAACAGGTGCTTGTGATCTGTCCAAGCCATTATTCCATCTCCACCCCGTGTTACTGTAACCTTCCCTCCCCAAACCCATTCCCAATGTATGACATCAGCCACATGTAATTGTCACCAGTCACTTAGTTCTGCTTTCAAATCACAGCAAGGCGTTGCTTTTGTTCATGGAACAGGACATGTAGTGTGCACTCTCTGGGTGCAATAAGTCTTCAAGTAGCATACTGACACCTTTTTCTTACATTGAAAATCCCTCTGAACGCCCCCAGAACCTTTCCAGAGTTTGAGACTAGTGGAATGAGGATGATGTAAACATCACACTTCAACTGGTTCAAGTTGATTCAAATGGACTCGCATGAGCTGGATGCTGTTTAGAATCTTCTTCTGGTGACCAACGAGGGTGATTCCAATACGCTGGATATCTCTGCAAAGGAACAGAGGACACAGAAGCTGTTAAATGAACTGCTTGTTCTGAACAGTCCCATTCCATTTTGCTGTAGATGCAAATCAGTGTGTATAGATATGTGTGTGTGCCTATCTGTGTCTGAGAAACAGCTGACGAGGCTTCTGCTCTTGCTTGACAAATGTGTGTGGGTGGAGGGGGTATTGGCAGAACTTCGTAGGTACAAAAAGAAGCAGTGGAATTGGGCCACAAAAAGGATCAGAGGGCTGATCTCCTACAGAAAAAAAAGAGAGCAGGAGTTGTTCAGCTAGAAGGCTCCAGAACGATTTCACTCATTATATAAAGGAGGTTTACAAGAAAGATGGAGAATGACTTTTCACTGGGCCCTGTATAGACAGGACAAGAGGCAGTGGTTTCAAACAGAAAGAGGGTAGGTTTAGATTGGAAATAAGGAAGGATCATGGGACACAGAAAAAGGTTGCCAAGAGAAGTTGTGGATGTCCCATCCCTGTAAGCATCAAAGGTCATGTTGGACAGTGCTGTGAGCAACATCATCTAGTGAAAGATGTCCCTGCTTATGGCAGGGGTGTTGGACTAGATGATCTTTAAAGGTCCCTTCCAACGCAAACCACTCTATGATTCCGAGAATGTTCATTTTCCTGGATCCTGTGTTTTACATAACACTTCAACCCTGTATGTGGTGTGGATGGTTCTACACATCTCCTTGAAAGTGGTTGTTATCTGTGCTAGCTGTCATTGAACACGGATACATCAGGCTCTCTGCAGCACTGACACTACATTTTCTAATGCACACTGGATCAGAATTAGTGCGTATAGATACAAAACACAAGACTATCACAGCATGGATGGTGTCCAGAGGCCCTAGTAATATGCAAGCAACAGTAGCTACTTTGCTTTGGCTTCCCTCTCCTCTTTCACATGTATGTATTTTCCATATAGCCAGTTTCTCAGACTGCTTTCACCCTCTGCATGGACAGCTCAGTGTCTGGTATCTGCTGCTCTCTGCTCTGCCACTCACTCGAGAGTCATGCGTGAGATGACATCGAACGTGGCCAGACCGGCCTGGTCGAAGTTCTCCTTGTAGTGGCCCATCTTGATAGCATCCAACCACTCGTGGGCATTGCTGAGGGAAGGGAAATCTGGAGGACAGTTGCTCAGGAGAGGCTGAGATGGTCTGCAAAAGAGACAGGTTCCAAAACCCAAGTTACCAGCATGAGCTGAGCACACTGGTAAAGTAAGGATTATGAGAGGGAGAGAATGCAGCCTCTGAAGAGGACAGAATGAAGAACAATGACATTTGTTCCTCATGCCCAGACTCCTAAAGTCACACCTTGATGTGCTGTTCCTAGGCTTCCATGGTCCCTTTTTCTCCTGAAAACAATCAACCAACCCAAGAAACTGATTCCTTCTTCCCGTTACCCCTACTGTCTGAGGCACATTTTCTTCATGTTACCCAAGATCCTTCCACACTTTCTTGGTCTAGATTTATTAGCAGGGCAAAAACTGCAATGAGGAAATTTCTGAAAGAGACATGAGACCTTATACACCTTTTTACCTTTGTGACTAGTGTCCCTCTCCTAAATGTTTTCTTTTGGTCAGATAGTGACCTAATGAGTGCATTGTTTCATCTCCAACACCCATCAGATAAAAGAATTGCAATAAAAGTTCAAAGAGATGAAAGTTTATATGTGGCATTTGCTCTTTTCTTCATCATCTGAATCTGTCCCAAAGCTGTAACACTCTTTATGTATTGCTTTTAATAAACTGGGCATCACTAGATACTTTTCCCCTCCCCCAGCTGTGGAGTACATTCCACCAAGACAAGATTTATAACCACAGGAAAAAACCCTCCAGGCCAGCAGGATGTAATTTCGTCATCAGCCCCGCAGCCAACTAACCTTGGCACCGTTTATCCCTCCAGAGACTTCTTCTTTGCTGACCTCCTGCCTCTTGTTCCATCAGACTGCAAGATGCAGTTGGGAAAATATGGGATGTAAGCTGCAGTTCTAATCATTCTTATGTAGAGACTTCCTTCCCTCTATAAGCTAAGGTCTTCTTTTTCTTCATCATCTCTTGTGGTCACACAATATGGTGTGATCACAGAATATCTCCTGTTGGTGCATCTAGATGTGTCCCTCCCTTCAGTCCCTATGATCCCTCGGCCATTCATCCTCTGTGCAACTCACTGAGATTTATCTCCTGTCACATTCAGCACTCAGAGCTCCCCATTAACTGAATCAGGATATACAGTTCTTCCAACCTGCTTCCTCTCTTTTTTTTCTGCTTCCTGTTTGTTCTCAGTCTCAAATGAGGGGGTTAGGAAAAAAACTATATAGCTTGATTTATGTCTGTCTTTTCCTCATGATGCCTACTAAGAGACAAGTCCCATTATTTTCCATTAAATCCCCATCTCACCTGCTGGTCCCAGTGCCAATGGCTTTGAGGGCTGATGGCTTGCGAATCATTTTATCCAGGGCACTGACTATTTGCTCAAATTTGGGTCTCTGGACCCGTTCCTTCTGCCAGCAGTCCAGCATCAGCAGGTGCAAAACAGTAGGGCAGTCTGGGGGTGGTGGCAGGCGATAGTCCTGGTCAATGGCATTAATTACCTGCAGGAAAACACGAGCAAAGCTTTATCACAAGTGGGAAAATAAAAAAGCTTCAGTCACTCGGTGTGTGTGGCTTCTGCTTGAACTCATACAGGGCAGAGAGGCAGATGAACATCCTCACCACTTCCAGAACTTACATCCTGATTGGACATGTCCCAGTAAGGCCTCTCACCGTAGGACATCACCTCCCACATGACAATGCCATAGCTCCAGACGTCGCTGGAGGAGGTGAACTTGCGGTACTGGATGGCTTCAGGGGCAGTCCAGCGGATGGGGATTTTGCAGCCCTGGGAAGCAGACAGAAAGCAACCAGAATGCAGTGAGATAAGGATTGCTTGTGAAAACAACATCACCAAAACAATCAGATATTGGGAGCACAACATAACCCAGAGCATGGGTTGATAGTCCTGTTAACTCTGTCTTGGAAACACTGCTGGTTTAAATTCATACTATGTTCAAGGTTTCCACTTTGTTTTACTGACAAGTACAAATGAAAAGAGACAATCATGCCTCCTTGCTCCTACAAATCCTATGATTTTATACTTTCAATGCTTTACTTTGCAGCATCTGAAAGTGGCATATAGAAAAATCCTCCTGAGTCACAATCATTTGGAAATCTAAAGCTACTTAAATAATGCCAAACCACAGCACTAGGTACTGATACACTGAGTAGCTAGCATTCACTCCTTTCTCTTTCCATCCTGACCTATCTAACTGCAGGAATGACCTGCAAGATGAAATATCATTCAGGTACTGATTCTTCAAAATGCAGAGATCTAAAAATTGTTCCACTTTTCTGTGACTGAATTCTTCATCCCCTTCTTTTTCAATCCACCTGTTATACTCCCACCCTCTTTGTAGTATGTGTGACAGATGTCAACTTCACAGGCAATAAGCTCATTTGATGGTTGGTTGTAAGCCCATAAATACACTTATGCCATTTCTCTTTTCTGCAGGAAAAAACCCAACTCTTTCTTCAAAGAGTGGTAGTACAGGATTGTAAACTCTCCTTCAGTCCCTTATCCTTCCTATAAAAAGCTAATGAAAGGGGGAAGATAATAGCTACATCAGGCTGTGAGGTTTGACCTATTCACCATCATGCCACAAAGAACAGTGCTGAGACTTCACATGGCAGAGGGGATCAGATACTCTGTTATTTTTAATTTTTACTGCTTTGGAAGAAAGATAGAAGGCTCTACTCTACGCTTCTCAATGGTCTCCAGATGGACTAAAGAGGGCACACCAAACCAAGGAGGAACAAGGGAAAAAAGTCTATCTGTCAGCACTACAGTAACTCCCATCACAGCAGCGACTCACCAGCCCCCCAGTGTAGGTGGGATTGGAAGCATCATCCTCCAGGAAGCGGGACAAGCCGAAGTCTGACACCTTGCACATGAGGTTGCTGTTGACCAGGATGTTTCGTGCTGCCAGGTCGCGATGCACGTAGTTCATGTCGGACAGGTAGCGCATGCCGGCTGCGATCCCCCGCAGCATCCCCACCAGCTGCAGCACGCTGAACTGCCCCTCCTTCTGCTGCAAGGGAGGAGGCAAACACAGGCTCTCACGGCCAAAGAACAGGAGGCCAACAGGGGAGACTAACAAAGAGGAGGTAACAAGGTGGATTTGTGAAATTAGAGAGCATGCACCTTAATTTCAGCCCAAATCTGAAGGTTCAAGGACAACAAATAACAAAGGAGGGTGGGCTTAAAGCAATGAACCTCAAATAAAATCAGACATTGGTGATCTTCTCCTGAAGGCAAACCTTCTCTTGTGGCCACACCCCCCTTTAGCATCCTACACCTAACCTCAGTAACTGCTAATAAATGAATGTGAGCAGACAAAACTGCTTTTACTTAGCTCTTCACAATGGCATCTATGCAGTTCTACTCAAGGGGTTCATGTACTATTCAAACTGTACCTGCTAAAGCATTTGTGGCTGAATGAGCACATGAATCAGTAAAAAAGGAGAAGTGAAGCAGCCACAGACTGTCCATATTTGTGTTTCATTACTAGAAAACTCAAAACCCAAAAATAACTGCAAGTTTCATTACTTCATTACAATGTTGAAACTTGAAAATATTCTGTGAAAGTCTGAAAAACATTATTAAAACCAAAAAAAATTAGAACATGCACATAACTGAAAGCGTGTGTACAAAGATTTGGTACTGTTTACAATAATCGATGAAGAAATTAAAATACTGAAATTTTATATGGCTGCTGAGCCCTTGGAGTATTTTCACCATGTTGACCCGAAATCACTCACTGTGGCTATTTGCTATTATTTCTATTGCACCTGAAGAGGGAACTGAGGACTTAGGGAGACAGCAGTGAAGACGAAGGGCAGGCAAAATTATCAGGTCTGAGACTGGCACACAGTGAGATGAAGAAGTTAATGGTTGTGGGAGACTCTGTGGTACCCTGAGGAAGGAATCCAGTGATCCGTTCTCCATGAACTCAGTGACAATCATGACTGGTCGGCTCTTGGTGACCACCCCCTCCAGGTGGATGACATTGGGATGCTCAAATTGCCCCATGATGCTGGCCTCGCTCAGGAACTCCCGCCGCTGCTCCTCCGTGTAACCTGACTTCAAGGTCTTAATGGCCACCATGTATTCCCGCTTCCCTGGGTGTTTCAGACGCCCAAAGCACACCTCTCCAAACTCTCCTGCCAGAGAGAGAAGAAACACACCTCAAGTAAGGAAACAGAGCAATGGATTTTAGTCAGATGTACTAAAGCATTCTACTGTGGAGGACTGAGTGATGCTTGGAAACAGGGTTATAGGACCATTTAGATTAATGGAAAGGTTTTGGTGAAGACTATTACATCTTCAGGGTTCAAATGAGGAGTTCTGAGTCTTCAAAGGGTGTTTTAAACTCGGTTCAGAGCCAGCATCTAAGGGTTAGTAGGTTAAAATGAATTCTGGTAAAAATGACAATTTAGATACCCTGGGACACTCGATACACCATGGATCCATGGGTCCATTTCAGGCCAGCAGTGTGCCAGGTCTCAAGGTGATCAAGAGGGCACTTTAAATAATCTGCAGATTCTCACACTACCTGATCCAATGACCTCCTCAATCTTGATGAGGGTCACATCAATCTCCTTGGCAAATTCTCGAATGGCTTCATTGGGATCTTCATAGGTTGAAGGATCAATGTAATACTTCACTCCGAGTCCTGCAGTGGGGGAAACAGCCCAAAACATCACCAGAATCTAACCCTGAGACTCAGAGGTGTTCATAAGTCCTGAAAGGAGCCAGGCCTTTGCCATCTGTTGCTCAAGCACACTTACCTCGTGCACCGATATACTGCTGCAGGCGGTCTGTGTATGGAGTCTCTCGCCTTTTACTGCAGGACACAAAGGAAAGGAAAAGTCAAAACACACACAAGAGTCTCTCATAAGATGCTGGGGTAGGCTTCTCAGTGCAAGGCTCAGAGAATCCTTGAAATTAGGGGAAGAAGATGAATGGTAAGATCCTGCCCATCTCCTGGTAACCAGTGAATGCTTGTTTTCTATGTGGTGGTTTTTACACCACTGTTGGCACCCCCACTTTACAAATGACAATTGATAGGGCTTCCAACACTATCCTGAAAAAGAATATTATAGTTTAATGTTACTGCCTTGGAAGTTTTCTTGCTATTCAGGATAAATTTGCATTTTAATTTAATTTAATTACAACAAATTATTCTTTTCAATTATAATATATGCCTTTTTCTGTGATGCCTTTTAAGTTCTTCAAAAGCATTCTAAGAGCTATTTACTCTAATGCTTAATATGTGTAGATCTCCCCCAATTATTTTTCCTCCTGGCTTTGTTTAGCAGCATTTACTTTGGCCATTCTATTCATAATTATGGTACCCAAAGCAAACCACACAGACCCGAACAGATGGAAATGTGTTCCTTGATGTGACTTTTGCATGTGCAGATCAAAACAGGTATGGTCTTTATTACTGTAAGGTTTATTGCATATATGCATCTAATTTCCAGTAAGCACAGGCATTTCTCAGATTTCATTCTCCTTCTGAATGTGTATGATTCAATCATTTATTTCCCACACAATCTAATTATTTCAGAAGATCACTACTATTCTTTGTTTGCACTAAATATATTTGCCATTTTCAAGCTACTTCCTTTGTTCCAAGCAGTGTTAATTTTTTTTAAGAGTGTACATTTCACGCTAGTTTCCAATCATCCTAATAATTAGACCAGATTGTAAATCAAACCCTACAGTATCCTGCAGTATCCCTGCTGTCTGCATGGATTTGTGTCAACTCATGTTTTGCTGTTTCAGCATGAGACCTTTTAGCTGCTGATTTAATTAGCATTTGAAGGCAAAGTATCACAAAACATTATGTTGCTTTTCTTTATGAACATAAGTAATTCTGACATTCTAACAGCTAACTGTATCATTCTTACTTGTTAAACTTATCTCTTTAGATTCTGCTTTCAAAACCACAGACAGTTTTACCTTCAAAAATTTTTCCCTTGTGCAAAGAACTTGGCTTTGTTGGGGGCCTATACCTAAGAGCTCTAACTCTGTTGTTGAATCTGAAAGTCGGGTCTACAATAATAGCTTTTACAGGTTACTAACAAATTGTTTTCCATATAAAAAGCCAACAAAACAATTAGCTAAAATAGATGTTTCACAGTGCATATTGCCTGAAAAATGTGTACCAACAATTTATAAAAACAAGTTAAAGTCATAGCATTTGACTCTACATATGTTCAACCTTTTAAAGAACTACTCATTTCATCTGGTGTTCCTCATTTTCTGCATCTTCAAACTTACTTTTCTTATCAAGGACAAATTTAAAATAGAAATTTAGTATCTCTACTTTTCCTGAAACACTGTCTGTAAACATAATTCTTTAATGATGAATGAATGTATTTTTAATGACATTTCCTCATATGTATATTTACAGATGCCATTAATGTCTTTCCCCAATAGAGTTTTGGTAATATTAACTTATTCTGGATTTGGTTTATTTTTTTTAGAAAAATATATGCTTTATTGAGTTGTGCACATAATATCACATTTTCAGCTGTAACAAGAAATTGTATTTTTAACAGTTCAAAGAAACAAAAGGAGGCAACATTTCAAATATAACAATATTTGATAATTCTTTTCTTTCCAGAAAGAAAAATATTAAAAGAACATAAAACACAAGAGGAGAAAACAAATGAAGAAAAGGGAGGAGAACAAAAAGGAAATCATTAAAACTAGATGTCACTTTCTAAAGTTAAGTAGTTTATACATTTTTTTAGGTCAACAGAAAAAGCTAAAAAGTCCTTCTTGTAGAGGCACAGTAGAGCAAAGATACAGAAATCCATTACTGACAATCTAGGGGATTAAGTTCAAACCTCAGTAAATTCAAGGAGCGGGTAATGACTGTTTCTTTTCTTCAAATAACAAAACCCCCACTGTTTACTTTTGTACCTCTGCACAAAAAAAACCCAACCCTTACTTTTTTCTCTTTAAAAGTAGTCTCTTTTTTTTGCTGTAACAGATTATCTCTACAATCTTTTATATGCCCTTTATTCTTTCCAAAATGGAAAGTGTTATTTGCTTTCTTTAACCTGTATTTTATGAGCTAGTGTTCAATGGAACCATTTGGATTGTATAGATTTTATTCTTCAGCAAATGAGCCCTTGTCTCTTGGTCCTTGGTGAAAGGGTATTTATCGCCTTCTAAATAACTGGATATGCATACTTATTCCACCAGTCCTTCTCCACTACATTGTTTCATTCTCCACTTGCTTGCCTAAAATGCAATTTACAGTCCCTCCTTCACAGCGATGCATTTAAATACCTTTTGAGTACCAGCTTTGAAGTGCTTTCCTTGTGTTCATACTGCTAACTAGCCAAATATCAGCTAAGTACATGAGTGGTTTACCAAAGGAGAGGCCCCTCGGACAGGAGTAATGGGGCAGGATCTTTCCTTAATTAGAGAATGGCATCTCAAGGACATCTGGATAAATGCAGATCAGGCTCTTTCCCTTGGGATGGGGTTATGTTGCGGGGGTAAGGAAGTTCCACTGTCTGAAGTGCACATGAGCAGGTCAAGGAATTCACCTCTTGAAGATGATGGCAAGGATGGCAATGGCAGCAATTACCAAGAAGGCCAGACCCCCGAGCGCTGAGCCCACGATCAGCGGCAGTCGGTCCTGCACCATCTCCGAGCGCTCCCCTGGCAAGGAAGACACACAGACACACATGGGTGCACAGGACAGGAACTGTGCAGTTTGCCTTCTGCTCACTTAGATCTCACCATAATTCCACCCCTACCAGCCCTTTGCTGGCCAGGCAATGTGCTTCTCCAGTGCCTTCTTTCCTGAAAAGCCAGTGAGTGCCTCCTCTGAATCCACTTTCTCATCCCCTGATCCACTGACAGCTGACAAACCACCTAAGCATAGGCTAGCTCTGCACCTGGGCTGTAATCCCACCATCCCCTATTAATGTAGCTTGCCAGTGACATACTTGAGAACCTTTGATCCATACCAAAAGGATGGTGTTCCTGCTGGAAGGCAAGCTTCTGCACATGTGCCTGTGTCCCATCTACCTTTGTGTTCTGTGTCCCACTTGTCTTCTAGACATTCACAGAGCTTTCAGCTGTAAGATATCCTGTGACAGCTGAGGGCTGAACTACAGCAGTGTACAGTGCTGTGTACTGCCATATGCCACTAAAGAGATTTTTACTGGCACACTCTGCACCTGATGGTCAGAGGCACAGAGGCAACAAGGAGCAGGGCTGGGGAGTAAGGCAGCAGCATAAACAATGCCCTCTAACAGCACGAAGCTTCTCTGAGTGAACAAATCTGCATATACAAATTATTACAAACAGAAATGCAAGTTGAGTGGGAGTGTCTGGCAGCAGTCCTCCAGAGGATATGCCAAGACACTCAGGGACACAGGCAGGTGGAGGGTGACCACTTGCAAGAAATGCACAAAATGGCAGGACTTACCTTCCGTTGAAGTCTGGAAATACATCTTCCCACTGTAAGGGCCGTAGCCGACTGCGGTCCTGGCGCGCACTTGGAAGGCGTAGATCTTCCCCGGGCTCAGGCTTGATATCGTGGCCATGTTGGTCTCACTAGTTAAGGTCAATGAATTATCCTCATCTTCTGCCTGTGAATGTCAATGACCAAAAAGGAATGTGAAACTTCTGCCTACACTGCTCACTCTCCTCATCAAGGCATGACAGTTTCCATGTCAACCCGATATTCTTTGAACCTTTTACGGAGCCTCCCAACAACAGCTGCTATTCCAGACCTTACTTTTTGCACACTACTCATTCCTCACTGTTGCTTTTCATTCCCCCAGGCCTGGGCTTCCCACAAAGCTCTGCTAAACACTCTCAATCTAAACAAAAATGAAAGACAAAACTTTGTCCTGTGGTTCACTTTCTATAAACTCCAAACTCATGTACTCTCCTAGGAGAATTCAGAACAAGAATTCAAAGCTGTATCCCGGAAGCTGCTACACATGTTATCACAAATAGCAGTCCTTTTTACCACTAAAAAATAGTAGCCCTGCCTAATCCTGCAAAAGTATTTATGTGAAAGACCAGTAATATGGAATGGGAGTTTATCTATAAACAGCCCCACACATCTCTTCGCCTCAACTCAGACGGTTTAGGAGTCACCAGACATGAGAATGGATGATAAATTTATATTTTCCACCCTGTAATTCCAGGACACAAAGAGTTATTTGCCACTTAGTGAATGAAAGAGTCCATTCCTCCTCATAAAATTTCTTGGAGATGTCTGTCCAGGCACAAATGAGGACATGAGACTTCTCTTCACAAACAAATGAAAGACATGGAGTGAATCTAATTCCAGTAAACATATAAAAACTTCAGCTCCTTTCACTGTTACCTGTGTCAGCTGATACTAAACTTATTATTAGCTGCAGCTTTTAAGCTTAAACAAGCCTTCTCTTTTCTTAAAATCTGCCTTGTCCCTAGATGTTTCCAAGTTGGGAAACGCAGATGGACTGATGTCAGATGACATGTTTATCACAAACTTCCAGTATTATTAAAGTTTGTTCCTTCCTTGTAACTGAAGCATTTTTTCTTCCACCTTGTTCATCCTGATGCAAGGGTGCCTCTCCCAGACAGAAAATGCTCAGCATCCCTTTTTGCTCACCTTGTCAAAGTAGCGCAGCTGGTAATCCAGGATGACCCCATTGGGCTGGTCCGGCTGAGGCCACGACAGGGTGATGCTATTGGTAGTGCGACTCACCTGATGCATCATAGGCACAGCAGAGGGGACTGGAATAAAGGACAAAAAGGAGAGATTACAAAGGGATAAGCTTAAAAATGAACTATAACTGAATACTCCATACAAAGAGTTAATAAATTAGGCCAGCTCCTCCTTTAATTTTTCTTAATTTGCATTATGAAGTAGTTTGTGAAATAACCAGAAGAAACCCAGGCACAATACTGCTCCGCTGGGAGATACAGTCATTGACAACTCAGACTGAAAGAAAATTAAGAAATCATGTCCAACTAATTATGCGCAGGAGTTAAGAGATTATCTACATTATAGCTGGAATATAATTCTGATCTTCAAATGTGCAATTTTTACATGCAAGATGAGAAGGTGCTCCAGGCCACTGCCTTGTTTTAAGATCATGCTTGCACAAAGAATACAACAGTGGTCAGAACAAAAGCAGAGATGTTATTTCTCTTTCTGTTTCTTCCCTAGACTGTAATTCTTTTCTGGGGGAAAAAAAATCAATTATGGGCTACCTGAGTAGTAGAGGTCTTGCATATGAAGCATTCTGGAGAATGCAAATCCACTTCTACCAAAATCATTCATGAACTCATGTGCACACACATGCACACTCTCCAAGTTCGTGCAAAAGCTAAGAGTGTATGAGTTTCATCTTGGGAAGAGATTTCCAAGCAAAAATTTCAGGATAATTTTACTGTCTTTCCACAAAGCTCTTCTCAAGTTTTGCTTTCTCTCTGCAAAGAAAATGTCATGTTGCCAAGAAACCTACAGGTAAGCAGCTAGGGTAGCCTCATTTTCCTAATGGATGCAATATTTTCAGCAACATTTAAATTTTCCAGAAAAAGCATGCCAATGAAAAGCTGCCACCAAACCCCACTGGTTTTAGAAAACAGACATAAACTTCCTTGATGTGAAGAATGAAGCAAAGACATTTGGCAAATGATCAAAACCTGCAGAATAGTATTTTCTTCCCTCATTAATCGTGAAAAGATAAAAGGATTGTTTTTAATAACGAGATAAAATTATTCTGAAAAATTTATTTCAGATGGGCTTCAAACAGCTCAGGCAAGTGGGAACTAATTTAAAAATGTAAATGAAACAAAATAAAAGTCTAAGCAATAAAATGCTTTCTCTCCTCGTTGCTTGTCCTTCAAACAAGATTACACAACTACTTCACCTGCCGAGGAGAATGTTGTGACAAGAATGGAAGAGGGCAACAATTAACCAAGACTGTATGTAGCATTTAAGATGCACATGAATAACACTGTATTAAAATGTCAGGTCAGTTAACATTTGACCAAGACAGATTCTGCTACATTTAATGTCCCAAAAAGTTTAACTCTCTTCCACTGAGATGCAAAGCAAACACACAAGAGAGGTGCAAATCTAAATGCACAGATACATTGCCAGGGAGCAGCCCACTTCCTTCTAAGATTTTACAGAATGATCAGAGTTAAATCTTCCCTCAATTCCTCTCCTTCCCACCTCTAACAGTTACTCTTCTCTTGCTTCTCATTTCTTCCCAATCCCCAATTTTTCCCCTATCTGGAAGAATAAATCAAACAAAGAAATAACAAAAACACCACTCAAATGTGTCTCTTGACCATGTGCCACAGCATTTTAGAATGTTGCTGTTATCCAGATAGGTCCATCACTCAGGTTAATCAGATGGTGGCGGGGGGGTAGGAAATCAGGATACTGCAGTCTGTTGTATTAAAAATAGTAATTTCAGTGATTTTCACCTAATGAGCAGACACTACTTAGAGCAAAAGCCATTAAAACCTCTCAGAAATAAAACCAGCTATGAATCATTGCAAGGCATGTTGCCTTTAATCTGCCTCTCTGAGACAGAGGTTAGATTCTGACAACGTTTGCCTCTCTTTTAAGGACCTAAAAAACTATGAAACACTGGCCAGGGAGCTCTTCTATCACTTAAAAGAGATATCAAGACTTCTCCTTTGAAAAATTTCATATGAACATGGCACAAATACAAATACTAATGTGATGTGCAACGCAAACATAATTGTTGGTGGAGTAAGTACATATTTCCTGACAGTGGTGTATTATAAGGTTATTCTCTCCATGTTAATACATTAGGAAATATAAAGTTCAAGATTTTATGTCTGTAGACATTCCAAGTACCATACCTCTACTGCCAACAAAGTGCTAGATGAATATTGTCCCTTTTTTGCATGCCAACTATTAAAAATGTTTATAATAGAACTTTGCTTTCAAAGCTTTCTTTTGTATACACAAATGTGTCCAGGTCTATATTGACTTGTCAGTCTTTACTCTTTTTACATGGAGTTTATAGAAATAGACATGTTAGGGCCCTCTCTAATGGCAGAATCACAGGGCCTGATTCAATCCAGTCTGGGCAGCTGGACTAGGTCATCACTGTAGGGTAATTTCCAACTATTCTATTCTATTCTATTCTATTCTATTCTATTCTATTCTATTCTATTCTATTCCATTCCATTCTATTCCATTCCATTCTATCCTATCCTATCCTATCCTATCCTATCCTATCCTATCCTATCCTATCCTATCCTATCCTATCCTATCCTATCCTATCCTATCCTATCCTATCCTATCCTATCCTATCCTGTTTACTGAGAGCAAAAAACATGCTGGGAGATCAGATCTTTAATTGACTGAAAAAGCAGTTATCTTTGTGTGCAATTTAAATAATAGCAAATGTAGGGAAAATTCTTGCCCACATAAACCCAGTCAGAGTAGTAAAGAAGTCCAAACACCAGTTAAATACAACTCCCAGATTCTATATATTCTGGGTTGTCAGTTGCAACCTTTCTACATTACAGGACAATTTTTTTTCCTGGCAGCAGACACGTGCCTGCAAGACGAAAAGTCTATCTTAATCAACAGACTAGGTAAGTAGGGAATGTGAAGGAAATGCAGACTCGTGTAACAACACATGGCAATCCCCACTTATGCAGAGCACAGCCAAATGCCATTCTTGGCAGACCATGATCATTTCTGGCATGTGACATTCAGTCCATATTCCATTCCATGATGGTATTTCAGGAGAGCTGATGTCACCCCTTTGTGGTTCTGCCTCGAGGAGTCCTGTGGGATGATGCCCTGGAGAGAAGAGTGACTCAAAAAAGCTAGCTCATGAGCAAGGATTGCCTCTTCCAGGTGCAAAAGCACTCCATCCCAACAAGCACAAATTCAGGCAAAAAATGCCAACAGGCCTACATGTTTGAACAAGGAGCTCCTACCTCAACTCAGACACAAAAAGGAAGTACATGGAGGCAGAAGCATGGACAGGTAGCCTGAGAGGAACATAGAGGCATTGTCCAAGCACGTAGACACATGGCTAGGAAAGCCAGAGACTACCTGGAATCACAACTGGCACAGCATGTCAAAAGTGAGAAGGGTTCTCTGAGAACAGAAGTGGCTGAAGGAAGAGGGAAAATGCAGGCCAACTGCTGGGTGGTGCAGGGGTCCTGGTGACACAGGGCATCTTCTTCACATCAGTCTTTACCAGTAAGTCTTGCCTTTATTACACAAGGTCCTGCAGTTCTTGGGGAAGTCTGCAGATGAGAAGTTATTCCTCATGCCAGATCAGGTGACTGAATATGTAGGCAAACGACATCATTCCATGGGCCTGATGGGATGCATCCTTTGGGCTGACGGCGTTTTGAGGGCACTCCTGATAATCTTAGAATCATCTTTGTGACTGTGAGAGGTGTCTGAGGACTAGTGGAAAACAAATGTCACTCCTCAGTAAGGGAAAGAAAGAGGATGCAGGGATATGCAGGCAGCTAAGTCTCACTTTCACCCAAAGGGGTTGAGTCTCCAACCTTGGTGATATTCAGAGGTGTTCTGGCTGTGATCAGGGGCAATTTGCTTGAGGTGACCCTGATGAGAAGACAAGTGGGAGAATATGTTCTCCAGAGGTATCTTTCAAGCTTAGCCATTTCTGATTCTGAGGAGACACTCATTCAGCAGTACAGGCTAGATATCCACAGAGCACAAAAGAAGTTCAGACAACTGGCTCATGGGTCATCACTCAGCCAGGATTCAAACTAAACCCTGCCAAGACCGGTGTGTTACATCTAGTTATTTATGGGGTGTCTTCCCATTCCATCTTGCCCCACAATCTTCAGAAGTTATACAGTTTGGTCAACCTCAGCTAGGCCTCTAATGTTCCCTAACACGCCTCTATATTCTCTCACAGTTATTTCACTTTTGTTATCTCTTCAGGTATCCTATTCTCCTCATATCCAAGCAGTTGATGTGAAGACCCTAGCTTTGTTCCTAGCTTTGTTCCTAGCTTTGTTCCAGCTTCCCGAATACCATCTTCTAGGAAGATCAGTCTGAATGCAGCATGGAAATTCCCTTCTTGCTATGTTTATCTGATCTTTATTTTGAAAATGTCCTACATTTTTCCACATATTTCAATTTAGTTCTGGCCCTTTCTCTAAATACCAAAATGTCCTTTAAAAGTATCTTGGATCATCTTCTATCATAACCTTGTACTTTTGCTCCCTATGGATGAAGAGTGCTTTAAAAGGGCAAATTAGTCAGTTATTTTAACTTCTCTTCCCCCTCTTATTATTAGTTTTTGTGTATGCATTCCATTCATGCTCAATGAAAAGGAAAATAGCCTTTATGACAGAAGATGTCATGTTTTACTTTGTATTTTATACATATACTTGCTCAAAAGGTTTCTACTTCATTTAAACAGTAAGTGAAACCTGAATTTTGAAAACAAGCACATTCGTTCTCTGCTCATGCTGCAGAGATTGGGAATAGTAAAGAGAGAAACTGGAATTGTTCCTTTTTGTGGAGTGACCATAGAAATTGTTATTAATTTCCAGTCGTAGCTGGGCAAATCCATTAAAGATGGCTAAGTTGACAAATATCATTAATGTCACTAAGGGAAAAATTAAAACTTAAAAGAGTATTTTTGTTGTTCCTACATGAATAAAAAACAAAGAAGTTGAATTCTTAGGGAACTCTGGTGAGCACTCAGGATTGGCAATTAGATCATCAATAAGCAAACAGCTAACGACCTTGAAAAGCAATGTATTCCCTTCAGAGGACAATGAACACTGCACTTGCTGTACCTGCTGGCTTTAGCCTGGCAAAACACAAGAGCATATAGCTTTTGACAGCTCTCTTCTTATCTCTTTCTTGTTTTGAACTAGGAAATGCTTTGCCTTTGTCCCTGCTTTTGCCAACTAAGTCTATTGTACTCTTTTGGCTCTCTTTGGAAAAGCAAACATCTTCAAGCAATTCATCCTTTCCCTTCACAATCTCATAATCATACTTGGCATTTAATTCCTTTCCTCTTCTCACACCATTTCATGTGAAAATCTTCTGTCAGGTCCTCTTACACTTCCTGGCACTACCCAAAAGTGTCCTTGTCCCCATTCAGTCTCTTACACAAGCCTTCAGACTGTCTAGCACTCATTTCTGCAGCACCACAGATTTTTGGTATTGCCAGGTCCCACTGCTCTGATTCCCACTGATGCAGAAGGCTGCTACATATATTTTCACAGGTAGAAGGCAACCTGGTCAAACAACTTCTATCATCACATACCTCTACTAGCTTTCAGAATGTCTGTAATCAGCTGAAAAAAACCACAATACATTTGCTTTTAGAAGTCTGCATTGATTTGTTCCAGCATTTAAATCTCTGCTGCCTTTCTTTTTTCCTCTTCTTTCTAGGAATGTAACAACTGCCTGAACGAATAAGTTCAGCAGCATTTCTCTGGCAACAGACATTACTACATGCTTCAGTGAAAGTTGCAGGGGAAAAAAATGGTAGTTACAGGTAGTTACAGCTGTGCACAGAAGTTTCTTCAGAGTCCTTTAAATGAAAACCTGACTTCTATCCTGAGACATGAGAAGAGAGATTTGTTTACCCTGATAAGTACATTTGAAGATGTTAAAATAAAGAATAAAAATTTAGTCAGTTTTATTTTTTGTAATAACATGGTAGGAGTTCAAGTTCTTTGCATTTTTGTGTGTCAGGTTCACACTTGTGAAGAAGTTTAACTTCATTAGAATTACATAATTGCCCTTCATCATGTGGTTGTTGCTATCTGGAACAGCCTTCCAACATTTCTCTATACATCCTGACATTTATTTTAGGTATTCACCCTCCGCACTTCAAACCTGAGCTGAAAGCAATTCCCTTCTCTTGTCTCATCTCTGCACAGTTCTTCCGGTGATTAGCATATCATATTTGCAACTCACACTGTGACTATCCAAACAGGCTTTATTACTGCCATCCAAACAGGACTCATATTTCACGTTATGTCTCACAGTAAAGGAGGGTTTTTTAGTGCCAGCCCTTCTAATTCTGATTTCAGGCACATGGTCACTGAAGAGTACGAACATCATTATCAGTCTGCCACAGAAAAATGTGATTGTGCAACCAAAGGATCCTATCAAGCTCTGAAGAAGGGCCAGAAGATTGTGAGGGTAAGCAAACTCTTAGAGGAACAGTGTTTTGGAGACAAAGATGAAGAGTGTATAGGTATCATGGGAAGAAGAAAAAGTAGAACTATTTCCACACAGAACATTGCCTAAGACAGCTCTAACAAAGGGGCAGGAATATTTTTGGACCAGTAATTAGAATAAGAGAGACAACTCAGACAGATGCACGAGTAAGGAGAATCTTCAGAAACTGCCAGGACTGGAGGGTCTTTTTTGGGTTATCTTTAATTTAATGGAGAGAAAATTTTTTGTTATGGCTCTTTATCCTGATACTGTACCTTCTCCTGGTTTGCCTTTTTTTTTTTACCCTTCACATTTTCCTGTACTCTTTTTCTCTCAGTGTGTAAAAGCCTGAAAGTTATATCTGTGCTCACATAATAATAATAGAAACAATAATAATTGTTGCAAAAACAAACATCAACAAGCAATGCTAAAGTGAAAAGCTGCTGAAGGGATCAAAAGGAGGGGGTATGGACGAGACAGACCACGTGATGGGGGAAGCAGGGCCTTGTTAGTATGAGCTGTCAGCACAAATCGAGGGCAGCTCATCTCAAGCTCACTCCTAACAATCCCAAGGAAAAGCAAGGAAAGAAAAACCGCGACCAAACACTAGAAGAAGCCATTCAGTACACGCTGATGTTTAAGGAATTGTCCTCCCCTGAAACAGCTCTATTGCACAAGAGAGGTACCTTAGAGAGAAGCACCCAACATACCCAAGACACCCAGAGACACGAGGAGACACCTGGGAGAGGAGTGGTCACAAAATTCAGACAGAATTCAGAAACAGAAGAGGGTAGATTTTTTTGATTCCGGGAAGAAGAAGGAAGCAGCTGCTCAATTAAGTTATCTCTGATATAGATAAAGAAGGTTGAGATGAGAAGCATGATTCTGTAGGATGTTAAGAGAACACCCACCTTTCTCCAGGAGAAGCCAAAGAAACTGCCTGGAATTACCATACAAATTACCCAGCCACATTTTGCTGTAAACAAAAACTGATCACCCACTTGCAGCCAGCCTCCTAAGGGGACAAGGGATCCTAGAGGTGCTTTGCTACTTGATGTCTGTCAGGTAACATTTCAAAGGGAACAAGCAGATCAACTCCCTGGCATCTGTTAACAGCAGGAAATCAGTTGGGGGGTATAAACTCCCTTTCTTTCCATATAATAGAAGCAGAAATGATAAGATGTGATTTAACCAAGCCCATGATACCACATCTGGTTTCATAGCACTTCTCTGGAGCTTTACCAAAACCTTGTTTTGCAGGGGTTTCCACACTACACTCTGGAATCTCATACGGGGTTTGTTTCAGTTTAACATTTACACAACTCTAAATGTTTGCAGACATTTTCTGTCACTCAGTTCCCCCTCTTTCTCCTCTTCATCACATTACTGATCATGATATCCTCTTAAACAAGCTGTGTATAATTCCTCTCCATATTAGCTTATACATGCTTGTGAAGAACAACATATGCCCAGTCTCTTAATGCTGACATTTAGCAGAACTCTATGCCTGGATGTATGTGTTTCTCTCCAGCTCCAGCCCTTGTAAATGATATTTACAGGAAACAGAACTCCTCTGACTACCCACACAACTCATTAGTATCTTAGTTTAGTCATCCCCACGGTTTAGTTTCTAGTTACAAGGATCACGACACATTTTAATATTTCTACCATGTAAAGAGCAAACAAAAAAAATTATTTCTTAGTAAGAGGAAAAGAAGATGATGGAATGGAGGAGAGTAGGGGATAGAATAAATGATTAGCTTCTCTGGTGCTGAGAAGCTGATGCTCACAAAATCCTCATCAAACCCTGACAGTGTCCCCTCTCTTGCACAATGAAACAATGTGTTTTGTCTGACCCACAGAGCTACATCTCCCATTGGAATTTTCTCCAGAGCAGCTTCTTCCCCAGCAATCACATTAGCTGTTAAACTTGAGCTTTTCTGCCATGAAGGAAGAATGTAATGCCCACTTAGATACAGAAGGAATGAGAAGGGCAAAAGTGGAACCAGCAGGGCAGGATAAAAAAAGGCACAAGACACAGGTAAAAAGACAAAACTCCAGGATTCAAAAGATAAAAGAAATCAAATGAGACATGGAGGGAGAAACTTGGGGACTGGGATGCAGGGGTCTCCTCACCTGACTGGCTGGTGCTGACGTTGATGGTGGCGAAGTGGGGCGCCTCTGAACTGAGCTCGGTGACCAGGTTGACGGCCTGGATCTCGAAGGTGTAGTGCACGCGGGCCAGCAGGTTGGAGACCTGCACGCGGCTCTCGGTCAGCCCCACCTGGCGCGGCTCGAAGTGCACGCTGTCCCCGCAGCGCACGCACGGCCCCGCCGAGCCCGCCGGGCACACCTTGCACACCACGTTGAAGAAAACGTCCTTGCGGCCGCCCAGGTCCTTGGGGAGGCGCCAGGTCAGCAGCACATTGGAGCCGACGATCTCATAGCTGAGGTCACGAGGAGCAGAGGGGATGCCTGGAAAACAGAAGGAAGGATCAGAATCCCATGGAAGAATGGAGAGAGGTCAGGGAAGGCAGGAGGCAAAGCAAAGGGAAAAGAACCGAAGAACAAGTTGCTCCTTCTTGATATTCTTAATCTTCTTCAGCTGCTTTTTTGAGCAAGGCTAAGAAAAATATTTTCTTTGCTATGTCAAGCACACACATTAAGAAAGGAACAGCTGTATTAGCACATTTTAGACAAACAAAATTACCAAGAGTCTTTGTTTCAAGGGTGTGACTTTTTCATTTCCCTAAAAGAACAGTCATTATTTTGGGAAGTGCCAATCCCTTAAAATTTTAAACTTTACAAAAGCTTAGTAAAGATTTCTCACTACTGAGACCTGTAATCCTCTCCTTTGGCACCTAATATCTCTGAACTTTCTCAGGCTTCAGTTAACCTGTTGCATCTGTTCCAGGAACTGGATACCAGTTTTGCCTGCAATTATTCCTGCAGCCAGATTCCTCAATGGCATCAGAGGTAAACTCTGACAGCTGAAAAACTGCCCATTCTCTGCATTCAACACTTTCCTTGATGGCACAGAGACAGTAAAGAGGAGGAAAATGCAGAGGGTGAGAAGAAGGCATGGGGATGAGAATGGGACGAGACATTGCAGCTAAAAAGTGAAAAGTTCAGAGAGGTAGAAGCAGGCAGAAGAATTGCACTGTTAAACCTGGGCACAGACACAAAGCCGGATGGGAAGGGGAGGAACAGAGAGGCTGAGCTCAGTAACAGGGAGGGGTAAAGGAAACATTATTTACAGAACATTTCCCTCTGAAGGCTGTAATGAAACCCAAGAATCCTCATTTTCACTGTCACTCTGTAGTCAGTGCAGGAGCAAAGGGAAGTTCTGGGTTATTTCAAAGGTCTTGAGAAGAGAGGAATTGCAACCTCCCCCCACATAATTTGGGCACATTCTCTCACATTAACTGCCCTTCTTGTCTTCAGACACTTCATGCAAACACTTACCAGTGCAGGGAGCATCAGAACTGTCTGAAGCAGACCGATAGTACCGGTTCTGACACACACATTCCCGGGAACCCGGCAGTGGAGCGTGGCTGTGGGCAGGGCATGGATGGCAGGGGTCATCTCCCACAGATACTTTAAAGAAACCAGGGGCACAGGCTAAGAGGAGGAAAATAAGAGAGGCAAAAGCAGGAAAATCATTAATTCAGATTCCAGAAACACTGTAATCTTGTTTACATTTAACCTGTGCTCTACTGCTGGGAGAAGTTATTGCATACAGCCACTACTGGTTTTGGTTCTTTACGGTGCATATTTTGTTTAAGTTGCCAATTTAAAAGTTTATTTTATTCTCTAAGTGCCTAAATCGATTCACTTGCAGATGAAAGAGACCTAGTCCTGAGACAGCTTTGGCCATCTTGAATAATTGTCTTCTCATTATTCACTCAAAGAGCTTTTAAACTGGAGAAGCCAAGGAGCCCAGCCAAGTGATTTGTTTTGAAATATCAAACAGTTACCCACACCTCCTTCCCCCCACCCAACACACGCTCAAAATTGGATTTTTTATGCTGCCTACAACAGTTTCATTGCTTAAAGTAATATACACTACCATTGCTGATTTTGCATTAAAACTAAGAGCAGACACTAAGACTGGCAGTCCTATTTTTTTCCTGTAGGTCTGAAAACTTCCCAGTAATGGATAAAAGCATGTTAATTAGTCAAATTTAATCTGCAAATGCATAGGAACATGTATATTCAACAAGCTGAAACAAGGATGGAAATCCATCCTACAGGGAAAGAAAATGAAAAAATAATTTATG
Source organism: Cisticola juncidis (assembly GCA_013400215.1). Classification (NCBI taxonomy): domain Eukaryota; kingdom Metazoa; phylum Chordata; class Aves; order Passeriformes; family Cisticolidae; genus Cisticola; species Cisticola juncidis. The sequence continues at coordinate 73,357 of VXBR01010134.1, read as the reverse complement.
AACAATATGGGTTTATGGCACATTCTAGGTTTGGCAAAGAGGCTGTGTTGAATTGCCTAATAAGGGTGCTTGGACCTTACACTGAAGTGCTAGGATACAACTTTTACTATTTTTATGTAAAGTGTTCTAAAGTTGATTTTCTATATAAATAGATACAGCTCGTTTAGATTTTATGGACTAACAAGCTCAGGTGAAAGTTCATTTGCAGCTGACATTTGGTTCATTAACTTCACTATACAGAGCATTTACAAGGAATGGGAAACTTTCAGATAGACCCCAGATAAGCATTTGATGTCAAGAGACACAAGGGACACCCCCAATAGCAGAACTGTTTTAGTGGTTACTGTAAGCAGAATATTACAAAGGACTGAGGACTGCAGAAAGTTACCTAAGAAAGCCAAAGCAAGTAAGAGAAGAATATTGTATAGAGGCATTTTATGAAATTAGGATCATATGTGTTCAATCCCCTTTGAGGCTACAGGCACAGCCCAGAAATAACAGCCAGTAACATCTGTGGAGTCCCACCAGGTTTACGCCTCTTCTATTCATCTTCTCTGCCAAAATTCTTGGATGCAGAGGAACCTCCACAAGTACACAGAAAAGAGGGTAAATCTTGAACAGGTCAGACTATAAAGGGGCCTTCAGTAACTCTGAATGATGGCTATTAGATAGGGGAACACTGTTTTCTTCCAGCACTCAAAAAATGACAACATTCGGTGTGTGACACATTGCCATTTGGAAAGGAAAGGGGAAGAAGAGACTGTAATTTTCCATGTGATGGATGATGGCAGGAAAAGTACAACTGCCTTTGCCTTTAGGACTGTATCCAGCAGAAAATCAAATTATTCCCATACGGACAGATACGTCCATAGGTATATATGGACAAAAAGAGTATGTAAGGTTTTATCCACTTTATAAATTATACATCTTTCACTCAATTTTAGGCTCCCTTAACAGCCACAAATGTAGAATATAATAGTCACACTTCTTGGCAAATGTACCTGTAGTGAAACTACGAGTAGTATGAACAGGAAGTTCTTATCCAACACACTTCATAGTCATTCAACCAAAATTTCAGGGATCTTTCTTTCTTTATTTCAAGTTTGAGAATGCTGAACTTAATGTGAATGTCTTTATTTTCTTAAAAGCAGTTTTATCTCATCTGTTTTTTCTTGCACCCAGCTTCTTCTTGAGCTTTTGTTCAGGCTTAGAACTAATGACACATTCATTCCACTTGTCAAGGCAGACCCTGTAGAATGGCTCTTTTCTTTCATTCAGTGTTACAGCCTGGTATCCAGTAGGACAATGACCTTGCTGTTAGTCACAACAAAGAAAATGAACAGGTAATGGTAATGTCTGCCACACATGTGATGCTAAAGGGTAATCTCTAAAGGGTACAGGCTTTACCTCTGAAGTACAAAACCATATTTACCCTACAAGGACAGCACAAAAAGATTTCAGGTAAATTCACCTTTAGGCCAATTGTAAATCATATGGAAAGCTAGCAAAGCTGTGAATGAGGACTTTGTCTGTTATTTACTGAATAAAATTAATTTTAAAATAAACATGCTGTGTTAAATAAACATTTATTTTTACACAGTTCTTTGAAGTCTACTGGCAACTTGCTGTTGAGCCTGGGGATGCAGGGATGAGATCTGCAGAGGTGGCACACTGTTGATGAATTAGCCAAAGGTAGTTAGCACAAGTGCAGTGCTGTAGGTTTTATGAAATGGAACAAAAGTTCCATTGGTGATGGTCCAAGTGACCATAAACATTCAAAAGCTGCTTGTAAAAACCAACCAACACACAGAGCAAGAACACAAGCCTCTGGACAGGGACACGGTGTCAGCTAATGGATAACAATGTTATCTGCTCAGATCACACTACTATAGTGACAGCACTTTGGAACAGATACATGTAACAAACACTAGGGATCAAACACTTATACCTGTTCTTAACTGCCTCATAAAACCTAATTTCACTGTCCATGCACTGTGCTTGGCATTGTATGTCTGAACCATATGCAAAAGTAGGTTATTGTTGTCTCTCCAAGCACTGCCCAGTGCCCAATGCCTTTTGTCTTGTCACATTTAGCTGATTCCCTGCTACCTCAGAGATCTCTTCCTCACTATTTTTGAATACAATCCCAGAACTCTAAGAGTCATTCAATGAAGAATTGTTTATTTAGGCTCAAGAGTAATGACAGCATGAGAACAGGTGACTTTAGAGTAAATTACAGGTTTAAACAAGAAGAATATTTCCACCCATTAAAGTAGAAGGCTTCTGAGAAAAACTTCAAATACGAGCAGTAAACAAAAAAGAAGGGAAAAAAAAAGCTTAACCACATTTAAAAAGGAATCTGGCCCTATTTTTAAAGTGATTTTGATACAGTTGCCATTTACAGTAAGGTAGCAGAATAAATGTAAACATATCTCTTCCTTCCAACATCTCCAGGTCAAATGTTCCCTTGTCCTTCATTTAACTTTAAGCAGGGTGAAGCAGCCACACAGGCTCATCAATAAGCACTCCACTAGAGCTGAGTAAACTGAAGAAATAAAAGTCCACCACAGCTGTTCCACCAATGAAACAAATTTCAGTAACATGCTCACATTCCCTAAGTGCTGGACTAGAGTAGACTGTCTTGGCTACACCGGTGTGTCTCAGATGGCTTTCAATATTTGCCTGTGAAAAACTGGATGGAGCTCAGACCTGACAGCTGGAATCAGTCTCCCATCCAGAGGCACTGATCGTCAAGGGGGACTACAACCACCCTACTACACTGGAGGAGGAACACAGCAGGGCATAAGCGTTCCAGGAAGTTCCTGGAGAGAATCAGGAACTACTTCCTGACCCAAGCAATAGAGGAGGAATGAGGGGAGATGCCCCTGGACCTGATGCTCCCAAACAAGGAAGGGCTCACTGGTGATGTGAACGGTGAAGGCTGAAGGCAGCCCTGGCCACAGTGACCATGACATGGTGGAGTTCAAGATCCAGAATTCACCGACCAGAGCAAAGTGCAAGCTCACAACACAAAACTCTGGGAGAGCAGATGTGACCACTTGGGTGATCTGGAGGAATCCCATGGGATGACGCCCTGGAGGGAAGAGTGACTCAAAAAAGCTAGCTCATGAGCAAGGATTGCCTCTTCCAGGTGCAAAAGCACTCCATCCCAACAAGCACAAATTCAGGCAAAAAATGCCAACAGGCCTGCATGTTTGAACAGAGCTCCTAGCACAGAAAGGGAAGTACATGGAGGCAGAAGCCTCCATGGACAGGTAGCCTGAGAGGAACATAGAGGCATTGTCCAAGCACGTAGACACATGGCTAGGAAAGCCAGAGACTACCTGGAATCACAACTGGCACAGCATGTCAAAAGTGAGAAGGGTTTCTCTGAGAACAGAAGTGGCTCAAAGAAGACAGAAAATGTGGGTCGACTGCTGGGTGACACAAGTTCTTCACATTAGTCATTACATGCAAGACCAGCCTTTAGGAACTCTAGATCCTGGAGACCTTGGGGAATTCTGCAGCAAGGAAGAAAACATTTGCCTTCTACTCAGCTTTGGTAAGGGTACACTTGGAGTCCTGTGTTGAGTTCTAAGCGCCCCAGTCCACTAGAGACATTAACATATTGGAGAGGATCCAGCAGAGGTCCATAAAGATGGTGAAGGGGATGGACTATTTCCCACAGGAGGAGAGGCTGACAGAGATGCTCAGCCTGGAGAGGAGAAGGCTTCCAGCAATCTCATGAATGAGCACAAATAGTTGAAGGGAGGAAGTGGAGAGGACAGAGCCAGGTTTCTTTCAGTGTTTCTCAGTCACAGGCCCAGAGGTGAACAGCACAAACTGAAACATGGGAGGTTCCCTCTGAACACAAGGAAACAATTTTTTTACCATGAGGCTGACACAGCACTGAAGCAGGTTACCCAGAGGGGTTGTAGAGGCTCCATCCTTAAAGAATTTCAAAAATAGTCTGGACCTAGTGCTGAGCTACTTGCTAGAGATGACCCTGCTTTGCATGGAGGGGGTTAAGGTGTACTCCAGAGATCTCTTCCAAGTTCAGCTATTCTGTGTTTTCCCTTAAACATAAGCCAATTAAAATGTGTGGATAGAACCCTGTGGTCTTGGCTGCCTCACTGCCAGATCATTCATCACATACATGATTATGGGTGGGTGGACAGGGAACAATGAATGGAAAGTTCTTGACACTAGACTACATCTCATTTCAGATGTTCAGAAGTGAAATGAGAATAGGATTGTCAGGTTCCCTCTGAGGGAGGGGCCTGAGAAAAGACGTTAAACGGGAGAGAAAAGTGTAAAGAAAAGCAATAAGGAAGAGATTCACCTGCCCAGTTCCACTCACATTGCAGAAATTGCACCTGAAGAACTGTGCAGTGGAATACTGAGCAACTTAGGAGGGAAGATCTCTCCACAGTGATTATTTTTATTGCCTAGTGAAAAAAATAATTACTATATAAGCCTATAATCTCACGTTGTTATTTCCAGGAGGGATGGCAGATACAGAGAAACAATCATGCTTTGAAACTCTCATTCTGCCCCTGGGTATTTCTATTTCCAGAAGAAAAACAGCAAAATGAAATCATATAGCATATTGCAAGCAAAGCTGATTTACAGTGATTAAACATGATTCACATCTCTCTCACCTTCCTAATAAAATATAATTGGAAAAAGAATACTATGGCCTAAATTTTGCTGTTGCTCATATTTTACATCTGTAATTTTGGCCAAAATGGATGGACTGAATAAAGCAGACACTAACTGGCCTCCGGCTACAAGAAGCTAAAGAACAGCTCCAAAGACAGGCATTATAAACTTTGTTTCCACCTGAACCCTGCCTCTGCGTCCAGTCAGGGAGCTGCTTACATTCACGAGCCCCTTTATCCCTCTTCAAAATTGCCTAAGATAGGCTGCCCACAGCACTCAGGACTTCAGCCCACAGATAGCAATAATAATTGTTCCCAGGACATGGAGCTTTTCCTGGCATTGCCTCAGTCCAGTCACTATAAATAGTGTATCGAAGGTCAAGTCAGGAGGAAAGAGAAAAAAAATTCCCTGGCAATCTAAATAGGCAAAAGCCACTTCCTTTTATTCAAGCAGTTACAGTGAGCCTAGGGCTGTCTTTGCACACACAGACAGAAACCATGTCTCATTTGTTTCTGAATGATCTTTCCTTGCATTCCTCTTTTACTGCAGATCATGGCATCAGATCCACCTGCTATGGTCCTACAGCCTCTGCAGATGACTGTGCTCACTGGAGACGGTCGTAACAAATGCTCAGACTGCAGCAGGCCCACTGTCACTAGGACTAGTATGTTTTCCTTTAGTGAACACTACCACCTCAGGACCACCCCTGAACAAGAGCAGCTTCTCCAGAGACACCTCCACTGTGTTCCTACAGAACAACTTCACACAAAACACCAACACCAGCTAAGCCCACAGGCCTTGTCACTGGTGATAGTACGACTCACCATCCCCCAGCACCAAGACTTTCCAAGAAAACACGGATCCAGCTCTGATTGATTCACAATATCCAATGCAAGGACAGAGGGCTGCAGAGCAGGCACCTCAGGGGCAGAGCAAGCTGCCACTTCCCATCAAGCCAAGCCTACTATGAAAGGAGAAGGCAGGGATTGGAGTGCGCAAGCGCTTCTCCCTCAGCCTGTCTCAGTCATTTTTCATATCTTGGCACAGTGTCAGAACGCCACAACAGTTCAGCTGGGCACAGCTCATCTCAGACACTGACCCAGTTTTCCTCAGCTCCCCCTGCAACGCTCGCCCCTGTGCTGCCTGTGTTTGCCTGACTGCTCACTGGAGACGAGTTCCCCCCGGGAGACCAGAGGAGCAGCTTCTGACAGACTTCCAGCAGTAACAAACAGCAAAACCAGCAGAGAAAAGAGCTGGAATCATGGAATGGCAGTGGGGAGAGGGGTACAGAAAATGAAAATGAACAGAGGACAGACCAAGAAGCAAAGAAATAGAGAAAGAGGCATTCAAAAGCTCACCTGGACAGTAAGGGCAGAGAGGAAATATTTGGAGAACTACACAAAATGCAGCAAGGGGAGGAGGACCAAGAAAGGCAGTTGGCAACTTCAACAGAGCTTTAGGTACATCCTAAAAGCAGTGACTTTAGGGAATGTGATACAGGGGACACTGACTTTCCACATACAGATGTGACTTGGAACTGAACTGAGACACAGGAAGACATTTAGAAGAGCACAAAATTGCTCTCTTCTTGACTGAGACAAGTGATCTGCTTATTATATAGGAGTTCTGCTCCCAGGTGTCCTGTGGGGCAGCAAGAATAATACTGGAAGTGAGAGTACTGAAAATGAACAGTGTCAAAGGTGGCACTGGAGTCAAACTGGGAAGGATGAATGGACACAGATGATTGTGAGGCCTAGAAAAAACTGGATGTGCTGAGCTACAGAGGTCCTCAAATGGGAAGGACTAGAGGCAAAGAGATGGAGTTTGGCACTTAGAGGGCAGGATGATGGAGAGGAGTTAGCAACAGATAATATTGTAGAATCATGATGTAGATGTTTAGACATGATATTTCTCAAAATGCTAGAAAGCATAATCAGCATGCAGAAAACACGCCAGAAAATAAAAATTGTAGCGTCTTTTGGGTAAAGCACTTCTCCCCCCCTCCTCCCCCATAAATGTATCAATGGCTAGCTTATGGTGGTAGTAAATTCCTCCTGGGCCAGGCTGTTCCACAGTGACTGCTGCTGTGCATCTTGCTTTGAATAAGGTGGGATCAGCCAGCAATAGGAGCAAGGCAGTGATGCAATAGGGCTCTGGGTTGATCTAGAGTTCCACAGTTACTACAACTGTTTGGGTGGGGAAGAGAGAGTGGAAAATGAAAGAAACATAAGGAGAGAAAAGTGTGTCTTTTGAGTCTTAACGAAGAGCATCAAATCAACTGAGATAAAATAAATGAAGTGACTAAGAACTCTTTCCTGCTTAATGTTGATAGGAGATCAGTTGAGTAAGGGATTTTTTAGGTAAAAGAGGTGGAGCTGAAGCAATTACTGGCTAATTATATGTGGGAGAACTGCCAGGGAATGGGTTGTGTGAGGAAAAAAAAGGCAAAAACATGAGAGGAAAGATCTGGGCAGGGTAGGACAGAATATGAGTAGACAGCAAGCACTTGATACAAGAAAAGATGGAAATTGCTTGAAAAGCACCAAAATATATGTGCAAGTAGCAGAAGAAGGCTGGAGAAGCTGATGAAAGGAGCAATATGGAAGAAAAAAAATTTGAAAAAGGTAATCTAGATCAAGGCACCAAACATTGTCAACTGTGAGTTTACCTTGACACTAAAGCTCTTACCCAGGTGAGGCTAAGGCACTGGGTTTGCTCATTTTGAAGCAGAGCAGGCAGAGGGGCAGGAGCTTATGGCTGTCATCAGCCACCTAATGGGAGGATACGGAGAAGGTGTAGGTGGCAGAACATGAGATAACAGACAAGAGTTGTAATAACTTCTTACTACATCTTACTAGAATCTTCTACATAGGAAAAAGTAATTTGAAAACATGGGTGTTTTCAAATATTGGAACAGTAGCCCAGGGACATTGTGTAATCTTCATCTTCAGTAATAACTAAAACTAGACTAGAACAGGCCTTGAGTGACCTAACCCAATTTGGTCCTGCTTTGAGCATGGGGTTGTAACAGATGACTTTCACAAGTCCCTGCAATGTAAATGATCCTGTGGTATTAAAGGAAACACCCTTTAAGTGATTAGAATTTATGAAGAGCTTATTGTGCTCTTTTTTCCCTTTGCTACTAGTATGTGCATATTTTTAGCAGACTATTGAATCTTTTACTTTAATATAAATCTTAACATTCTCTTAGCCTCACACACTGGAAAAGGTTTATCCAAGCTGGTGAGAAAGGGCATTTTTTAGTAACACAAAAATAATCATGCAATATTCTTCCCAAAGGAGACCTCCAACAGCTCCGTGCACAGCTGCTTGCTCCTTAGTTATCAGTAATACAGATGTGATTCCTTCTGCAATCAAAAGGAATTGCATACAGCCAAAGGACATGGGCAATTTTATGGAATCCTTACAGCTACTACAGATGACAGGCAGACCTTCTGCTTGCTAAACCTTCTTAGAAACAAACATACAGAGTAAGAAGAGAGGAGAAGCAGCCATGTGGATGGCTAACCTTGGTAAATACCTAAATTACCACCCAGCCACCCTCTTACACTCCTTCCTCAGCAAGACATAGGGAGAAAACTGGATGAGAAAGCTTGTGGGCAGAGGTAAAGAAGTTATAAAGACAGGGAGCTTGTTTACCAATTACTATCGCAGGCAAAACAGACTTGGCTTGGGGAAATTTAATTTATTGCTGATTAACATAGATTTGGGTAATGAAAAAACAAAAACAAACATTAAACCAACGTCTTTCCTCCTCCCTCTCCCAAGTTCAGCTTAATGCTTCTCACTCCAAACTTGTTCCCTCCTCCTCTTTCTGGCTGGAGTTTTCTGCCTCTGGTTGTGTATGTTTGTACAGAGGTGCCACACACAGAGCTAATCAGCTCAGCTCTGTCCAGAGCTCTGTCATCCTTTGTTTGGAAGTCAGCTTAGCACTTTATCAGGCAGTCATTCCTCTTCTCATTTTTGTCTACATTGTCATTTTTGAAATATTTTTTTAAATGTCCCAGTCATAAATTCTAAATATTATTTTCAAAAGCACCTGGTAATTTAAATCCTGTATGATTTTGCAAGGCAAAGCACCCCCTGTGCATACATCTACGGAAAGAAAAGGAACCAAGGTCCCGACCTTCTTTTTTCCTCTGTAATCTGCCATTCTCTTCTCTGACTGTTCAGCATGACAAGTCTACTCAGATAAAGTCAAAAGTGAATCCCATGCAGATTGCACCCCACAGCACCCAAAGGGCTTGCTAAAGGTTGCTGTTTCACTCTTCTATTTAGCTGGAGAAATCTGCCATATAGTAACACAGAGCAGGCAGTCTTATAAAAGGAAATAAAGTACCCTAAATCATGATAGGGGGCAGGGGGAAAAAAAGGGCTTTCTATCTATCTGCCCAGAATGGCTCTTGGCAGATTTGTTGTTCTAAATAAAGAGTTAACAGCTGGTCCAGGAAGGACTTCACAGGCTTGCATATGGTGAGGGGGAAGGCAATGCCCACACACTCTTCTACCAAAGTGTAAGAAGGAAACTTGCTTCTCCTTCTTTATCCTTGGTTGATTCTTCAGTCTTATTGAGAACACCTCTCTGCATTATCATCAGTAGAAATCTGCCCTTGAGCTACTGCTTTTGTTCTGTGTTTCATCTAGAACACAGTGGCAGCTCTGTACCATGGTGTATGTCTGTTCTTAGGAAGGGAGAACACATGTACAGAGGAGAAGGGCTGGAGAGGATTCCACACAGAGAAACACCAAGCAAGGGGACACAAGCTGAATGTGGCTTCACTCAGACAGGACAGCAACATGTGGTTAGCAGGAGAAGACATCAGGAAGGATGATCAAGCCAGAGGAGCTTACAAGAAACATGAAAAGAATACCCTTTAACGTTATGATTCATATTTGGTTGTCATTAACTGTTCTAGGCTGCTCATGGAATCTCAGGAAGTAAATGATAGGAACTGACTTTTGTAGCTTGATAGACTGCCATTATTTCAGTTATTCCTAATAATATTAACCATTTTCATCTATATCCAGCTTCTATGACAATGTAGCTGTAAGGAAGTGTCAGCTTTCACTGAATACTACGAAAAATGGAAGACAGATTTTTTAAAAAAATCCTTATTTTTATTTGGCAAGCCAAATTTCTTTCCTTTTATTTTTTTTAACTTCTTAAGACTACTATCTCAAACTAAATTATTGACTGTCAGTTTATTCAGACTGTGAACTAGTCATGCTACTGATGCAGACAACAAATTTAGCGCCATACAGAGCTGCTCTGTGCCAGAGCTTACTGTCTCTGGAGCAGCACTAAATAAATGTAACTACATGTCTTTCAGAATGAGTAGGATAAAAAGGCACACATATTTTAATTATTCTCAAAGTTTAAACAAATGAAAAGCACTTACCAATTTTAATTGTTTTTTAGGTCTCCAGCACAATGACCTGTATTTTAATAAAGCTATTTTGCATGACCCAAATCACTTAATGAAGCAGGAACTTAAGGTAACACATTGACATCCATTAATTATTTGTTGCATTTGCACTCGGTGTTAACCAGAATATTTGTACATTCCATGTCCAAGCTGAATGCTTGTTTGAACAAATCCAACTTTTAAATTTTGTCTGCAGCAAAAACTGAGTTTCACATGACATTTATTTTTTAGACTACTGCTGTAGTGCAGCAACATTTCTCACTGCTGAGAGGTTTTGAGTAGATGCGTATTAAAACAAAGGAAGCAACAGAAGAACATCATACCCAAATTATATAATCAACATAAGCAGTTTGCTCTAATGGACTGTCCTAAGCTTGAGATAGGAACACAGTCATGACATTAGACTGGGTGTTCAGGCTTGGCCAGATTTTAGCCCAATACTTCCTCCTACAAACATCTCACAGCAATACCACTGGCCCTGGTGCAGAGAGTGCATTATTGGTAATGATGATACCACTATGACTGCTTTTTCTGGTCAGTAGAGCCACATTTTCTCTGTCCCATGGCCAGGCTGCTGCCATTTCCCCTTTTTTCACTTTATTACTACACACTAGCAAAAGGGCCAGAAATAACTAGGACAAGAGGGTGTATTAGCTCTGGGCTCAGCTCTCCTCCACGTGGCATCTTTCTTCTAATGCTGTTGCCTCTTCTAGAGAAGTAGCATCATGGTAGATCTGGCTAGTGACAGCTCCTGCTAGTTCTCTGTAAGTACCCCGAGAGGCTGTCTCTGGTGGCAGCTGTGGGGATGTAACCAGGACCAGATGTTACTCTAAACCACCTCTTATCATTGACAGGGGTGAGGAGACGACACACTCCAAGGAAAAGGGCATTCCTTTTTGTTGGGAGAAGGAAGACATGTCGGAAAGAGCCAATCGGATCGGTATTTCTTTATTGTCACTTCCCATGTAAATAATCAGTCTTACACATTTTGTTGTTAATATCATTGCTGTTACTCTTCATTTTGTTATCTCATTGCTGTTTTCAGTATATTGTTCTTATCTTAACCAATGATCTTTCCCTTTTGTGCTTTCAGTTGGAGGGGAGCGAGTGGTAACATGGTTCCATTTAGGAATGGAACACCATTCCTAAACCATAAGTGGTCACTCCAACTCCAGTCTGAGGAGCCAAATGTGTGAGAACGGGCTGCTACAAGGCGATCTGTGTGAGAAAGGATTTACTCTCCCAGCTCTGTGAAATTTTGGCTAGGGCCAAATATTGCTACACAAGAACCAATGAAAGAAGGGCTGCCTAAGGGGGAAAGGAAAAAAGTTCTCTCACCTTGGCAGGCTCGTTCCTCATCCACAGGCTGGTAGCCAGCCTTGCAGGTACACCGTCCAATGGCCACCATCCACTCCCCTTCCCCATTGCAGTGCAGCCGAACACTCGAGGACCCCGTCGTGCTCGTCTCCTCTGCGTTGGGTACGCATGTCCCCGGGGACTCCACCAGTGAGGTCCTCTCCCCGCCAGCAAACGTTTCAGGAAAGGAAGCAAATCCTTTCACCACAGCTGGGCACTTGTAGAAGAAGACTTGGACTGCCACCAAGGACATGCAGGCTCCTGAATCCTGGAAGGCCAGGTAGAAGCCGTGCTTGGTGAGTGGCCCAAAGCTACGCACTTTAACATTCATCTTGACCACCTTCCCAGTGCTGTCCACCTGGGAAAAGCTTTCATCAGCTGCAATAGTATCCACTTTGGTCCAGGGGCCCTCACGCCACTCTGGCATGTCCTGAGAGGCCGTGTCAGCCTCTGACTGGTGGTAGTAGAGGGTGAAAGTCTCCTTGCAGGATGAGGCCACGGTGCGCATGCTGGCACAGTCCCTCACGGAGAAACGGAGGCGCACGTGTGCCCGGTGGGCTCCGCGCCGCTCGATGAAGTGGGTGCGCAGCCAGTTGTTCTGACCTGGCTCAGCCACGTTGCACACTTGGAAGGTTCGGATCAGGCGCTTCTTGTCATCCAGGACACTTACCTCATCCCACTACAAGGGATGTAGAGGAGAAAAAAGAAACGGTAAAAAAAATGGATTCAGTATTCAACTGCACCAAAAATACAGGACAGGTCTTTGTCCTCCCCTCCCCCTTGCGATGTCTATGACAATATTTGAACTTGTCGATGCCATGTGCAGCAGAGCATTCCAGACAGAGTATGACCCTGTAAAGAAGAGCAGTCAAAGCTCTGAAGTAAGAACTGTTGTGACAGAAAACATAAATCATGCAAACTTGGTCACACAACATTGAGAATCTTAAAATGTGAGAGTCACACGTTCTTCCTATTTTCCCATCTCTTATCCCGAGAGACAAAACAAGGGACACAAACAAATAAGAGAGGGCAATAAGGCAGTGTTCTCTGGAAAACACATTAAAGCAGAAGTCCCTTTACCCAGCTTTACCACAGCGGGAGCTGTGCTCTGACATTGCCTATGCACATAAACCACTCAGCATGGCCACTACAGGAGCAGGTCCAGATCTGGTTTGTGCATGAAGGAAGGCATAAAGGCAGGGATAAGGAGGGGTGGAAGCAGGTTTCTGTACAAAGCTGTAAAACAAAACCCTCCTCACCCTCCCAGGAAGCTCTACAGAATAGGTACAAAGCCCTGGGTATGACAGAGGACGTGCACAGTGAGATAAAAGAGAAGGAACCTGCTCAAGCATTTTTCTGAAGATCTGAAAACTCCTCACAATAGAATCTGCATTAAGATCATTTGCCAAGAAGAAACAACAGCAAGCTATAGTCATCCATGACTTTCTCCAGTGCGAAACAGAAGCACCCATTTGCAGACCAGGACATCTTTTTAGGCAAGTTTTCATCCTCCTTTCAGCCTCCCAGTTTAGCAATGTCACCAGATGATGGAAGAGCTTAGTACAGGCTTCAGACTACTGTCCACACATGCTTTCTCACATGGGTACAAATAATGTCCCAACAAAAAGTGCAAAGTTGATCAAGAGAGTTTTCAGAGCCTCGGGAGGAATGTTAAAAAATTCAGGAGCATGGGTAGTGTTTTTCTCAATCTTTTCAGTAGCAGTAAAGCACTTTAAGAGAAACAAATGATGCCAAGGCATCAATACTGGCTTCAGGACTGGTGCTTCTGCCAAAACGCTTGGGTTTGTAACCACTGAAGAATCTCTGAGACACAGGCTGTGCTGGGACGTGATAGGATCCACTGCTCTGATGGAAGAAGTGTATCTTTGCTCATAAACTGGAGGGACTTCACTGATTAAATCACAATTAGATTTAATCTCTAATTGATGGAGGAAGGGCATACCTTCTGCACAGCAGGACACCTAAACCAGGGGTTGGCATGGCATAGACTTAGGATGGTGGTGCTAGTTGGGATCCTGCATGTTGCTCCTGGGAGCATGGAGGGCTCAGGAGCCCAACTGAAATGGAGCATTGGACAATCATTCATGCCACAGAACTTAACAATAACAAGTGCCAGATCCTGCACCTGGGATGGAGTAACTGCAGGCACGAGTGCAAACAGTGACAGCAGTGTCTGGGGAGCGCCCTGCAGGAGGGCCCTGGGGTGCTGGTGGCAGCAGCCCAGTGAGAGTCAGCAGGGTGTGCCCGGGCAGGCCAGAGGGTGAAACCCTGTCCTGGGGGCACCAAACAGGGCAGCACAGCCGGGCATGGAGGGATCATCCACTGTGCTCAGCACTGGTGCAGCCTCACCCAGAGGGCCGGGAGCAGTTCTGGGCTGGAAGTCTTGGAATGTGTGCAGAGGAGGGAAACAAAGCCGGTGGAAGTGCTGGAAGGTGTGTCCTGGGAGAAGTGGCTGAGGGCTCTTCTGAGGATTTGTCCAGTTTGGAGAAAGGAGAGGCTGAGGGATGAGCCCCTTGCTCTCTGCAGCTCCCTGAGGAAGGGAAATGGAGAGGGAGGTGCTGATCCCTTCTCCCTCAGATCCATGATAGGATGCATGGGAATGGTTCAAATCTGCCTCAGGGGAAGCTCAGAATTGACATCAGAAACATTTCTTTACCTCGAGGGTGGTCAGACACTGGGACAGGCTTCCTAGACAGGTGGTCAACAGCCCAAGCCTGTCAGTGTGGAAGAGACATTTGAGAATGTCCTTTGTAACATGCTTCAAATTTTGGTCAGCCTTAAAGTGGTTAGGCAGCTGGACGAGGTGATTGTTGTACATACCTTCCAACTGATCTATTCTATTCTATTCTATTCTATTCTATTCTATTCTATTCTATTCTATTCTATTCTATTCTATTCTATTCTATTCTATTCTATTCTATTCTATTCTATTCTATTCTATTCTATTCTATTCTATTCTATTCTATTCTATTCTATTCTATTCTATTCTATTCTATTCCATTCCATTCTATTCCATTCCATTCCTATTCTATTCCATTCCATTCTATTCCATTCCATTCCTATTCTATACTGTATCTGCATGGAGGCTAAGGAGGTAGCAGTAGCATCCCACTCAGCATCCCTGTCTCTTAACAACCTGGCTTTGCACAACACACTGTGTTCAAATTGTTCATATGTACAAAATCTATAAACCAAGTCTCACTGCTTCCAATTTCCCTTTCTTCATCACATGCATGCACATCTTCCCAGCAGAGGTACAGTAAAGAAGAGGAAATGCTTACCCCATCAGAAGGGTGTGAAGTCCAGCCAATCTCTGAAGTCTCTTGAGTTGTATCCAGAAGTATTTCTGTTTGTATTAAAAAAAAAAAATAAAGTATTTTGTGCTATTCCAAGTCAGACTAAAATCTTATCTTTCCTTACAAGATTGTCTTGTAGAGGGCTTCTGTACACCAAAAATAAACATTCATGTTTTGAGATTAAATATGACAGGTTATGTCCATACTAATAAATTAAGAAAGGCCAAGACAAGGGCAGAGGCACTGGGCACATAATCACGCTAACTCATGATTCTCAAGTTGCTTGGCAATATTCTCACCAGACTTTCCCAGGCAAAGTGTAAGCACACTGACAGCATGAAGCAGAGTTGTTATAACAAGCAGTTCAGATGAGGCCACTCTCTATGTGGAAAGGAAGGGGTGAGACACCAGATGAGCTCCATGAATGCACACCAGTCCCATGAGAACTATGGCTGCCCATTTTATTTGCACATGTAAGTAAGGACGTGAGGCCTAGACATGTTTGTTCCCAGTTCTGGAACCAAATTTCTTTGGAAGTTCAAGACTATGAGCCAGCTGATCCTATAATGGATTCACTTTGTTCTGGAGCTGAGCATTACATTGCAAGCCTGTATAGGAATCCCGGTGTAAAATAATCTCTTGCATTACCCTGCTCAAGAGTAGGGTACATGAAGAACTTCACAGGCCCAGTTTATTCCCACAACTAGTCTGCATTTCCATTGTTACTGAATCTACCACTGGAGACAGATACCAGCCTTGACTGCTCTTGGACACGTTATTCTCTGCTTGGGAACAAAGAAAACACAGAAGAGATTTTGACAGTACGAACTATAAACATCTTGTTCTCCAAAAGAGAATGTCAGGATCTGAGACCACCCTGGTATGCAAGCATGTGCTCCTCACTCTATATATTTAGGACACAGAATAAGAAAATGACTCAGTTGAATAGGTATTTACATGTGTTGATATATACTATATAAATCAACTGGCTTTTCTTAAATTCTGGGAAGCTTTATTTGCTTATTTTGATTTTCATATTTCTATCTTATTGCTTTAAAAAAAAAACTAAAAAAACAGATTAAAAAAAACAACCCAAAACCTAACAGCAACAGCCAGCTTACTTACAAATAAGATTCATGATCCGTTATTAAACCTTGCGAAGGTTTAATAAAATGATTGTTCCATGTTTTATGCAGGAGAGAGATCCTCAGTGTTTTTTATTTCCAGTTTATGGATTACTTATGTCACTATCCCTTATCAATACACCTGGGGATTCACTCCACATTAATCATTGGAAAGGAAAGAGTAGGCTCATCCTAATGCAGACATGATCAAGTGAGCAAGTTTATACAGACCTCAGCCTTCATCGATGCTCCTGAACTATATTCTCTATATTCCTACAGGACATTTTATACTTTTTACACCCCCTCCCGAGTATGCAGCTCCTTGATTCAAAAGCAGTGCAAAATACCTGTGTTGGCTTGCCAAAACTGGAAAGAACTACCGGTCACAGCTAAAGTACAACCTCACTGAAGTTATGTAACAGACCTCAGGAAATGCTGAGCTGCCGAGTTCTCAAGGATGGCTCAGCTCAGACAGCCCCTCTGAGCAGCACAACATCTGCAAAAGGCCTATGCCTCCCTGAGGCACAGTCTTCCCTAGCCTGTCCTGGCAGCAGAGGAGCTTGGCATTACCCCATGCCCATTACCTTCTCAATTGCACAGTCTGGCACTGGGATTGCACTGTGTCATGTCATTACTTTGCCACTGGGATCCCAGACACGGCCTTGATATGCTGAAATAATATACAAGGCCGTTTTTCAGCACAGAAAGAACTTTTTTCCTAATCAGATCAGAGTCTCCTGTTTACCAAAGTATAATGCTTCTACCCCATGGAAACTGTAGAAGAAAGTAAAATAGTGAAAAGTTAATCAGTTAATCAGAAAGCCATACAGAATATGAGAAAGAATGGAGAAAGAAAATAGAGAAGACTTGCTCAGTAGACCACGCTCTGCCATGTCAAGCATATTCTCCAGACAACTTCTTACAAGTGAGAAAGGTAATATTTACCCAACACATAAGTATTTTACAAGCAGACAGAAACAGGCAGCCTGAAGCAGACAGAACTGTCCCTTTCACAGTGAATACTTTAAGTCAGAAACCACTAGAAAAATAACAAAAGTATACAAGTGAATAAATTTTATTTTGCAACCTACAGCCAAAAGTCCCTCACTATTTTATTCTTTCTCCCTCTCCTGCTGGCTGTATGCCTTGAATCACATCCCCAGTCACACTAGCTACATGCACACTCATAAATCTAACAAGCTGTTAAACTGCTCTCTAGCTCAGAGGACATCAGGCACAGAATGGTTCATGTTCCCATGGCTAGAAACTCCAGCCCCGCAGGAGTGCACGGCTGCATCCAAACCACCTCCCAGGAATGATCCTAACCTCTGACCTATGTGTAGGCACTGTCTGTGATAAGATTATTTGGCATGGGCCAAACAAACCCCTGGCTTTGCTCATAATTTAACAGTATGAATGACTACATGTGTACAGGTATAAGCCTTCACTCTGACATTTTATTGGCACTGATGACTGATGTAGCATTCCACATCCTCACTGTGCTGGGCCAGACCAGTATTCTGCTACTCTTCAGTGCAGGTAGAAATGATCTGTTCAGCTTAATTTACCACTCTGGAAGAAAAATGGCTTACACCCTTTCAACATTGCTAAAATCAAGCGTCTTGCAGGATCAGGTTAGACCGAGGCTCAGTCCAGCCCGTGCTGCTGCTAGAGGCAACACTGATTGAGGTATCTCAGGCTATTCCACTCTGCATTAAAAATGAAGAACAGGTAAGATATCTGAGCAATGTAGAGGCTTTCAAACAAGTGAAATTATGACAATTCTATAACTGTTCTTTCACTCTGGCTTTAATCTCAGTTTTGAAGAATGATATTCCAATTTCATATTACAAGTGTTATTTTAGTTCAAGGAAGATAAAAATAACTATGAGAGATTCTCCTGTATTTCTCTTCCCTAAACTTAAAAGAAAAAAACATCACTTTTTATAGAAGAGTCAAAATGGGTTCATTACACTCTGCAAAATCTAAACTCTCATTTGAGTATCCTCAGTTCTTGCAGGCCAGAAAGGGTGAAATAAAAATCCCAAATACTTCAGCTAGTACTATTCTATATTTACATCACAAACCAATCTCTTGGGCTACATTATGCTATAATGTCAACATCCAGAAGAACTGGGCAGAGGCTGGAAGCTGCTATTACAGATCAGGCACATTAATGATTTTCAGATTTTGGTCTGCCTGTACTTTCAAACAAGACTATTAAGCACTTGTGTTACAGACAAAATGATCCCCAAATGCAAGAGGATGACAATTCACCCAAGGAAAACTGACCCTTAGACAACCTCCATGGAGGCAGAGATAGCCTAACAGCTTTCTGGACTGAAGAACATTTGGCCCCAGTGTCTTAACAGTACAGTGGTGCAAGAGGGAATTAGACCACCAAACCACTGCAAACTACAGCCACAGAAAAGAGAGACGATCCTGAGAAGAGAGTAAAAGAATCCCTTTACCTGTGTGATCAGAATCTGGTACTAAAACTGTAGAACCACAGAATGAAACAAGCTGGAAGGGAGGTACAGAGCTCATCTTGATCACCATAACCCCTCAAGGCCAGGCTAAATTACCGTAGGTTGCTCCAAACCTTTTCCAGTTGAATTATGAATATATCCAAATGTACTCTGGTAGAAGGCAAAGGGCACTGTGGTAAAAGGTAACATTCAGAGAGTTTGCTTTGCTATGGAGCTGAATGCCCCAAGCAGCAAAACTTGCTTGCTTAACAGACTTGAAAAGAACTGAAACATTTTTGAGCTTATTCTGCCTTCTATGATCATGCCTTGAACAAGCAGGAAGAGTGTGAATGCTCTCTAAGAAGGCTGGGAAGAGAAAGCATTCCTTGGGCTTGTGCAAAAATAATGTCAGGAGTTGTCAAATCCAGTAACCTCACACAAGCCAGGCTGCTGCAGCTCCGTGGCCTCAGGTACAACCAATAGCAGGGTTAAGTGGGTATTCCCAACAGGCACACACACAAACACATGCAGGCACTGCACATTATGAATGGCCAGCCACAAAGATCAACACAGACAGAAGCACACAGCAGCCATGCAAACAGAAACAGCACCACCAGCAGCCTCATCCTGCTCCCCTTGCTGGGTGGTCAGGATTAAGGTCTGTTAGTGGGCAATACATATGCATTTATATACAGTGTGGATCTCTGCTGTAACTGTCCTTAAAGATTTGGCCTCCTGACCTCTGGATCTGTGGTCTCTCCATCTGCTGGCACCTGCAGCGTGCAGCCCCACTCCTGGTGTGAGTAGTCAGACAGCCTCACTCACTGATACATCCCTTCACACACACACAGAGGCACACTATGGATCCTCTACTGACTGGTTTTAAGGGTGCAGCCCACCCAGCAGCTAGCCCTGGTGCTTACTCTCCTGGGTTGCTGTTCTATGGATCTCTCCATGAAGGGGTTGCTGACGCTCAGCCTACCCAGGAGCTGGCCCTGGGATTATCTTGTCTCCAGGTGCACTGAGGTACACAACAGACAATGCTCCCAAAGAACCCCCAGAATTTTTGGTGACCAGAATGGCTGACCTAGACCTCCTGATAGCTGACATCCCTCACTACTTAAACCCCTCCATCTGTCTCACTCACAGAGACACAAACATTCAAACTAGTGTCCCATTCCTCCTCCAGACTCCGCTCTTTCCCTGGCTTCCCAATGCACTAACTGCACCATCAAGCTAGTCTGGCTTGATATACAGATCACAGACTCACTAATAGAAGCCCAGTCACTCCAGCTGCTTGCGTCACAGATGCACAGATCCTATGACCTGTGGTCCACCTTGAGTTCCTAGCACCTGGTTTTCATCCATTCCACGATCTCCAGCTGCAGTGGTGCTGACTCATGGACCACTATGACCTGTGGTTCAACTCCAGTTGCTGGCATACAAACACACAAACACACACACACAAAACAAAGCCCCCTCACACAGGTAACTTGTGAAAAATGGAATTTAATAAGAAGATAGGATAGACTGTGGTGATCAGATGCCTGACAGCCATATTGACCTACAGCTGGTCTTTGTGACTGGCCCCTTATCTCTCTACTTTCTCACACTTAATGCTCCCTTTCCACACCCATGGCTACTCCCCCAAAACAACCCACAGTAAATTTTGCAGATTATCTTCCCTACATCCCATAATGAATCCCCTGCCCCTGTTGGCAATAATCTCCTTCAACCTGAAAGGCATTCCAGAGAGCACCTCCACTGATTTAACTTAATGGGTTCCATTCCTACCCCATGGACTGATCACACTCCTGTGGCAGCTCTGGGAGAAGCTGGGTCAGGGCATTTGTTTCTCTTTTAGGTCATTCCGATTCCCCTGCCTTTCACTGTTCCTCTGTGCTCCTTTGAGAATGGGGAGAGGACCCTTTTATCAGGGACCTTTTATCACTCATGTAAACAAATACATTTATGCATGGGGTCTATCATCTGGAGACAAAATACAGTGAAACCTTTGGGAAGCCTTAAATACAATAGAACTCCTTCCAAAACTAAACAGCAATTGTGGTGAAGTAAATAATATATCGATAGTTAATGGCAAATGGAACTGTAATAAGTATTCTGTTTTTCAAAAATGAGTTGATGAAACAAGTAAATAACCAAACAAAAATAACCAAAAAATCCTATTTGTTCATGACTATCCAACACAAAGGTTGCCATTATTTTCTTAAAAGAAAATATCTTGAAGTTTAGCTACGACTTAACATGAAAAAACAAGCTTCAGAGTTACAGAATATGCCTCCTAATATAAGAGAATATGTAAAAAAACAATCTGTATGAGACAAATGAGTTTGAATTTTTTCTTGTATAAAGCTATATTGTCAATCCTGCAATGAATGATCCTGTATTACTTCTGCAATGCTCCTTCTCGAATGAAATTAATTTTAGAAAAGCTATTTGGAATCAATGGGATACGTGTTTAGTAAGTTCCATGAAGTATAATGTAATATAACTGCTTGCTATGTCACAGCAAAATGCTGACACTATCAGAACATCAAAGTTGTCATCTGCAAGGAGGAATTCTCACACTCCAACCAGGAGTTATGTACCATCTGTGAAAGAGAGGAATGACAGCCAAATGGTGTAGGATATGGAAATACACAGCTTTTTGCAAGGTAACACAGTTTTTAAGCTTTATGAATGATTGTGTATTTTTCTCTTCCCCAGCCCCTTTCTTTTGTTAAAGCTCTAAGGAAACTGCCGGGATTAGCATGTTGCACTATTACTGATGTCAGAAAATGCAGACATTCAAGAAATTAAAATCAAAAAAGTTCCAACTTTGCATATGAAATCAAGTTAAATTACTATCTACAACTTTCCTAGTGATACAATATGGTATCTACTCTTCCACAGCTTTCTAAGAAGTTCATTATCCAAACACCCACTATTAAGTCTAGAACTTGGGTCCAACTGCCACTGCCATCAAGCCAACTACTTTTGAGGACAGCACAGTTTGACTTTTAATGGCCATCTACGTTTTCCCACATGCTTTTTTTCACAGACCCTAAACAGTGAGCTGATGTCTTCCAAAGTTTTACCAAAGCATATGCCGAAAGTCCCAGAGACCCTACATTAGAGGAATGCCATTCCTTTTCTATGAAGCTTTAATTAGCTTTGAAAATAAACAGTGTTAGTTGCAGCATGAATAGTCTCTCCTGTCCTATTGGCCTCCAAGCAGCAGTTTGGGAATGGATTGAACACAGGACATGGTACAAACCTGGGAACAGGGATGTTCCTAGCACAGGAACTACACAGGAATCTATTATGGAAGAACACTAATCAAACAGAGTTGCTAAGATTGACCAAAGTGATAAACTCCTGTCTACTCCTCCTTTACAAACGGCCTGCACATCCACATCATTCACCTTCTGCATGTCTACAACAGGATATTCCTTTGCCCTGGGCTTTCCAAGCCTGTGCCAAAGTTTTTGACATGCAGGATTTAATACTTCATGTGAATCACAAGCAATCAAACTAAAAAGTTAATTTCACCTTTTTTTTCTCCCTGAAGTAAAATGACACTGATTTAAACCTTTCTTTGTATAAACTAAACTGCATATAATAAACCAAAATACAATGGTATTTTTCACTCTGAAGATTCCCCTCTGAGGAAGGTACATTTTCCTCCACTTCAAAGTCAAGCCAATTTGAGCAATCAGTACATTATTTTCAACAACCCAACACAACAACCAGATAGTAGAAAAGAAACAGTGGAAAAATGAAATAAGAACGTCTGACCTCACTACCTTTTTACTTCCAAATTCCCTTTTGCCAGAGACACTCTTAATGCAAAGAGGTTTTACCAAAGCAGAATAATTATTCTCTCTTTATCTTAAATTTCTGGAAGATACTTAGAAAGACTGTCCAGCTAATTTGCAAGCTTGAGAGCTTGTAAAATAAATGCAGGCACTTACATACAGAACACGATTCCTTTGGAACATATTTACTAAGTTCTGCAAAATGAACTGTGCTTGTGTTTACAGCTGTAAACATTTATAAATCCATCAAAGCAAAACCAATATTCCACATAAAATTATCTCAGTGCCCTAGCAAGAGCTATTTCATTAACAAGTTATCACTTGCTCTCACCTGTCTTTACTGCAGCCCATCAAGCATTCTTAAATTCTATGTTTCACAAACTTTTACAGAGGGGTTAACCTAAAATGTTAACTTCAATATTCAGTGATAAACTGTAATTACATACATGTATAGATTTTCAAAGAAATAAAATTACTGTATTTCTTTATGTAGTTTTGAGAAAAAGGAAAAATCCATTACTTCACCCAGCATGTAGCTCAAAAGTAATGCTCTCAAAACTAAATCATCAAAAACAATTGCAGAGCCACAAACACTGAGAAATGTGACCTTAATGAAAACTTCTGTGCAATTGTGTTTTCTTTTATAAAGCTAAATAACAAGTGTACAAATGTTTTCTGTTTGCAAAGCAGTCTTCCCTCAGGTTGCCATTCAGGCTATTTTTTGGAGTAAAAATCATGTCTGGAAAACTTTGCACAGACATGCTCATTCCTAGTGAAATCAGTGTGTCCAAATACTAGAGCTGTATTGAATAAATTCAGCCTAATGTCTCCTTTTTATGCATTAAAACCAATACCAACAAAATAATTTCAATTGCTTACAACAACTTCTTTACTTCTGAGTCATGAGGGAGTTTTAAGTCCCATTAGGTCCTGTAAAAGCATGTTGCCTTCTTTCTATCTAAGAGGCATTCTGCCAATTTGCTCTCTTCATAATGCATATAAAGATGGTCTGAATATTTTGACTACTTCCCTTCTCCTCTCTACAGCTTCTCCCTTTTTTCCTAATGATCAACATTAAGGTTTAGAAAATTTCAAACAAAGTTTGAACAACATTTAGTTTGAGGCAAATTTACATTCAGACTTTAACTCAAATGCCTGAAAAACACTAGGAAGAACTGACTGACTGATTTTCCCACTCGGTCAATTCTCTTTAGTTGGGAGGTGAAATGTATTTTAAACACCATCTAAAATTTCTAAGAAGCTCTACAAAAACTAAAGACCACAGTGGATATTCCCTGTATTTTTCAACTTAAATCTGAAACCTGAATTTCAAGTTTCTGCTATATATAATAATGAGTCAACAAACAAGCCACGGGCCTTTTTTCTTCCTTATGGACAACTCTGCACTAAAGCAAAGCTTTCTACATAGTTATCATCAGACTTTCCTCCCTTACCATATAATTTTTCTTTGACTTTTGACCACAACAAAAATACTTACCTCTGAGATGCAAATCAGCTTTGGAGTGCAAACTTAGGACCATGCTGTACAGTCACAATGAAGATGCTGACTCCCCTGACCCTGAACTGAGAGCTGAAGTTTGGTTCATGGACACCTTTACTGTTTCCTCTCCATAGGCAGAATTTTACTGTCCTATTTTAATCCAGGCAGGTCAACTATGTGACCTGTGAAGCTATATCACATAGTACTGTCTAAACTCCTTTGTCTCTACAAACTTTCAGGAGTGAGCACTGAATTAAAAAAGTGTTCACTTGTACAGTCATCACTCAGTTACTTCGTATTTGCAGAGGGAATCTACATTTTCCTCCCTTTTTATCTCAGTTTCTCTACCAGTTACTTGAGGAATTACATAGTAATTTGTAATGCAATTTTAAAATCAGTAATTCACAGAATTTCAGAAATTTGAGAATTTGTATTGTAATCATACATCAATTATTTAGTCTCTGAACTTCCCCCAAACACTTCATTCCCCTCCTGTTAAGAGAAGAGATGCTTCAACAAACTTTCCTCTTTTTATCAGATTTCACACCGTTTTTCTTTCCTTTCCTCTAGCTCTTTGCTTCCCTTAGATTCTGTCTCTCCCTCCTCTCCTCTTTCAGTGGCTTTCAGAAATGCAAGAGATGAACATCCATCACAGAGCAGTACAGTTCACTGAGCACATGTAGCCGCAAGGATATTCTTGGAACAAACAAGGGGACTGTTTACAGTACCTCTGCCCTTCTCTCACTCCTTTCCACATTTCTCATCTTATCTCCTGCTCTCATCGCCTTCCCTTATATCATCTATTCTTTCTTCAACCATTTTCTTGGCACCTCTTTTCCCCTACCTTTTCCCTACCCTGCCTTCAGTGCTTTCTCCCTCCTCTCTCTGCTGGCTGAATGTGAACTGCCTCTTCTTGTTAATGCAAAACATTCTCTCCATATCTATTATTCGAGGCAAGTTTTTCAGAAGCAAGACAAAAACTTTTTCAGCCCATTGGGTGCTGTCTTCTCCAACAGTATAAATGTCCAGAGATTGTTTCACAAAGCAAACATGGTGCAAGAACAGGAACACAAGAATCACATATACGCAAAAAATAAACAATGAGCTTATTCCTGGAGAAAAAATCTATTCAAGGCAGTCACTTCTGAAATACTTAGTAGTAATGTTCACTAATGATCCTTCATGAGAGGGTTTGCCTCTCCCACCAGAAACAATACCAATGACTTTTTAAATCCCAAGAGAAAGTGATCAACCATCAAACAGAAGGACATGTGCTTAGTGCTCATTTGGACTGGGATATAAGCATACTGGAGAGCACACTTCTTTTTTTAAACCTCTGCAGGAAACTCTTTAAAGTTGTTGCAAAACATCTGTTCTTACCTTCTAATGAGGTGACTAGATGAAACAAGAAGACCATCCAGAGCCAACCCATTCCCGACACTCTTCTTGCACTGATGCCAGCATTAGAATCCATGAAGATTCTCTGTAAATACCACCATCTTCAACAAGCACACACCACTCCCTTGAAATGGCCTGAGATTTCTTGGAGTGTTTTAATATCTTCCCAAATTAAAGCACAGAGGTCTTCACAGAGAAATACTGTTTTAAAAAAAAAACAGAAGGTAGAAACAGAAATCAGGTCACTCTAACACAAAACTGACAGTTTTTATACACCCATTCCATCATTTACTACTTCCAAAATATGGGTGAAAATGAGTAGCACAGACCCAGTATTTAACATGTACCCACCCCTCAAGACTTCAGTCAGTCACAGGTGCTTTGTGCACTGCCAGCACACACAGATTTTGAGACTTTCATGCCATCAGTTTCAGTGTGGTTCCCAAATCAACATTAATCTCTACCACAGTATAGGCTGCACTATTACTTAAATCCTGATCCTTTCTGCATCTTTGGCAACGCTTCTTGGAAGGTGTCCATTCCATTTCCCCTGTATGCTTTTCAAATTTGGTCTCTTGTAATTTACACTTTGCCTTTTAAGGGCAGTAGCCATGACAGGAGAGTTTTTGCCAACACAAATCTGCACAGCTGACACTCTTGTAACTGCGTTTCAGATGCAGGCATTTGTCCCTTTAAGCATATGACTGCACAACACTACTAAGTTGGACAGTATTTTACCCACTGATATGTTGTACGTGAGGAAGCAAACGTTGTGATATTTAAGGTCAAATAGGGAGGCTTCATTACAGCCAGAAAAAGCACACAAGTCCAAGTTTATTATCTTAAGTGGGAAAAAATCCAACCAAAACTCTACTACCACCATTAAGAACCTGACATAAAAGCTTATCTTATAGTAAGGGAGCAGCATGAGCCTAATCCAGCATTGCATTAGATCAATACAGCCTAACAATTTTGCTAAGCAAGGTAATTCTAGCTCCATCTGTCCAATTCTCAGCCCACCAGAGAAATATCACAGTAATATGTAGGTTGCATGCAAAAAGCCAGTATGTTTTGTTTCTTCAGGTGCTCTTTGAGCAGAACATTGAAAATGTTCCAATGTCTTCAGTGAGACAGTGAAGCGTAGCTAAGGAGAAAGAAAAATGTCTCAGGCAATATACAGAAATGGCTCAATAACTTGGCTGAAAGAGAGGAGGGAAGAGTTGTAATTAAAAGGGGCAGCCTCAGTGCAATTATCTGAAAACCTTGCAATAGGGGATTTGAGCAAGTTGGGCATTTGAGCAAGCAGAGGAAAAAGCAGCCTGGGGAGTATGCGAAAAGGCAGTGCAGTGCAATTAGATTTGCTTTACTGGAGAGGGAGAGAAATTCTGGATAGGATGGAACAGTTCTTTCTTCTGCTGCCCCCAGTAGGAATCTGGAGCACCCAAAACAGTTGAACCAAAGGCACTCTGGGCATCACTAAAATGTGAGGAAGCTAAAGGGATCTCAGCAAGAAACAAAAACACTGATTCACGACTTCAGAGGAAAGAGAAAGTCTGTTAAGTATAACTGAGGAAAAATGAAGATTAAATGTGAGGATAGATATAATGCAGGTACTGCTCATTAGTTTATGAAGCATGTATACAACACGTCACAGAATAAGAACACCACTGAATGCAACTGCAAAAAGGAGAACATTTCAGGGTGAAGGATCAGAAAGTTCTTCTTTACAGAAAGAACTATCCAAGCATACAGCAGCATTCTCCTGGAACAAGAGTGAAGACTGCTGCCTGAGCCATCAAAACTTAGACTGGATACACCAAAATCAAGCCCGCAAGACATTTCTACATGGAGACATAAATACTCACCATCTATACTGCCAGCCAATCTATAATACTATAATATCTAACAGTTTTTTATTAGGCCAGTAAAACCCCAAGAGATGGGGACTTTTAAGCATTCACAATGAAGGCAAACAAATGCAGAAACAGAGGTCAAACAAACTGAAGAATACTTTAATCTTGGTAAATGGGACTTCATTTATCTGCAGAAGGCTTGAAAACGGCTCACAATTCAGATTTTCTCATGTCACAGAAGTTCTGAGTCACAGAACAGAAAACAACACAAATATATCTTGGCTGCTGGATCTCAGGCCAAAGCATTGAAATTACCACAAAACAGATACAACTAAAACTCCTTGTACTCAAAACCAGACACAAAACAATTTCTGGCTCCAAGGAAACCAACTGTTCTTCTGCTGCCCTCCTCACCTGCACATCTCTCTCACAACATCTGTTTGCCTTATCCTGGTTGACCCTGTATCCCACCCAAGTTAGGCTGCTCTTCAAGAGGAATCATACCGCCTTTGTCTGGATGAGACTGGCAATTATTTTCCCTGAAATAAACTGTGGCTAAATCAAAAAGCTGGTTGTGATTTAGTAGATAAAAAAGGTAATTTTTTTTTTTGGGTTTGGTTTTTTTTTTATTCTGCCTCTTCCACACCTCCATGAAAAATGCTTACTCCACAATGAAGGATACAGAGAACATTATGGAAGCATTTAAGGGAGAGTAGGAGGGAAGCACTAGCCTATGTGAATTAAAGAGTACCAAGCCCCTAAATTGCTAACCACTGCCCTGCCCTTCCCCCTAGCACTTGATGTGTACAGAATCTGACTACACCCAAAGACGCTCATCTTTCATTCTTCAGTTCTCCTACCACTTCTACCCTACACCAAAGTACGTAAACAGAAACCTCAAACCATACCAACTTTTAAACCACCCTCTTCTCTTGTCCACACAAGCACATTTCCATGGCCTTCTCAGCTAGCTACTTCTTCCAAAACTGCTTCCAGCAAGATTACTTCTCTTTGCTATGGAATCCACTATTCCCCACTCTCCTCCAAATCCAACTGCAAAGCAACGCATCTGCACAGGATCCTTCAATAACCTTCCTTAAATACCCCTTCTCATCCTCTCTCTCCTCCAAGTACATGAACTTGCCACTCTTGTACCAGCTGTCAATCCTCTTATGCTAACCTTTCCATAAAGGATTTAACCAATTTTTAGGCATTCATTTCCTCAGCTAGTGGAATGATCTCCATCTCCTTGGAAGTCCTGAAAATTTTAAAGCATCTGAGAAGTGACAGTTCCTGAGTAAGAAAATGTCTTTTCATGATTCAACCCAATTAAACTGTGAAGATCCCAAGCAGTCAGAAAGGACAGTCACATACTACTTTTACAGTAAAACATCCTCCAAGAGATGGGAGACGGAAGCTTCTGGATTGTCTCCTTATATTACTCATCAAAGCTATCGTGACTGTTTATTTTGCCACCATCACTGTGGTACCTAGATTACCAAAACTTATGTCTGAGATCTCAGTTAAAGAAATTAATACAATCACCACCACTATTTTCAAGAAACCTGGTTTCTTAGCGGAACAACCACCAAGGGAGAATTCTTTGGGACGCTTGTCAAGGTGAGTTTTGAACCTCACCAAGGATGGAGATTCCTCAACTTTTTTGGGCTTCTGTAGCAGTGCTGAACTGGGTAATTT
The DNA here is from genome assembly GCA_013400215.1 of Cisticola juncidis. Lineage (NCBI taxonomy): Eukaryota > Metazoa > Chordata > Aves > Passeriformes > Cisticolidae > Cisticola > Cisticola juncidis. The sequence continues at coordinate 44,715 of VXBR01010134.1, read as the reverse complement.
AAAATTTTATTTTTACTGGGGATTTTTTTCTTCCTTATATGTAGTCAGAATCTCCTTTGTTCTCTTCTGTTTTCTCTCTCAACAGATAAGAGTCAGGTCTTGCCAAGCACCTCAAAGCTTCTTCTACCCAAGACTGAAAACACAAGCCATTGAATGTGAATGTGAAACAGCATGCCTGCATGACTGGCACTGTTGAAGTCCTGTTTATTCTCACCAGACAGGGCCGGTGCTGTAATTTCTCACTTTCTCTGAACTCAGTCTTGAGTGGGAACACTTCAGTACCATCTCCAGGCAAATGATGCTCAGTGCTACAGAAGAGGCAGTGATAGTGCTCCCACATGTGCTAAAACAACTGACAGTAGTAGAGCTCTGTGTGTGACAGAGATTTCTGTCACAAAGAGGGCTGCTGTCTGCCCATGCTGTACCTAAGCTGCGGCAAAGCATTTCATGCAGCCAGTACCTTTCCAGCAGTTTCTTTATGCAAACAAAGGATTCTCTCAAAAAGTTCAAGCACTGTCAGTGATGACACCTGAAGAGCCATAGGGCACCAGTGCTGCTAGGTCAGCATTAATTGAGAATTCCCTTCTAACAGTGTTTTTGTTAGAAAGGAAGCAGGGTTGCTCCAAGGTTTGTGCAGTCACTTATTTTAGAGTACCTCAATGGTAAATGTCTGGAGCCTTGATCGAGGTGATGATGCATGTGACAAACATAAGAGGGGTCTCCTTAGAATGGACTGCTTTGTATTCTTCTGGACTTTGCATGGCACCCTGAGATTGATCAAAAACACTGATAGCGAAATTAACTGTGTTAATGCTGTGCTGGCCAGAGGTTCTGGACCTAAGCTTTGAACAGAACCCCTCCTTTTCTCAACCTTTTGACTGCAATCATAAAATTTTAGACAGACCTAAGCATATTCTAGCTTACTACTGATAATATGCAGTCACAGATCAGAAAGTAATGTCCAGTGACCCTATTTCCCTCTGACAGATACCATCTGCAGAACCTGACTTCAAATTGCATTAAACACTCATCTGAACCATGCATCTGTCTGGCTTCCACAGGAGGAATTCAGGCACACTTTTAGGATTAAGACAAAAGCTGGGATTGTTCAGGTACTGCACAAGCTTTCTGGAGAAAAGATGAAGGCCTGAATATAGCTGTTTCTTTGAGTTCTACATTTCAAAACACAAGAAAATGCAGAAGCAGATAAAAGTCCACCTAAGCCAAGTTTTTTTCCGTGTCTCCAGTGCCAGGAAGAGATGCTGTGTGCAGATGGCTTGCAAGGCTGGCCTCTGTGTGACCCACTTCCCTACTCTTCCTCCGGTATCCACAAATACAAAACAGGCATTACTAGAGAATATCTCCCAATTCATTCCCTTCAGTATCACTTCAGGAATTCATCCAATCCCTGTTGTGAACTTAGAACAGATTTGGAAAGATACCTATCCTCGTGCAACAAAGTATTTCTACGTATTTTAAACTGTTCTACTAATAGAAGCTGAAATCGTAACAGTGCCAAATTTTTTATGCTTTCAATTCTTCTTATCTGTTCCAAGAACTTTTCCAAATCATCTTGTTTCCTCCCACTGGAACAATGCTTCTTCCTTGTTCATTGTTAACTGACTCCTCTAGGCCTATTTCACAGTAGAAATCATTATATGGGTCTAGCTTCCCTCTGCTACACTTGACTCCACAAATTTGCCCCGTATTTGTCATACTTCTTCCTCACATAAAGGATCTAGATGCAAAATAAATGCACCTCAAAAACTCTCCCGGGTAAAGAAAATGCTGTACCTTTGCAAACACAGTCTTTCCTCCTGCTGCACATTTTGCACTGTGACTCATATCAGCTTAATATTATCTCTCAGCAAGAACTATTAAAAAGATAAATGAGCACAACATCTGGGAGAGTCAATAAACTACTATTCCAATTAATTTGTGCTGCACACTGATTCATCACATTTAGGCAGAGTACAAAAAGTGGAATTAATACCTCTCATTCATAATAAATAGGGAATCATGATAGTGTTACACTATAAAGCAAAAGGCCTCCCCCCCTCCTTTGTTGTCCCCAGTTCTGTCCTACTGTAATTGCTCCTTTGCCACTGGGATGCCCTTGCAGCAATGGTCACGCATCTCACTGGGATAAATCTCACAATGCTGTTGTGAGAAGCTGTCACTCAGTGCCTGTCCAGCACTCTGAGCATGACATAATACTGCCTACCTTCTTTCTTAGACAATAATTACAATAACTGCTATTCATAGAAATCTTTCTACGCCCCAAACAGGAAGAGAAGGGGGGGGAAGCAACACATAATTTATTACTCAGGGTTTTAATATAATGAAGATAATGTCTTTTATTCAAAAATTCTATTACTGGGGCACATAGAACACCACAGAAAAATGACTGATTAAGTAAATAGATCATTTCAATTCGTATATCCTTTTATCCTCTGTTACTGACTGAGATTATTTTTAATGACTCCAAACCACTTTGAAAATATCTGAGAGTAGAATTTATAGAAAAAAGCCTTATGGATTTTTTTACAGTCTGTTCAGTTGATTCATTTAATTTTTAGAGAAACGCTGTAGATGAAATGTGTAACTGAATTTAAAGGAGTATTTCCTCAAGAGCACACTTCATAAAATATTTCTTTAGCTGGCTTGATCATTTGCTTCCTACAGATTATCTAGATTGAGTTGTGTCTGTGTCTCTTGAGATCTCTTAAGTTTACAAAGATACTCCAAAAGCTGATTCTGAATGTTCTCTGAAGAAAGGCATTTATTTCCTTGTTTACCATGGAAACACCAGGAGTCTTGAAGCAGATCTTCCATGTGCTGATTATACATTTCCTAGTGGGATCCAAATTAAGAACTTCCATAGCTCTTAAAGGGAAGAAAGAGACGCTTATTTTCATGAATTTTTATTAAACCCTCGAGGCTCGAATAGGGTGCCCAAATTAGAATCATAATCACTCAAATGACCCTTAAAGTCACATGCTCACCAGGTAACTAAGATCTGCACTAATTAAAAAAGGGAGCTACGGACAGCTGAACAGCTCCCTCCCAATGACTCCCTAGGTCCAGCCCCAAGGCATCTGGGGAGACTCCGAGCCTCTGTGAGATCTCCCAACCCACACAGAAGGCCAGGTTAGCATCTCTTTAGATAACTACAGTGCTTTCCCTTAAATCTCTCCTCTCTGCCATGACACATGCTTGGCTAGAGTAGCTTTACAGCTTACCTTGTAAATCTGGTCTTTCTTCCTAAGCAAAATTCATTCACAGCTGCCCTGTGCTTCTGGAGACTTTCTCAATGCCTCCACATCATGTTCTGCAATGCCTAACAAAGATGGACACTGATCTCTTGAAACTACAGCAATTAAAAAAAAATTCTATTTAAAGACACAGATTCTTTCTTCTATTATGTACTTGAATTACATACATATTAAGCACAATTAAGTTCCTGAAAAAATCTCTTCACACCTCACAAGATTTGACTTCACTGACAATTTTTAGAGTGATTTTCAAAGAAACGTTGGCAATTATAGTCAAGTTTCTAACATTAACACTTGGAAGCAAAATCTCAGCTCTAGACTATTAATAGCATTATAGAATGAAAAATGTGAAGAAATTAATTGTTATTTATGTTATCCATTACTTGCCAGATAGAAATTTTCTAAAATATAACAGGAACTGAAGTGATACAAAGATTACTCCCTTTGAATTTTCATACAGTAAATAAAGTCGACTGTGCAAACAGGGAGAAATGAATTAACAGCTGTCCATCACATTTATCTTCTTTGATGGAAAGAGAATGTGACAACTGTACCCACTGGGTATGGTTTCACTGTCCTGTTATTGATTTTACTCTAATTTCTCAGGATACTTCTCTCAGTACAACTGTGCACAGACCCCTGCACTTTTACCTATGTGGAAATAAACATGATGTTATTGACTTCAAATATAGTTTATCTTTGACAATTACACTTTCATCTGTACAAATGGAAGACATAAGGCTTCAGTGAGGAAAAAAATACGCAATTCATGAACTCTAGGGCACAGCAGCAAACCTTTGTAAAGCACAGTGTAACATGTATTTCCAAAATTCTAACACAGAATTTTAAGTTTAGAATACTAGACTCAAGTATCCCTGACTTCTACGTGAAAATAATATGTGGCATTAAAAATCCTTTGAAAATTGACACTTCCTTCTCTGATACAACTTAAGTATAAACACACATCCCAAAATTTACTGAAATTTTATTATAGAAGACATCTGAAAACAAGAAAAAAGATGCATCCTATTTTGGCATTTAAAAGGGGAACAAAAATAACACATTTTCACAAATGATTATTAAACAAAAGATGTGTTACTGTCTTGGTTTTGGCTTAGATAGAGTTAAATTTCTTCTACTTAGGAGCTGGCACAGAGCTGTGTTTTTGAATTGAGAATACTCTCAATAACACAGATGTTTAGTTGTTGCTAAGTAGAGCTTACTCTAAATCAAGAACTTTTCAATTTCCCATGCTCTGCCAGTGAGGAGATGGACAAGAAACTCGGAGAGAGCACCGCCCAGAACAGCTGACCTGAACAAGCTGAAGAGATATTCTACACTATGGAATGTCATGCTCAGTAAATAAATAGAGGGGAGGTGGCCAGGATATGTTGATCCCCGGTCAGGGATGTGCTGGCAATCCATCAGTGGGTGGTGAGCAACTGTACCATGCATCACTTGGGGTTTATGCCTCTCTTCCCGTTTCCTTTCCTTTCCACCACCATCATCATCATCATCATCATCATCATTATCATTATTTTACTCCAATTATTACACTGCTGTTATTGTTGTTTTCTCAACCCATGTCTTTTACCTTTTTCTGATTCTCCTTCCCATGCCACGGAGGGGTGGGAGGGTAGGGGCTAAGCAAGCAGCTGTGTGCTGCTTAGCTGCCAGCTGGGGTTAAACCATGACAGTGACGTAAAGAGAATGTCCCTAAAATCATGTTCGCATCTACTCAGCAATGCTGATCATGCTTGTTTTTTTCAAGTGAAATTAAAATTATTGTATACCAAGTTCTGATTGCTGATGGGTGGAAAATGGTAAAGAAGCCAAGCACAGTGTTTCCAATGGCCAGACAAGCAATGCCACAAATCAGAAAAATAACCTTGACGTTTGCTGACCAAGCCGGCAAATGCAACTGCAAATCTGCACAGACAACCCAAACACAGAGCTGCAAAATGGCCTTAAAGGCACTCTCAGGACACTGGAAAAGAATTCAAGGGCCTGGAGGGCTGAGCAGCAGCAAAAGTGAGAGTGGCTTGGAAAACTAAGATATGAATAAGTCAAAGAAAAGAGACGTTTTATACTAATGCCCTTTCCCACTGTAACTTAAGAATGTAGCCTTACATGCCATGTATAGAAATATATGAACCAAGATCCACGCACAAACATTCAAAAGATACAATGGAGGCAAATAAGAAGAACAAGCTGAAAATACTTTTCTTAAACTGTTCATTGTGGACCAGTCTGCAAAATCCTTTAGTAAGGATTAATATTTTCTTCAGCTGCAGTAAAGAACTTCATTTTTTGCAAAAATATGCTTACTGTCTTCATCTCTAATTCTTGCTTTTGACTTCATGAGGGTTTTACAGTAAGAAATATTTAGCATAAGCAGAAAATGCATGCTATTCGTATTCACAGTATCCAAGGTTATGTTGTCTATTGGGATATGTGGCAGCACTGACAGCCAGTTAAAAGATAATTCTCCTCTTCTATGGGAATTCCCATCATTTTGAAATTGCCTTTCATTCCATGAGAGAAACTGTCATTTCAAAACAGATTATAGAAAGGACTAATAATATTAAAGCATCTTAATTTAAGTGCAGCTCTTTTTATTAACCTCCTTTCTGGCTTCAATGAGGCAGCTTGGGTTTTCAGAGAATGTGCTATATAATTTAAGGGTTAATTAAAACTACTTTTTTCCATTTTAATCAGTTTCACAGCCTTGGGCTGTCATAGAGCTTGGTTCACAAATTGTTGGCTTCGTGCATTTGCAGATAGAGGCTACTTTTAAGACTATTTAATTACTAGCATTATTTATCATCACTGTTTTTATTCCTGTTAAGAGAAGCAAGAATGTTTCTTTGTAAAAACAAGGCAGAAAAGCACTGAAGCACGATCACTTACTAACTTTTTCACTGCCTTGACCTTGCTGTCCAGATATACAGTCCTACCTTCACTCCATGCTGATGATTACCAGGTACCTTCCATCTAGTTATAACTCCACAAAACTGCAAACACCAGTTTTTGAGTTCATAAGGTTGCCCCAACAGTGAGCTGTAACATAACATATTCCCTGAACAGTAGGGAGAATAAAAAATTATACTCAGTCAAGCTGATTCCCTTACGTTTTGCTGACTGCACCAACAGGCTGTACAATACACAAGCTTCAGCTCCAGCACGTAAATTAGAGCGTTTGATGTGGAAATATATGCACAAAACTAGGAAGCTATGAGGGAGGGAGAAAATGGCTCAGAGAAGAGCTCTACCACACAGCCTCCATTCTTTTATGACCACTGTTTTCCTAGATGGGAATTTTGTCTGTTTTACCATTAGTTTGAGTCTCCCATTCATGTTAGGTACTAAAACATTACAAAACAACCCTGCACTGCACTGGTCATACTCTGAGAAGTGCACACCAATGCTTACTACATTGGTCTGTCTACAACAATTTTTGTTAGGTGGTGTTACTTCACTGTGCAGTAGTAACAGGCAATTAGGGAGCTACCCTGGCAGCAATCTCTCAAGAACACAAAGAGCTATGAGACCTAGAACTTATTCTGGAAAGACTTCGAGTAAATAGATGGTTTCTCCAGTTTTGCTGTCTTCAGTTCTAGTCTTGAAATCCATAATCATTCAGACTCAGCTGTCTTTCCTCTTAGTGCCTTGGCCTCACTGTTAAAATGACTGAAGTGAGCAACAAGAACAGACACTACAGAAGTCCTGCTGGACTTTAGAAACATCTCACTTGGTCTTTAACACTAAGTTTCTTTTAACTTTTGTCAGCGTCTAGATATTTATTTAGAGAACAACACTAATGATTCATGCTGATTCAAGGCTTCAACCAGGTTTTCACTTTGGTTTTGGGAATCAGGTTGCCCAAAGCCGGCTCTCATCTATGAGACAATTGAGAGGGAAATGAAGCAGAAACGGTATCTCGAAGAATAGAAATCAGATGAAGGCTGCAAAGAAGGGACGATCTGAATGGCAATGACTCCTTGGAACAATTACCTGAGTTCAGTGAAGCATCACAAGGAGCCCATGTGTAGCAAAAGTGGGTTAGAGAGCTCCACCAAAAATTTGAACTTGCCACTGGCAGAGCCTGAAGAGCAGCCAATTTTGTTCTCAGATCCTTCCCTCCTCCTCCATCCTGCATTTCCAGTTCGATGTTTCCACCCTCAGGAAATGGGAACATTATGTGCCACTAATACTTCAGCAGAACAGAAATAGTCTTAAGAGGAAAAGGGAAGGCCAAGCAGGTTATGGTAGAAAGATATTTCAGGCTCATAGCATCTCTTTCTAATGCATGTTTGTATTATTTTTTGTGCCAGAGATGAAAGCAACAACACATAAATCTCAGAGTTCATCCTGCCTCCTCCGTGTCTCAAAGCCTTATTTATATTTTAGTATGGATGCTGGGGCTCACTACTCTTGTTACATCTATGTCCAACCTCAAAACCAAAGGATTACATTTAAAATGGAGTGAGTACAATACACCACTTCCTTTCCTTGGATATCAACCAGTCTTGGTCATAACAGGGCAGATCCAAGATACATTTTCTGTCAGGAAGGTAGTCCCTCCCCCAGCTGTTGGTAAGACTATAATAGAAATTAAATGAGGAGGATGGGCACCTTTATTTAGACAACATCTGGCCTACAGTCTCTGGTCAACTGCAGGATTTTTGTCAGTGTATTTCTTTAAGCTTCCCTAGTCCTATTTGTAAATGTCATTAGCACTAGGGCTGCCATGACTTTCTACAATCTATGCAGACCTTTGCTGGAAGAAACCACACCTTAACACTGAACCCAAACCTATCTACTTTGGGCAATTTGAGCCAGCCGTTGTACTTTGGCCAGCACATTGCCTAGGATCCTCTCAACAGTGTTTTAGGTACTCTAGCTACTCCAGAGCTAACCCTTTTCACTCATCAGTAAGCTAGTGCTTTTTAACAGCATTTTAAAAATTCCCTATAGTCACCTAATCACTTCTGTTGCTCTTCACTGAGCTCCCAGTTCATCAGTGCTGTGGCAGACAAGTTCACGCAGTCAAACACAAATAGTCTCTGTGCATCTGCATTAGTGCCATAAAGTCAAGGACTGTCCAATTTCAACACCACAGGTTCAGAGGCACAAAAGAAAAAAAAGTAGAAAATGCCAGGCTGATCTGCTATGACCTGGGTGGAGGAGGGGAAAGCTAAGCCTTTTAAAAAATTTTTTAAAAATCTAAAAGCTAATTTTAAAAGAACTTTCTGTGGGTTTAGGGGAAGTTCCCCCTTCCCACTCTAATTTCCATACACACAACTCTTTTCAACACTATTAGACACAGTGGCCTGGTACAGACTATCGGCCAAGAGAAGCAGGAAATGTACAACTGTTCAATGGAGCCTATTCTGATCCTTTCAATTAGGACTGCCCAGTAGGTGGTAATTTGTCAAATGGAGTAAGATCTGTTTTAGCTTAATTCTTTTAAAGAACTCAACATTTTTATTTTTACTCTGTTTCCAAAGACTGATTTGTTTTTTTTTACACTCTGTCATCACAATGTTTTAAGCTATTCTTTTCAGGTAACAGGGATCTAGTCACTAATTTGATTTCACAGAAAAACAGTATAGTTTGGGTTAGAGAGGATCTTAAAGACCATTCAATTCTGATCCCCATGCCATGGGCAGGGACATCTTCCACTAGATCAGGTTGTTTCAATCCTCATCCAGCCTGGCCTCTAACACTTCCAGGGATGGGGAATCCACAGCTTCTCCAGGTGACCTGAACCAGTGCCTCAGCCTCTCTGAGTAAAGAATTCCTTCCTCCACACCAACCCTTCAAGTCTGAAGTCTTTGACAGATGTTGTATTGCTTACATGCCCTTGCCAAAAGTCCCTCTCTAGCTCTCTTACATCCCTTTTATGTACTGGAAGGCCACAATAATGTTACTCCAGAGTCTTCTCTTCTCCAGTCTGAACAATCCCAGCTCTCTCAACTTGTCTTCAAAAGAGGTGCTTCACTCCTCTTCCTGGCCATCTCTGGCCCTCCCTTCATGGCCCTTCATCTTCTATCCGAAGATGTCCTTAGCTCTTCCAAGAACCTGCAGCTCTCTGAGACCATCCAGAGCCACTCCTAATTCAAGACTGGTAAAATTTTCTATGAGAAACATGCAACTGTCAACACCATTCTTGCAGTCTGAGTTAAGAAGACTTCTGACTGAAACAAGGAGCACAAGTCATGCATCATTCCCATTACGTTATTTCACCAAATGTCTTTCTGGTGCTCAGCCTGGGGCCCCAAGCAAAAAGGTAACTAAAGTAAGGCTCAAAATGAAGACTAATTACTCTTCAGCATCTGACTCTACATACATGTCCCAGCAGAACAAGGCACGTGCAAACTCAGAAAATTCCCTCTTTCAAGCCTCTATCTATCCCCTAGATTTTAAGAGACTACTCAACTCACCAGAATTTGTTCTCACATCAGTGGTACTGCATCTTTGTGTATTTCTAACACCATCAGATACTGGAAGAGGAGAAGACCACTAAGATCCTCTCTGCACTAGAAATGAAACAAATAATCCTTAACAGAACTATTCCATTCCTGACACCACAGTGATGGCCGTGGTAACTGCTAATATGGTAGCCCCTTTATGGACAACACATGCACCAAACAGGATTAGCAAACTCATTCAAAAGTGAAAATGTCAGTACATATTTGCATCCCCATTGCTGCTGGCACCAGCTTAAAGCCTACTGACATTAGGAAGGGAAGGGACCATCTGGGAGACAACTGCAGGCACGCATCCCAATCCAGCTGTGTTTCCAGCAGCTTCTTCTTGGCTCAAATCCAAAAAGGAGTAATTTCAAACATCTTCTTGGTGCAGAAAGCATTCCAGATTCTGCGTATTGGAATGAAATTGATCCAAGCTGTGAGCAAAAGCTAACTTTTGGAAATTCAAACAGTCTCATAAACAGTGAATTTCCAAACTGAAATTTTTCAAAACCTGCCATATTGACAATATGACAGAAATCTCTGTCATATTGTCCCTCTTGTGACACCTTACTCTCTTCTTAGAGAATAGTTAGGAAGCTAATAGAGTTCTGCCAAGGAACCATGCTTCCATTTGCAGACATCCCCAGGATCTGAGAGAAGTTGTGGTAAGCCTGATGCTAAAGGCTTCCACACAGGCGTCTGTATCCTACACACTGCCTCTGAAGTGGTCAGCTGGGCCAAACAGATTCATATCATGTGAGTGTTTTGCAGTAAGTGGGAGAGAGATCAGGTCATTTAGGGAGCTTAAGAAGGTTTACAGTAAGTTGGAGAAGCATGAGTATGCTAAAACAGAAATATCTTACAAAGAGTCAGTAGTAGTTCTCAGTCTTTAGCTTCTAGGGTTTAATTACATGATTTAGACATATTGGATATTTTCCAGAGACATGGCACAGAGCAAAAAATTGTACTTGGAAACTGCAGAATCAGCAGAGGAATCATTTACTTGGCAAGCTTAAGGAGACCGGGAAGAAAAAAAAGCCTGACTGAAAATGAAGTCATGTATGTTTCAATGTGCAGGTCTGGGCTGGCGAGAATTTCCATCCTAAGGTGAATCAAGACCTTAAGGATCCAGCTTTCTTATGTAAGAAGGTAGTTTTCAGGCTGGATAGGCTGTGTTCTTACAGTACCCAGCATCTTCCCTGCTGCCAGGACAGCCCTTTTTTCTGCTCTTTGCCCGTAGCTGTGTGCACACGCGAGCATGCGCACATGCGCGTGCGTACGGCAGTGGGGGTGTGCATGTGAAATGTCTGAACAAAAATCTTGTTGACAAGCAGGCCTGAGTGGCAGAATGCACAGGGGCCTCTGGAGGCATGGAAAATTGAAACCAGTGACTAGAAGAGCTGTTGTCACAAGTGGTCTCAAGAACTATCTTCAAGTAGGACCTCTGTGACAGAAGCATCAGCTTGGTCCATGGTGACTTTTTAAGAGGCAAGACAGCACATTCAGTATAAAATAACGTGTCAGGATCTCCAAAAAGTACACACATTTTAACAGCAGTTTTTAAAATATATATTAACCATATGTTTTAAACATACATTTAACACATACGTTAAAACAACATATACTAACAGTACACTTCGGATAAAATTCTATTTCTGGTGGCAGAGGAGTATTCCTTGAAAGCGCAACACATGCCTCAGAGAAGGAAGTAGTAATGTAGCTCTTTGTTAAGTTTAAAACTCCTTGTATAAATCAAGTGTGAGAAGAGTGACAACAAAAAATGGCTTTTTCTTACTCAAAACTTGCTGCTCACATGTTTGGCTGCTATGGCTGACATGAGCAATTAAGGAGCTTTTCTCCTTTTGGGGGTCTGTTTATGTAGCACAGTTGGCAGCACTGGAGAAAGAGGGCTAGTTTGCTGTTGTACAGCATCTACAGAGTTATTTACAAAAGGCACCTGTGTTACACTTGTGTACACCCCTGAAGCCCACCACACTTCATGTTTGCCAAAGAGCAAATATGGAGAGAAGAGTGATACCAGCCCAAGATTTACCATGTAAAAGCTAAAGTCATAATGAGTTGGGAATCTGCTAAATGTATGGAGTCAGTAGCTGGAAGAAATACCTTATCTGTATTTCTGTAAGGTGATACAAAACTTCCTAACAAAATCAAAATCAACAGTAAGATGCAACAGCAATATAATATTAAATCAGGTTTAAGGAAAAAAACAACAGCAAACAAGACTAAATAATGACAATATTATAGGGGCTCATCAGTTTCCCCCTAAACCCTTAATCAACTTTTCACAGAAACTAGTCTTTGAGCTTTTTGAAAAAAATTGTCACATTTATGACCAAAACCAGCCAATCTGGAATATTCTTAATAAATACTTTTTCATGACAGAACCCTTTTTAGAAGATAATGCCCTCTTGTTTGGTGGCTAAATAACATTATAAAGCTGTAGCTTGACCATAGACACCGATTTGTACTTCTTCCACCTTCTATTGTTTATGTGTGCAGTAAACCTATGCAATATGGTCATCGAAATGAAAAATAAAAATATATTGTGCAACCTTAAATGTGCTCCAAAAGTACTCTGCACTAATATGGAGGGACTTGAGGTTAACCTTCTGCACAGGGACTGCTGATGGATAATGAAATACAAGGAAACTAAGGTTTTAGGGTAAGCAGATCTGGAGAGAGGAGCATTCCTGAACAAAAGGAAAAGCATGCATAAATCTTCTAACAATCCAGGGAAAGAAAGTTGGCCAAAAAACAAAACTGTCTTAACTGGAGGCACACAAGATAAGGGGGGAGAAAATACACTCATCTCTTACATGGTTCCCTGCATATGGCACATGCAATAACAGAGAGGAGAAAGGGAAGCCATCTGCACCTGGGCACAAAGAGGGATGTACACAGTGAATCTGTACAGGCATAAAGAAGACAATTCTCAATGGACTGAGGAAGCAGCTCCCTTGCCAGACACATCTGCCTGCAGCCTATGGGAGTTTGGTGGAGAATAAGCAGCTGTCTCCTTGGAGCCACCAGCTGCCTTCCCCCCAAAAAGCGATTTACACTGTGCCATTGCTCAGCCTCCAAGTAAAATACAGAAGGCAAAGACAGTAGCAGTCTTGGGCAAAAGAAAAGAGAATAGACATCTCCTCCTCAATCCCCTCCAAAAAGTCTCCACAACCTAAGCTGCTCCTGCCACAACAGCTTGGAAGAGCTGAGAACTTCAGAAGAATGCAAGAAAGATGATTCTCTGTGGAGTTTTAGGGATTAAATTAGAATGATACAATCCTACCTCATACAATATCCAGTGCCCCAAAGTGATGCTATTTCCAAGTATCAAAACACATGGCCATGCAAACAACTCTGAGCAGCTCAGTACAAGTGCAAGGATGTCAAATATGATAGAACTCAGAAGACAAGTAAAAATGTTTAGTGGTTAGAGGGGCACACAAGTCAAGGAATTAAAAACTACACCTGCATAATGTGGCTAAGAGAGCATACATGCAAAAGGCAGTAAAGGAGAGGATGCAATTATGTGCAGCTATCTGAGGCTTGTCAATACATTAGCAAAGTAAACTGAAGTAGTGCAACGTCTTGAATTTAGGGAATAAACTTCTACAGAAAAACAGTACTTTTTTTCAGCAATGAGATGGGGTGGCATCAAAAGAGAAGGATTATTAGATTGTGGACTATCTTTTCCTTTCCTTCTCCCAAATGAACAGCAGCATGGGAATTATTTCAAACCGGGAATGAAGAAGTACCTAAAAATAGCCAATAAATCTTGTATTAATGGCTTAGGGCAGATGGATCAGCTGTGACTAAACAAGAGGTGCACCCAAATCCAGTTCCATGTTTGGGATTAGAACCTATAGAACAAAAGAGGAAGCCTTCTCCTTGACTGCAGCTGAGGCTACAGATTTGTCTCTGTAACAGAAGTGTCTGGTGGCAGCTAGCTCTCCTTGACTTCGCTGTTGTTTCCATTTGCCCTCTCACTCTACTTCATCATGAATCTGCATGACTTGGTATCACTGCTAGTGAAGGATGCCCCTTGGGAGATTTGCTTCCCCATCTTTACTCTCTGATTTCTGGAATTTGTAGGAAAGGCAGGTGATACTCACTCTCCTCCCCAGCCAAATGAGTGTGGTAATAGCAAGAGAAACTTCAGAGTAAGTGAAATCATCTCAGTGGATCCCACAAAAGGCAAAATTAAAATTACCCATCACAACAGCCCCTCCCACATTCACAGATTTATTTAGCTTGAGTAGTAGTAACTTGCATCATCTCCTTGAAAAATAGCCCAACATGGCTTTTCTCTGCCACAAGCACTCACACAGCCATCTGTCCCCCGCAAGAGCGCTGAGCAACCCTACCCACAGGCAAGGCCACGCAGCCTCCCTTGTGTGGTTCCACGAGGATCGGGAACCCACACCGGCATCCCTCAAGCCCTACTTCAGAGACTTCAAAGGCAGCATTTCCCTACGGCTCTTCGGGGGGCTAGAGCGAGGGGAAACACGGCTCACGGGAGCAGAACGAACGCACCACGGCGGTGTGGAGGGCTCTGGGGGTGACGGCAATCCCCGGGAGCGGAGCGGCCGTGACCCGATTCCCCGCATCAGTCCCCCCCGTGCCCACGGCCATCTCCTGACAGCAGAGGTGCGCTCGGGGGAGGGTCCCGGTAACGCAGCCTTTGAGCAGCACACACCGTGAAAGGAGGAAAAAAACATCACCTAAGGAGTTTGAACCCCTTTCGAAGTAATCCTCGTTCTTTCTGTGCCCCCTCCCCCGGATGGCAGAGACCCGCGGCTACCCGCAACCACGTCCCGCTCGCTCCGAGCGCCCCGGCCGCACTCACAATGCCCGTCCTCGCCCGCCCGCCACGGTACCTTGTGCAGGACTCCAGCAACACCCCCTCCACTTCCCAGCATTACTCGAGCAGTGTTCGCAGGAGCCCTTCCCGCTACAGCCCGGCCTCCCGGCATCAGAAAAGTTGGACAAAGAGCATTTTCACCGCGCCAGTTGCACCATCCCGGCGGGCCAGCGCCAGCTCCCTCTCGCTCCGCGCCCAGCGCCGCTTTGTCCCCCGGCCCCGGGCACAGCCTCTGGCCTCGCTCGACGTCCTTCAACAAGTCGGATGCTTGTGAGCAGTCCCGATCCTTGCGCTCCCCTCTAGGCCCTTCACTGGGAATGTCCTCTCCCCGCCCAGGTTCCCCCTCCTGCAGGAGTCTCTCTTCCTCTAGCTTCCCAGGATCTGCCTTGTCCCTTTCTCCGGGCTCCTCTCTCTCGCTTTCTCTCCCCCCTCCCTCCCTCCCTTCCTCGCCGTGCCCCTCCTCCATTCTCTCTCCGCCCCCCCGACCTGCTTTCCTTCGCAGAAGCCCAGCGACGGCAAATGGGGGTGGGGGCGCTGCACGATCCCGCACTTGGCGGCGGCTGCAGCCGCTCCTGCCACTTCCGCGGCCACCGCCATCCCCGGTGCCGCACGCCCCGCCGGCTCCCCCGGCCGCCGGCAGCCTCCCCTCGGAGCCGCTCCGCTGGGCGGGTCGCTGGGCGGCACCGGCTTCCCTCCGCGATCCCAGGCTGTGCTGCCGAACCCCTCCCGCTTCCCGCACCCAGCCTCTGCCTGAGGGGGATTTTCCAAAAGGATCTTCCCTCTGCCTTCGGGGGATCCCGAGCGTGGCCGCAGCTGGTCCTGCCCCAACCTCTGCCCAAGCCCCTGCCCCAGCCCCTACCGCTGCCAGGTTCAGGTCAGGAGGGACAGTGTAGCTGCACAAGACTGATCCTTGGTCAGTCTCTCTTGACATGGTTGAAATCCATGTCAGTGTGTCCATCTCTTGTTGGTCTGCATAACCCAGCCTCAAGTCCGTTCATCTGTGCTCACTTGCACTCCACCTCCAGTGCTTCATCTCTACTCAGCCCTGGTGAGGCACCTCTGGAGTGCTGTGTCCAGTTCTGGACTCCTCATTAAAGGGAGATAGGGACTTCCAGGAGTGGGTCCAGTGGAGGGCTACAAAGATTAATAGACTGGAGGAAAGACTTTCCTTTCTTATGAGGAAAAACTGAGGGAGCTGGGCTGTTTAGCCTTTGGAAGAGGTATCTGAGAGGGGGCTCAGCAGTGTCTGGAAGTGTCTGCAGGGAGGTGTTGAGGGTGGATCCAGGCTCTTCTTGGTGGTGCCAAGCACTAGGACAGGAGGCAACAGGTGGAAACCTCTGCACAGGAAGTTCCACCTGGATATGAGGAGGAAGTTCTTCACTGTGCAGGTGACCACGCACTGGGATGGATTGCCCAGAGATCTGGGTGTAAAGTCTCCCTCACCGGAGATATTCCAGAACCATCTGGACACAATCCTGTGCCATGTGCTCTGGGATGACCCTGCTTGAGCAGGGAGGTTGGAACAGATGACTTCTGTGATCCCTTCCAACCTCACCCATGCTGTGTTTCCATGAAATGTCACAGAGGCGAGGTGCTTCCTTGATTCTAGGTACTGACAAACTTCAGTTGTGTGGGTGACTCAAACAGGGTTTCTAAGTTCTTCCAAAGGAGAACCTCATCTTCCAGGTGGAAACAAAGGACTGAAAGCATCGTCCTTGAAAAATCCTTCTCCTGTTTCCTACTAGTGCAAGAACAAGAGTCTACCTACTCATCCTGCAAATGTCACTGGGCTGAATACAGAGAGATGCCAGCAGATGAGGCATACAGCATTACCCTCTGCTCGTTCCTACCATTCAGTGAGTTACACAGCCGAGCGGCAGAAAGTGAGGGAGGGTGCAGTGAGCTAAACACAGCGTGCATTAGGACTGAACTGAAAAGATATCAAAAGTCAGTGCCTTACTATTCATAAATACTTCTGTGATAACACAGAGCAGAATTTTGGGCTTCTGTTCCCAGGGTAACTCCCTTTGGTTTGAAGCACGAGCTTCACAATACAAACAATAGAAAGTGACCGTGATTCCCTTCCACCTAAGACACTGGTACACATACAAAAGGAAAAAGCTCATTGAATAAAGTTCTGCTTAAAAGAAGTACCATCAGCAGATGGAGACACATCTCAGTGTTCAAAAAGCTAGGGCTCGTTTCACAGCCTTTTCTAGCAGTTCTGTATATACGCAGAATAACACAAATACCTACTTCTTCCCAGACAGCATAGTTTCTTTCTTAATCCTCTCTGTGGGGGTTTCTAGACACCAATTACAAGAGACCTCTTTCCTTCCAACTTCCCTCCCTCTCCCTCCCCCGCAATCTGATTCTAAAAGAAATTTACTTTAGGAGAAATTGCAGGTATTCAGCTCCTCCTGGAATCTGGTCCTTACTCAGCTGGGTAGTAAATTTTTGCACATATGTTTTCCTTTCTTCCTCGTTTTACTACTATGAGGAGCATCTGGCCCCTAGAAAGGAGCAGTGGGACTGTACCATTGCACCGGGGTCGGGAAAGAGGTTAACTAGCTGCTTTGTTCAATAGCTGCAGAAACACTTCCTCCCCTTTATGGTAACGGAATATTCCCCCCAAAACCTCCTCCTCCTCCTTCTTGTGGAATGAAAGCCAAGCATGAGCGAACTGCTACACTGAATGGGGAAGTCTGAGGAAAGTTCCTGTGCACGCGTGCACATGCAACAGCCTAACCCTCTTTAAAACCTCACCTGGTGAAAGGCAAGCTGACAGTCAATCTTTTACAAGGGATTAATTTTTACATCAGCGTTTAAATGTTTTTTCTCCAATGTTGCAGCATTTTGCAATGCTGCAGAATTTGTATCTTTAAAAACAAAAATTTCCAGTTTCTTGAAATCTCCCTCTGCTAAGCAAATTACCGCACCCTACCAGGAAAACTCAGCCCTCTCAATATATAAACAACCGCAGCCGACATGACAGAAACAGAGAGGAAAAAGCTCTCAATTCCAAACTACCACACATGGATCGGATTCTCAGGAGAATCTTAAATGTGACTAAACCAACATATCTCATGCAGCAGTGTGGTTTATGTGATACAGAGCTGTGATCTCCAAAGTGGGGTGCGTGCACCCCAAAGGGTGCAAGGCAACCCATTGGTGTGCAGGAGGAAAGTAACAGAACTTCAGTAGTACATAATTTATAAATCAGTAAATATTTGTATAATGGGGGTGTATGCTAAAGCCTTTTACCAAGAGGGATACACGGTCAAGAAAGTTTAGAGACACTGATAAAAACAATCATGTACTCCGAATTACACAGACAGACATTCATTTTAGAGACCCAATTCCACACAGTAGTGAGTTTCAAATGTCCAGACACACAAACAGATCCCATAATACTTAAAGTTGCAGTTATCAAAACAATGGTCAGAGCAGCAAAGCATAATTCATTTCTCAAATACTCTCCTCACTGTGTGAAACGTGTTAGGTCTTGAGGAGAAAAGAATTGGAATGTGCAGGGCAGACCACACAAACCAAAGAGAAGAAAACCACCCATGAGAGAATATCTGAGGAGGATAAAAGGGAGGGGTGAGGCTAAGACAGGGGGAATAGAGTTTCAAAGAAAAAGGAGAGAAGAAGCAGGGTAAGAGTGAGAGAGGTGGGAGACAGAGAGGTAGAGAAAGCAAGATACATAAAGAGTGACTATAAAAGACAGACAAGGAAAGAAAAGGATGTGAAGAAGAAAGGGAGGAGCTGGCAACAGCAAATAGAACAGCAGGCAGAGGAAAGAATAAGAAGGGTACTATTTATACATGAGAGGACATGTTTGACAAGCAGTTTTGAAGCAGAACTATTTAGTGGATAAAATCTTCAAGAAGAGTTTTTTCAAGCGCAGATTTATCACTGCAACTGTCTGAAATAGCATATTTTCCTTCACAGATTTCTGAAAAATAATCATACAGATCAGTAAACTAAAACCTTATAATATCCTTCTGCATACCCTACATCCAAAGCCTTGTTGTTTTGTTTGTTGCTGTGTTTGGTGAAGTACGAAGGTATTTTCTCCCTAAGAAAGCCTGGCACAGAAAGAAAGGAAGCTTACAGAAAATTCATAAGAGATAAATGAAGATAATTTGGGGAAGCACAGAAGTGCAAAGGACTGAGGGGCAGCTCAAGATGGAATGTGAAAAACCAGACCCTGCACCTTTACAGTCTTCACACTGACTTTTGGCAACCACCAGTGTACAGTCACACTTTTTAAATTTATTGGGTTTTTTAATCTTTATCACAAATAATGAGATTTTTTTACCATCAAGAAGGCTTCTGAGTCTTAGTTCTCCCTTGAAACAAGCAATATTCCTCTGCTTATAGACCAGGCTTATTCTCTGCTTTGTTTTCTCTCTTTGTCATCATTCATTTCTGCTTAGGGTTTTGCTTATGAGCTTTAATGGAAATAAATGCCAATCTACATTAGCTGACTATTAACCCACCTGTATTTTTAATTATTATTTTAATTAATATATATTTTATTATATTAACATATAATTAAGTATGTGTATCAGTTGTTACGAAAATTATCTTCCTTGATTATTACATCAAGCAATCTTTATCGTATAACAGTGTATTAATTTTGTTAACATATATTAGTTCACATAATACACAGTATTTTCACAAAGTTGTGGAATTTTACTGAAGTTAGTATTGTTCCTGCTTAAGTAAAAGAAACTAAAGGGTGACCTAGTCCTAGGAATACGGACTTTGACAACCAACATAACAGCAGCAGCATCCTAGACCACATCTTCCCAGCATCTTCTGGCATCAGAGCAAGTAATTATAGCAAAACTGACTCCAGGGGTGTGTGGATCAACAGATAAGCAGTAAGAATTCTGAAAAAATGCAGGTGCTTTGCAGAGATTTATTGTTATTAATAATCAGTAGTGTGGGTGTAAGCGATTAGTCAAATCATGTATTATCTGAATTTTTGACGGGTATAAGAATTGTGTGTAAAACCACATTCAGGTTGCCCCAATTTGGCTGGGACACCTCATACACGTGAATTAATATTTGCCTATTGTAATTCTATGCTTTGCATCCTAACCTCTCTCCTCAGTTGGCACAGGCCAGTTGCAAATTTTCATGACAGTCTCAAGGGTGAAGAAACAACTTGACTTGTGCCAGTTCACCAGAGCTACAGTCTGTCTGTTTATCTATCCATTTTCCAGCATCCTGCCTATGCAACCTGAGCATTCTAAAACACTCATCACACAGACTGAGTGCCAGTGTTTATCATGCTAACACCCAGAGGGAAAAACAGCCATTTATTCCCCAGGATTTGGGGAACTTTAAAAATCCATGACTGGTTTTACACCAAGCCTTGTTCCATGCTGGGACTGGACACTATTTAGTCAATTCTGTGCAGATCTGCAATCCAGCTGTGTAAGTTCAATACTGCTACTAGGTTTTACCTGAACGCCCAGACCTTGTAAATTAATTTTTTGCTTACTGAAACATGAGACACTACAGGGTTTCTGAAGCTGCCAAAAGGAGAAAAAGTAAAACTCAGGAGCTCTGCAGCCATGGCCCAGGAACAGAAATGTGCAGTTAAAGAGATGTCTATTTATCTTGTATATATTATTATTAAAGTCCTATGAATTCCCTAGAAAGTTTGAATGTATGGGTATATCTTTTATGTAAAAGTATTGAAGTTGTGAACTTGTATATTTTACAGAGTCTTCTATATTCTATAAAGCACCTGAGACTAGCTGATCCATGTTGATCCAAGCTTCACTCACTTCCTTCAGATGTGTATTGCAACCACAGTTCTTGACCAAGCATGAAATTTCTAATTTCTCCTTGTGAAAACCAGAAACTCCAAACTCCTTTTGGAATAGCACAGACAAAGTACCACTGTACTTTTTTCAGTATTGTCTGTTTGACTTGGAAGGAAGAGGGGCTCAAGTAAACTGTAATTATCCTACCATTCTGTTGTTTCCATAAGAGTGTTTGGAAATATTCCATACTTCAAGGAGATCTGTGCTAGATTCGAGTGACTGTTGTTCATCTGAAATCTGCAGAAGATTCCAAAAAGCTGTTTTCAGTTGCATATGCTCTAGTGGAAAAAGTGGACCAACAGTTACGTAGATGGAAAGGGAAGTTGCACTTCCTAAGTGCCCTGGGATTTAAGTAAAATTGCCCTGCTAAAAAGATCACATAACGTACAACTTATTCTTTCAGTAGAAAAATAAGATCAAATAAAATTAAATTACTGGCACCAAAAGGCAGAGAGATGAAGGCTTCACACCCTCAGGAAGCTGAAAGGAATGGAGCTGAGCTTCTGTGAGAGGACATAAAGTACTCACAGGATTTTTCTTTTTGGCTGCCAAAGAGGGTGACTGGTGCCACCCTATGTCCAGATCCATCAGTAAAGGTCTGAGCCTGCTCAAACTTGCAGCAAGGTGTTACATAAATGACTGCCTTTTTCATTTAGCTCTTGGCTGAAAAACGAGTAGGAAAGGCAAACTACAAATTTAGTTGTGAATAAAATTATTTCTTTTTTTTTTCACAGAGAAAAAAGAACGTGGGAAGTGTTAAACAATTTTGTTTAGCATGAAACTCCACTTAAGGTAATTATTTCAGGAGTTTTTCAGAGAAGGGAATGAATGGCTGGATACATCTCCTGGCAGAAAAAGTGTTTCATGAACAGAACTGGTCTGTATCCTGGCAGTTCCTGGGTCTCAGTTTGTTGCCTAGGTGCCAGTTTCTTCCCCAAGGAATGCTTAATTATTGTATGATATGCAAACATCTCAACAGAAAAATTAATTTCTCATTCAATCTCCCATGCACAGACTGGCATATTCAGGAACCCAGAGGTGGCAACATATTTATAGAAACAGTCTAAAAGCACTGTAGTGCAAAATGGGAATTTACTTCAAAGGCTGTAATCCCACAGATATTTCAGCCCCACAAGAATATGAACCTCTACTGAGACAGACCTTACACTCTTTTTTTCTCTGCCCTTTCCTCATCACATTCCCAGCGTTATCAGCAAAGATTTGTGCAGTGATCTGGATCAAGGACCTGATCTGTCTGAAAACTAATTCAGCAAAAATTAAGTGCACAGTTTTGGTGTAAGTGTAGGAGACATTATGGAATTGAATTAAATGCTACAGCTAGAAGATGGATGGGAAGGCAAAGGGTGTGCAGGTTGGCGAGGGACAGTCAAGAGAGTTGATGTTTGTTTTAAGTGGACATATGCCAGTCCCCAGAGTATGAGGCCTTTGAAACTGAGTATCCCATAGCAGGGTTGTGTTTTCAGTACCCCTTGCTGTTGCAGTCTGTGTATGAAACTGCTCTCTTCTCACCCAAAATAAAGCTGCAAAAAGAAAGAAAGAAAATCGCTAAGAATCTATGCAAGAAAATAAAGTAAAACCTGAAAACGCCTCCAGAAACTGTTGAAATGCCCTTGTTGAGTAACTCTGGAAAAACACTGACGGTGTAGAGGTGTGAAGTCACACAGGTTTAGCCACAGGGTAACATGCAAAGAGTAAACCCCCTATGCATTAGGCAGCACAGCTGCAGAAGGTGAGTAAGCACCTTGAAGGTAACAAAAGCAATGAACAACTGCTTCTCTTCATCATATTGGGAGTAATCTATTACAATCACATCAGCTCTCCTGCTTATCACTCTGACTCATACAATTATAGAATCACAGGATATCTTGAGTTGGAAGGGACTCATTAGGATCACTGAGTCCAACCCCCTGCTCCTGACAGAACTGCCTAAATCTAAACCATATGCCTTAAGTGCTCCTTGAACTCCAGCAAGCTTGGGGCCGAGACCATTTCCCTGGGGAGCATGTTCCAGTGACCAGCAGTGCTCTCATTGAAGGAATTCTTCCTAAAGTCCAATGTAAACTTCCCCTAAGACAGCTTCATATAATTTCAGTGGAATGGAAAGACAGTAAAAATGTCTTTATAAATACATCAGCAACAAATGGAGGGCTAAGGAGAATATCCATCTTTTACTGGATGATACAGTAAATGCAAAATGTAGTGACAAAGGCAAATGTAGTGACACAGGATGAGGAAAAGGTACATCATAGACCTTGCCTCAGTCCTTAATAGCAAAACCAGTTGTTCTTCAGGTACCCAGCTCTCTGAGATAGAACACAGGCAAAGGGAGCAGAATCATCCCCCACAATCCAATGGAAATGCTCAGTGACCTGCTGCATCACTCAGACACACACAGGGCTTTGGATCCAGATGGGATCCACCTGAGGGACCTGGATCAACAGGGAGGACCCAGTTGACTGGCTGTTGACAAATGTGATGCCCATCCAAAAGAAGGGCCAGAAAGAAGATCCAGGGAGCTACAGACCTGTCAGGCTGAGCTCAGTGCTTGGGAAGGTCATGGAACAGCTCATCCTCAGTACCATCACATTCCATGTGCAGGGCAAACAGGGGTCAGGCCCAGCCAGCATGGATTTAGGAAAGGCAGGTCCTGCTTGACCAACGTGATCTCCTTCCATGACAGGGTGACCTGCTTAGTGGATGAGGGAAAGCCTGTGGATGTTATCTTCTACCTTGACTTCAGTAAAGCCTTTGACACCATTTCCCACAACATTTTTTTGGCAGGAAACTGGCTGCTTATCACTTGGACAGGTATGCTTTCCACTGGGTTAAAATCTGGCTGGATGGCTGGGCCCAGGAAGTGGTGGTGAATGGACTTGTGTCCAATTGGCAGTCGGTCACAGTGGGGTTGCCCAGAGCTCAGTATTGGGGCCAGTCCAGTTTAATATCTTGACTGGTGATCTGGACAAAGGGATCAAAGGCATCTGCAGTCAGTTCACAGGAGACACCAAGCTGGGTGGGTGTGTTGGTCTGCTAGAGGGCAGGAGGGATCTGGACTGGCTGGATCCATGGGCTGAGGTCAGTTGTGTGAGGTTCAGTAAGGCTGAATGTGGAGTCCTGCACTTGGGTCACAACATGCAGAGTGTAACAGGCTTGGAAGAGAGTGAAAGGAATGTGGCCCAGCATAAAAGGGCCCGGGGGTGTGGCTGAACAGGAACTGGGAGTGTGCCCAGGTGGCCAAGAAGGCCAAGGGCACCTGGGCTGTATGACCAGTGCTGTGGCCAGCAGGGCCAGGGCAGAGATCACCCCCTACCTCCTACTGGTGAGGCCACACCTCCAATCCTGTGTTCAGTGCCCTCACTACAAGAAAAACATTGAGGTGCTGGAGTGAGTCCAGAGCAGGGCAGCAAACCTGGGGAAGGGTCTGGAGCACAGGTCTTGTGGGGACCTGCTGAGGCAGGGGGGGTTGTTTGGCCTGGAAAAAAGGAGGCTCCGTGGGGGACCTTATCATGCTCCACAGCTGCCTGAAAGGAGGGTGTAACCAGGTGGGGGTGAGTCTATTTTTCCATCTTACAAGCAACAGGACAAGAGGAAACAACCTTGAGTTGTGCCAGGGCAGGTTTAGATTGGAAATTAAGGGAGATTTGTTCACCAAAAGGTTTATCAAACACTGGAACAGGCTGTCCAGGAAAGTGGATGAGTCACCATCCCTGGAGGCATTTGAAAGATGTGCAACTGTGGCAATTAGGGACATGTTTTAAAGACAGACTTGGCAGTGTTTGGTTGAGGTTGGATTTGATGATCTTAAAGGTCTTTTTCAGCCTTAATGATTCCAGATTTCCTTGTGTCCTATCTTTGGTCACCAGAGAGAGAAGATCAGCCCCTCCCACTCTATTGACCCCATGAGGCAGCTATAGGTCAGTCCTCAGCCTTCTTTAGGCCTTACAGACCAAGTGGCCTCTTGCTCTGAAGACCTTTCATCATCTTGGTCGCCTTTCTCTGGACACACTCTAATAATCTGACGTTCCTGTTACACTGTGGTGCCCAAAACTGCTCACGGAACTTGAGGTGAGGTCACATCAATGCAGAGCAGAGCAGCACAATCCCCTCCCTTGCCCAGCTGGCGATGCTGTGCCTGATATACACCCCTGTACAGTTAGTCCTTTTGGCTGCCAGGGCACTGCTGGCATTATAAAAATGGATTAAAGTGGATTTATGTTCCACTTGCCATCAACCCAAACCCCCACATGCCTTTCCACAAGGCTCTCCAGCCTCTCATTCCCTAGTTCCTATGTATTGGAGCCCAGGCTGCGAGCAGAGAGGCCTAAGATTTGTGAAAAAGACATGAAAAAAAAATTGAAGAAAAAAGGAAAAGAATAGGGAGTGTAATTTTGAACTAGAGCTGAGGGGAACAGAGAGCCGGTGAACGTGTTTGAGAACACGTAATGAATTTTTCCTCGCGCAGAAGTCTGAACGCAGGGTGAGGATGCTGTGTGGAGGGCCTGGCACTCCCCCGGCTCTTTCAGGAGAGCACGGCGCTCTGTCTGTCTGTGGGTGCCATGTCACCCGAGGTCTGCGCGCCCTGCGAGCCGCCCGCCGGGGCCGGTGCTGCGGCGAACAGTGCCGCCCGGCGGCCACGGCCGGGACNNNNACTGCCGGTACTGCCGGTACTGCCGGCCACAGCCGGGGCTGCCGGGGCTGCCGGCACTGCCGGGGCTGCCTGCCAGAGGCACCAGCCCGGCTCAGCCCCGCAGAGCCCCGGCTCATCCCGCCCTACGCTTACCAGAACCAGGGGAGTAAAAGCATGGAGTATTCAAATGTTAGAAATGCCATGAAATAAAAAACCCCAAAAAACTTGACAAGGTACTAACCCTCTCCTTTTCAGGGTCCTTACTAGCACTGCACTGCTCAAGGTACTGAACTCGACAGGGAAGGTAATTTGAAACTACCTAAGTGACTGCGACTCATCACTAATCACTGACTGATTAAGTCCTGATGGGCTTTCCTCTGCTGCAGAAAGTATCTTGAAGCAATGGGTGCTCGCTGTTTAAAGTCATCGTTATCCTACTGAAACAGTGTGATGCTGCATGTGGTTTAAATAAGTCTTTTTTCGGAGTCTATGATTTCCTCTGTTATGCTTGTTGAAGCTTTACTCCTTCAGCCAAGACAGTCAGGGTCCTGAGTACACCAATAAGCTTTAATTGTTCTAGACAAGCTCACCTGCACTCTCCAAAAATGCAGTTTCCGTCCCTTGCCCCAAAAGCTATATTTAAATGTCGGCACACATTCCTTATCCAAGCTATGTTGTGAGCAGGTCTTCACCTGTGTGGTTGGTAAGATGGGTGAAATGCATCATTGGCCTGCAGATCCTGCCTTGAATTTGTTGCTAGAAAAAGCTCCAGAGATCTTTCATGGACCATATTTACAAATTGCCTGTTCTCATGTAGGCAGTCTTCAGCTTTCATGTCTAAAGGCTTTCTCTCCTACTTAGTGACCACTGGATTGCTGCATAAATGCTTGAGAGCATTTTAAAGGCAGAGTGTCATTCAGGAAAGGCCAGCTTAAGGGTTTTTGCCACTGACACAAGTGGCTATGTTACTTTGCCAAAATACAGATATTTTACTCAGATCCCATTAGCAATACTGACACAAAAAATCAAACCTTGTACAGGCAAGAGCAGGGAAATGTCATCTTAAAAAAACCTCTAGGTTTTATGGAAAGTGTCATGGAAGTACTTCTGCAAGGGCTATCAATTAAAGTCAGGCTTGTGAGGACCCATATGTAGTTAGATCTCACCTGTACCGCAAAAGTGTAACCAGGTGACCAATAAAGAACTGTAGGGAACAAAAAAAAAAAAAAAAGGGAACTTGCTGCTGTGGTTTGTAGCAAGAAGATGGGACAGGTCATCCAAATAAACAAATAAATAAATGTGTGCATGCAAAATGTGTGGTACAGTTGTTGTTTCATTACAGTTGATTATGTGTCTGCTCAGAGAGGATGTAGCAAACAGCTTGTCTGGATACAAAACGCAGGTGAGGAAGAGGACACCTCTCCTAAAGCAGGTAATGTAGGCTGCTTGCAGTGAAGTGCTCCCTGGTTTCACATTCAACAGGATGAACAAGGATGTGGTTGAAAGATTTCTGTCTATAACTGTAAGTTTGCATCCTTGACTAAGAATTCTCTGTCTCAGAGGGGAAAAAAAGCTTCAAGAAAATGCTGGGATTTCAGATAAATACAAGACTGTATTTGAGGGTCAGTTCTTAAACTGACCTGTAAAGAGAGTGAAGCTGTTTTGTCCACAGTAAGGTGGGTTTGCTTTTTGCTCCATAAATAAACTAGCCTAATGTCTCGCTTTTACTTCAGCATCCTAGGGACAGGCCTTAATCCTAAATTACCTGTCTTTTACTTTCTACAAGTCCATTTTTCTTTCTCATTCACATTTATCCTGAAACACAGCCTGTGTCAATCTGCCTTACAATGAGTCTGTGATGGTCTAATCAGGCAGTCTGGTATTTCTACCTACTGACTTTCTGTCATTCTCTTGATATGAAGTGCTTTTTAATGAACTGCTGAAATTCTTCATTTTCCTGGACTGAGCAAGACTAAATCAATAAATATTTTGAGCCAATCGTTTAAGCAGAGAGGAACTTGCCACATGCAAAAAGGTTCAGACAGTCAGTTCGGGGTTCGGCATCCTATACTCAAAAAAAAAGAAATTAATGTAAAAAACTGTAAAGAACAGAATTTAATGTGAAAAAATGTAAAGAACAGAGATTATTGTGAAAAATTCACATTTAAGGTGAATTTATCTCTTCTTTCAAAGATGGAACATAACTCATTACAGGAATCCTGGAGGAAAATGGGACCGATTTTGTAACCAGTTTTTCAGTAATTCTCTGGTAAAATGATTCTGTGAGA
This sequence comes from Cisticola juncidis, assembly GCA_013400215.1. Classification (NCBI taxonomy): domain Eukaryota; kingdom Metazoa; phylum Chordata; class Aves; order Passeriformes; family Cisticolidae; genus Cisticola; species Cisticola juncidis. The sequence goes on along the minus strand of VXBR01010134.1, from coordinate 17,300 downwards.
GTGGAATGTTGAATAAAGCACCATTGGAAAAGTATTATCTTCAGATTTTTCTGGAAATTGAAAAAATAATTAAAGATGAGCTGGGAATAAAGGGAGAGTCTAGTAAAAGGAGGGAAAGCAAAAGCCACAGCATAACCAAATAAAAAAATCCAGACAAATTAATTAATATTAATAGAGACTGGGAAAAGGAAGGTTTTGTAGGGAAAATCAAATACAGGCAAGAGATGGAACATCTGGCTTTGAAGTGCCTGATATCTCTTGCTGACATCAGTGCAGTTGCAGGACAGGAAAATGCTGACATGGTTGTTGTTGTTACTTTTTACAGCTGCTGAACCTAAGAACACACTGAAAGGTCCTTGTCAGGACCAAGAGGTGTGTCTTCTCTCTTTTCCCTCCTTCTTTCAGATGAGCGCTCTCAGACCTTTTGGTAGCCCTTGATTAGAGTTTCATCTCCAGGGATCATCAGTCCAGGTTCCTGAATAGCTGCAGTGGCAATGTTCCTTTGAACAGCAGGCAGCCCGTGAGGAAGCTCTCCCAGCGCCGGTGACGTGTGCTGCTCCGGACGGTGCCAGCATCCTGCACAAACGTGTCCCTATCGTCTGGCGGGCAGAAGAGGCGGCTCCCAGCGAGCACAAGGGCTTTTATCAGCAGTGACACGAGGGGTGTGTTACTGGTGCCTGGAGCCCCACGCTGAGCCCCGCAGACACGGCTCCTGCACAGAGCTGTGCTGGCTTCAGCTGCCACTTCCCACCCTCTCTGCAGGGAGGTGCCCGCGCTGCTTCCTGCTAACACGGGCTGTTTACCTTTTGTTAATCCTGGAAGCCGAATGAAAGAGGAACTCTTTATTAGTAAAGTCTTTTCAGAGGTTTCATTTCAGATCACAAGTTCCAAAGAAAATTCTGAGTTATTCAAAAGGCTTCTTAATAGTTTTTTCCCAATATCTCTGATAAGTTTTGTACTTTTTTCATTGCAATTTTACATATAAAAATAGTATTAAATATAAAACTGCCTTCTCCTTGAGAGTGTACTTAAAATCTGCATTTTCAGGATGTGTGGAATGTCGTCCATCCACCTCAGTCTAAGGAATGCTCATCAGTGAGAAATCCAAGGAAAGGTGAGCCCTCAAGTGTGTTCATGCCCTAGGGGAAGGGGAAATAGGATCAGCTCACAAACAGTTAAATTATGTGTGGGAGGGACAATTTCTTTTGACTCACCCTGTGCTGAGATTTTATTAATGAGCAGGGAACAGGTTGTTCTTAAACCTTGTTTAGGCATTGTGCCTGTAAAATCCTGCTCAGAAGCTGGCTGGCACAGCTCGTTCTAAGGCCTGATGAATGCTGCGGGCAGACAGAGGGTCAAAGAAAGAGCACCAGCAGGCAGGACAGGTGACCAGAAAGGGACAAAAGGCCACCATGCAGCCGTTGTCACCTGCAGATCGCTGGCACCTGCAGCCATCCTCTCTGTCTGCCACTTTCTGCACAATCTGCTGATTTATGGAAAGTATGTAGACCAAACCTTTAGGCTGGAAGATATAAACCCATCAGCTTAGTCAGAATGCGTCTGGAGCAGACCCAACAGCAGCTGGGTTGCTGGGACTACCGTGCTTCCCGCTGTTTCTTTGGGGATGCCCAAAGCGTGATGGAACATCCTCACTATCAGCTAGATAACTAATTGATTTTTTTTTTCCCTTGTAAGTGGCCGAATTAACAATTATGGGTTCTAAGATTTGAAACCGTATGATTTGAATGCTGAATAAGTGAATACCTGTGATAGACTAGTCTAGGCAAAAGGGGATTGAGCCCCTGTTTGTCAGACTGGCATTTCTTCATGAGCTCATGAAATAAAGTTTAGATCACAGGCCTTTATCCTCTAAATTTGAGATACCCCAATGGATCATGACCAGGTATTTAATTTGACAGCACCTGAAAACACTGAGTATATCCTAACGCTGTTCCATCTGCAGTCTTTTCTAGAGATACTTGACATTTTCACTCAGGTCAAGGAAAACTAAAGGTAAATTATGTGTAAGAACTTGTTTTAGGGACAGAAAAATGTTGAAAATTTTAAGTGGAAAAAACAAGGCTATTAATAACTTTTCATTGGTCTGCATTATGAGAGAAAAATTATTGTCTTTACAAACAATTTAATGGGTGAAGGTGTGGGTGTTAATGTCTTTGAAATGGATCTTAATTTCTCTAATGCCTTTGGGCAGCAGGTTTGCTGCAGAGCCCAGGGAGCTCCTGAAACACCCAGGGGTCTGCACAAGCCCGAACTTCCGAGCTTTGGTGTAAAACAGAAGGTTCAGGGGGGAATATGGGGTAGGTGGCTCAGGAGGGCTGTACCTTCCCTGTGCCTCAGCGATGGGGAAGGGAAGAGGGCAACGTGCGCCCGGGAGTTTGGGATAAAAGGAGGCTGCGCCCTCCGGAATCCCGAGGGAGAAAACCCCGCGGGTGTGCGCCCCAGAGGACTCTCCCTTTGTTCGAATAGAGCTGAAAGACTCCCCTGTGTCATTCTTGGACATAAACCTCTGGCATTTGTCGATTTTCCTGAAAATTATAAGAGTTTTTAAATATAAATAAACTTTGTCTTCTGCTTTCTTTTACAGTATCTTAATACAAATTTAACTGTAGTGAATAATACGAATAGGAAAACATCCTTTAGCCCTGCTGTTGGTAGAAATTCAGCCTAGTTGTTCCAAAATCATCTGATGTAACTGCAGGAATTAGATACTAATTGATTTCTAGTATTCTATATTCCTATTTGTCTGCATATACTGATTTATTGACATATATTTGATGCCAACTTTATATCATAGTTTGAGACATAATTGTGTTACCACATTTTGCATCAACATAAATTCATTCCTATTATTACATTGCTCCCCAAACTCTTTATCAGCTTCCCTGAACAGATTCAAAAGTGTTACAAATAATTATGTAGTTGTTGGATTTCACTATTATATATTGGCTTTTGCAAATTACTATTAATCCCAACAACTTATATAGTACCGTTTATAATAATTTTTCTGCTTTTGATACAGTATAATATGTCAGCTTTTTGTGGCCAATGCCCTAGCCCCTGTGTAGCTCATATCCTCAGAACATCATTTATGGATGATATTTTAATTTGTGGACAGTGTGATAAACACCTGTTATAGTTTTGGCTTGCACAAACATTAAAGTGAATGCTATGTGTCGTGCATTATAATGTTAACTTTTGCAGGAATAACTGCAAGTTGTGAAATAACAACTAATGCTTTTATTTTTGTAACTAATGATAACTAAATAACAAAATAACATACTTATAAAATAACTGATGTTAATATAAAGTACTTGTAGTTAAGTTACAATAACAAAAATATCTAAAATCGTCTGCATGGTCAGACAACATTTAAAGAACAAATGTGATAACTCCTACTACTGACCCTTGACTATCAGTAACTGTGGCCTACTGAAACAACGGAACAAAGAACCATTGTGAAAAAATGAAACATGACCCTCAAAAACCACATCCACAATTACTACACGTATTCTAAAAAGACAAATCAAGAGTCAAACCAAGCTAAAGAATTCCAAAAACATATAAATGAATGCAAAAAAAGTTTGAATATATATAATATTTATAAGTATGTATTTAACCAATACGATAGAGAAAGTATACAAGAAGAATTACTAAGAATTAGCCAGTATGCCCCTGATTGTCACCAAACATCCAACACTGTTATTGATTTGTCCCTTATCTTCCCTTATTAAACTTTTAAAAATTTTGAAAAATGAAGTTAGTTTCTCACAATAAGCTTGTAAAGAAAATGCCATAAGGGTTTTTCTGTTGACTCAAGTATATTTGTTAAAGTCAGTAGTGTTAAAGCAATGGAGAAACTCACATATATCTTAGTTATGGAAATTTATCAATGTTTATTGAAAATCCTTCATCTTTCTCTATGAAAAAGTCTAGATACTCCAGTTTTCAAAATGGAATAGTAAAGTTAATTTGTACTTTACTGTCCTGGTTTCAGCTAGGATAGAGTTGATTTTCTTCCTAGCTGTTGCAGTGCTGCGTTTTGGATTTGGAAAGAGAATGGTGTTGGCTACACACTGATGTTTTGATTTTTTGCTAAGTCATGTTTTATCCTGAGTCAAGGACTTCTTTCTTTTTCTGTGTCTCATGCTCTGCCAGTGAGGAAGTACACAAAAGAAGCTGGGAGGGGGCCATAGCTGGAACAGCGGACCCAAACTGACCAGAGGGATATTCCACACCATAGAACGTCATGCCCAGTATTAAAACTGGGAGAAGTTCATGGAACCACAGCCGGTCTGCAGTTGGGAAGTGAGGTCTGGCCAGGGGGTGGTGAGCAATTGCATTGTGCATCACTCATTTGTTTCGTTATTATCATTATTATTAATACTCATTATTATAATATTTGACTTAATTTTCAATTATTAACTGTTCTTATTTCAACACATGAGTTTTACTTTGATTCTCCTCCCCATTCCACCAGGGAACATGTGGGAGGAAAAGGAGGTGCTGTTTCATCTCCAGCTGAGCTTAAATCCACGACAGGTTTTTTTTTTGCTAAAGTGGGGCATGACAGATTGAGATAAGGACAGAGCCAACCAGAGCATGTTGTGAGGTTTTTTTCTTGCAAGAAGAACTTTGATTACCAACACAACATCAAATATCATCACAAATAAGGGTTTTTATGGACCTAGCTGTTGTTTATGGTTCCCGTCTTCTTTCCCAGAGAAGTGTGTTCAAGCAAGTATAACTAACTGCATAAATTCTTTTCTCAGGATGTGATAAGAATTATGAAATACAATAGGATTTGTGTACATTAGTGCACAGTGAAAGTGGCCTGAGAAACAACACTCTTCAAACTACAAAAAAAGTTATTAATGTCACTCAGATTCAGGCTCCCTTCACCTCCATGTTTAACTTGTTCACAGAATCAGCTTCTATTCAATTTTAGCCAGGATGTAATCATATTTTTGGAATAATCTGAACAGTGAAAAAATGGATAGTTGTGACAGGTATAGAAATAGTACTCTTTCAATCACATCCTATTACCAAATATATAGGTATAGCATTAATTAAAACTACCTTAAATACTGTAGGTTTATACCTCTGTGTTGTAGTATCATCAGCCAGAAAGACTTCTTCCTTCTCCCATACAGTCCTGCTAGCATCATAAAATACAAGCTGTGTTTCTTGGTCCTGCCAGTATGTGACTCTCACTTTATTCACTGCCTGGCTATATGTTATTTTTATGTTGTTTGGAAAGTCAAATGCTTTGGTTTCATTTTTTTAATCATATGTATAAGATTGGCAGTAAAGAAATTAATTTTGTTTGGTGTTTATATGTGAGATTTTGTACAGATGTGCCAGAAAGAAAACTCTGCAATTAAATACTTTTATCACCATGCATGTGATAAAATACAGTTTCAGGCTGGTTTTAAGGTTTTGCTGACTTGTCTTCTTTCCTTGGTTTTTCAGTAAACTATTGAATAGTTAATGAGCAGTGTCTTCTACTCAAAAATGCATGGCAGCCAGCATCCTTTAGGTCTTATTTGCAGCTGTGCTATAAAGCATGCTTCTTTACTTACATGAGAATTTAGAGCTCTATAACTTTTGCTTCCTCTGCAAAGTATTTTATTGACTGCATTGACAGCAAATATACTCAAAATCAATACCTCTAAAGCTAGGCATTGCTTAGGTGAAGGACAAGCAGCTGCATCTCAGTCCACAGCTTTGCAAGTAGACTAAACATTCTTTCCTTGACTTTCTGCTCTCTTTATTTCAGCCTCCACCTATCTCTCTTCTGGCTGAGGTAATTTGCCTGTTGGTCTCCTTTTTGCTATTTCCAGTTCTATCTTCCCTCTCACCAAAGCAGTTGCATTGTTAATAGACAAGTGGACTTAGCTTTATGCCAACCTTTCACTTTTACTATTTGACTCTTAATGCTGCCTGTTGTCCCACTGGGTCTCCTTTCTAAAGCACTCACAAGCTGGTTTATTAGTGAGAAGCAAAGGATCGGTAGGGCTGCAACATGCTTGATGCTGGCAGCTAAATCAGGAGGCAGACTGATAGGAGTTGTGATCTGCTGCCCAAGGAGTCACCAGTCCTGCAGGACAGGATATTCATGGCTTCTGAGTAGTGTGATATGAAAGACTAATCCTGGATGAACATGATAATGTGCTTTATTCTGGTGTTGACTGCCAAACAGAAGGCGGCTTTCAGTATAATTCCTCTCACTCTGTGTGTTTGAAAGAACAGAGGGTAGAATTTGCACAACGAGGTTGTGTAGATCAAATGAGTGGGTGGGGGAAGCCGGAGAGTTTCTTGTGTTCTTAAACACTTAAAAGATGACAAAAAGTAGTCATCTGAAGGTCTAGTAATGGAAATTTTAAAAGGTTGCTTTGTTATCTGGAGAATAACAAAAGTGCAGTCTGATCACAGTTGTGAGGTTTGACAGACCTTGATGCAAAGGGGCCATCTAGTTGGCACAGGCACAGAAAACTTGTTTAGAAATGATGAGTTTTAATTGAGGAAGAGGAAAAGCAAGAAGATGGCAAGAGGGGAGAATGGAAGTAATCTGTAAGAGTGTTGTATGCGAATCCTGGAGCAAGTTAGGGATAAACTTAAGGTTAAGACAAATGGCAGTGCAGGATAGAAAGTCTGAAATGTTATGTAATTCAACTGCTCTGTAGCTTATACCTGCCTGAAGGAAGGAAAATTATCTGAGCTCAGTGATGTTTAAGGAAAGAAAGATACATGAGTAGCCATTGCTTCTTCTTTTTATCACAACATTCACTAAATACATGAACAGAAACGATCTGCTGTGCATGAGAAGACTTTCTCCTTTTGCTGGTTTTTTTTCTTTGTTTTGTTTGTTTTACTCCTTCCCTATTTCCTTCTTTCTTTTTCAGGTAGATTCTCTGATTCTCCACCAGGAGGGGCACAGAGACAACCTTGCATTTACTGCTTCCAGCTACCAGTTCAGGGAGTTGAGACAGCATGTTTTAGTGCAGGCAGCAAAAGAAGTGGAAATTTACACTGAGCATAAAATACTTTATCAGAAAATATAGGAAACCGTAAAGCATTGAGGTGCATTACAATGCCAGAAGCCTTCAGTATGACCGAGCACATACAGGTCCTGCAACAACAAAAAAATGACCTCCTTTACTCTCACTGTGAGTAGCTGAACAGACTAAGTGTCTGTCAGTAGGCCAGTTTCTCTCCCTTCCACCCTCACCAATGATCATTCCTGTGATAAAGAGTTCATTCCTTAATTCCACTATATTTGCAATAAGAATTTAGAAGTGATTCAAATGGAAAAAAACATAGAAGTCATCCTAAAAAAAACTGGATTGAAATTCCAGGCCTGACTAGGAGGGCTATAGTACCAAACCTAGATTTCCTGTGGCCTAACTGCAATGACAACAGTCTTGTGTTGTGCTGAAACCTCCATGACCCTCACTGAGCAACACATAGAGCTCTGAGACAGAGACAGCATCAAGGAGTTTAGGATCTCCTGAAAGAAAACCGAATCATTCAGCTCTGAATAATAGTAGCATTCAAATTTCTGACAATGAAGAGAGCTAAGAGACCCCTGATTTATGAGATAAATGCTTTTGCAACATTTCTGGATGCTATGAAATCCATAGTGCAACCCACACTGAAATCCTTCTCTGTGTAACTCATCTTCACCAAAAGTGCTGAGTGAAATTGAACTGACCAGAGAAGAGATTATGGAACATGCAAATTGTATTAAAGACCATTATTATATCTTTTTCATTTAAAAATAATGTGACAACACAAGTCTGAAACAGCTGGCTTACAGACAGGAGTGAGTATTCTCTCATGTAAATGTTCCTGATAATCATGACTGGAAGGTGGCAAATGTAACTAATTTTAAAACAAATTTGATAAATTGAGGAGGAAAAGAGGGCTTGTTTTCGACATTTCATCATGTCTTTTTCCCTGACAGGATAATAGTCAGGGCATTCAAACAAATAATTTTTCCCACAAAAAAAGGAAGTGCAGTATTTTTTATAATTTTTTAAAAAACTTTTTAATTAATAATGTATTTTTTTCCGACAGATATATTTAGTGGATCAGTTCTATTAATGTTGCTAGTAATAACTTTTTTCCACATCTTGTAATTTCAGTGTCACACAAAAATTTAAAAATAGCATGGCTAAAAGGTTAATCATGACTTTTGTTGAGAGTGAAGCCCATGTTACATGTGTTCATTCCCATTAAGAAGAAAATAAGCCTATCACAGCACTGAGCTGATGATTAGGTGAATAGGTTATCAGCCATGTTATGCTCAGAGTGCCAGCAAGACATTTTGATGCCTTTATTTTTACAACTTCCTCAGGAAGACCAACCACCCAACAAACTCACGGCCAGGATTAGGTGATGAAGTCTCTCCCTCCAGTGCCCACACTTAACCACTTAGACTTAACCACTGGTGTGCAACAGGATGATGTGAGTCAGATTTTCCTCTTGAAATTCTTTCACTTTGTATTAAATACTAAAATATTTATTGGTCAAACATAGAATCTGAAGTCTAAGCTATAAAATTGTATTTTTTATACAGTAGAAAAACATCAGTCATTAATCCCTTTGTGATACCCTACAGCACAGTGCACTAGAGAGCTGGCTAGTCTGGATTCAGATACTGTCTCAAAACAACAACATGGGATTTGAATCTAGACATTGCTTTGAAGGGTTTTACCTGTAACATTGCTGTAGACCCCTCCTCTGCCCCCTGTACCATGTAAAACTCAGAGGAAGACTGTGTTGTGAGTGAGAAGAGGTTTCTCTTTCCAGCCTGTTTGCCTGGATCTTAGGACAATTTTTACAGCTTAGGAACTTCATCAACTACTACACACACTACCTCCCCTCCTTATCTGCATTATGTTTTTGAAATCCCATTCTCAATATCACCTCTGAGATTTTTCTTGTCCAGATAAGGAACCTGTGTACATGTGAGTCAACACTTTCAGTGCAGCATTTCAGAGTCTCCTGTTTAATGACAGACATATATATCTCTGGTACATTAATTCCAGTCCCTTTTCCATGAATATCTACCAATGCAAAACAAAGGTCTGTGAAAAATAATCCTCTAAGGATCACTGTAAACACCACCTCACTCCACGAGATGGTACCCTTTCACTTAAATAAGAAAGAATATTTTCAGTAGCACAGATCCTGTGTTGCTTGATGTCAGCACTGACCTATGGGGCCACACTGCAAAGCTATAAATGGCAAATTATGAGTTCTGTGATGGTTCCTCTTGTGCTTCCAAAATACCATGGTGGGACAGCAATCAGTCTTCTTAATACACGTTAAAAGATTGTGTCAGAATCAGTGGTGTCACTCTGGACCCTGCAAGATGCACTTATAATTAGTATAGGTATTGCTGGACAAGAAGTTTTCCAATATTTACTTCAGGAATAATGCAAATTTCCTTCATTTTTGCTGTGTGCTATGGCTGAGACAGGCTCCTATATAACGCTCTTCACAAAATAATATTATGCATGTTTGTTATAACAGGTGGAGAAGGAAGAAAAAAAATTAAGGTCTGAGCATAGGTATTACATTTTTCCTAAAATAAAAGATCCATCAGTTATCAATATAAAATGAAACCCCATTATTTGTTTGTACTAAACATGTCCTGGTTTATTTTCTGGAAACAAAATATCAAAAAGTAAAAAACAGATATGCAAGAGTAGATAAAACCCCAGTTGTCATTGGCAGAGTATGAAAAGCTTTGAGATGAGTCAGTTTGAAACTTTCTCTGTGTTTTCAACACAGGCACTTCAATTAAAGTGTTTGCTTGAAATCTTGCAGGAAGCAGCTTGTTTTTCAGTGCAGATGTAGCTGCTACAGAGAGATGTGCTATTGGGTTAGGGGAAGCAGGTGAAACAGATCTCTATAAGTACTGTACAGGGTAAGTTCACTGGCTCCCAAGGCAGAAATGAGGATGTGGACAGCTCTGTGCGTGGCAATGTACTTCTTCGGAACAAGTAAGGAATCGGTAGAGCCATAATAATCTGCTCTGCTGCCAGGAGAATGTGGCTTGTTTTACTGTGTTTTCATTTTGTTCTGTCTTACAGGAGCTGAAATCACCCAAACCCCAGGTCTCGTGTTGAGAGAAGATGAGACCACTACTCTGAAATGCAGTCAAGATAATAATCACAACGCTATGTACTGGTATCTGCAGCAGCCAGGGAAGGCAATGCAATTGATTTATTATTCCTATGGTGTAAATCAGAAGGAAGAGGGTGACATTCGAGCTGGATTCCAAGCTAACCGGCCGACACTTGCAGAATTCTATCTGGATATTTTGTCTGTGAAGCTGAACCACTCAGGCATCTATTTCTGTGCCAGTAGCTTGGACACAACACGTCAAAGTCACTTGCTTTCTTTACATAAACCTCTCCCCTTTCAGCACCTTCCCTCCGAAGGGAGCCGCTCTCAGCACAGCAAAAGGGTGTGTAGGGCAATCACCTACTCACAAACCAGATGTTACTGAGAAGGTGGGACAAGAATAGATAGAAATAAGACCTAGGTAAAATAGGTATTTGAAGTGCAGGCTAATCGCTGAACTCCTCTGTCCTGATCAGCCATTTAATCTCCATCTCATCAGAACAATCAATACAGATGGTTAACTAAGTGCAGATATAAAATAAAGGAAATGTAAATTGTGGTCAACACAGCCACAAGTTATTGTCCCCTAAGACATTTTTGTACCTGACACAAAACAGTTGTTTGACATACACAAGTCTGAAACACTTTAGAGATAGTGACTTATATGTGCACTCTCATTCCTTCCTGAACCACAATGTTTTTCTGTGTGCTTGGAAAGGTTTCCCTAATCACAAGAAAACTGTAGAATTTTTTTTCAGTGGTGGTGAAAAGGAGTCAGAACAAAAGATGATGCAAGAATAGAATCTAACAGAAGTACTCTGTAACAGACTGAATTAAAATGACAAAAGAGGAGTCGTTACCATGGCCTGTCAGTGCATAGACAAAGTCCTGAAAAGCTGTGTGTATACGGAGGCTATAAAGTGGAAAGACAGATAGTCAGAGTAGTATGCAACTTGGAATGAATTCACATTCAAGAAAAACTAACATGTACATTTTCATTTGCTCAAAAATTGTTCTGACTCTGGAGTTTACTTCTGGCTGCATAGTGAATCCCATACCACTATGTGTGTTACATCTATGTCTTTCTCTCTCTCTCTCAACTCAATAAGAGCAGTATTCAGTATTAATTTAGTTGATTCCTTCTCTCTGTGGCCGAGTTCTTAGGGTTTGTTTCTTTTTAATCCAAGGCAATTTTGCGATGTTTCTCAAGGCCTTGTAGATCTTTCTGACTGTGAGCTAAGTCCTGATATGAACACTGCTTCAGAAAGCATCCATATATTGAAGACAAAAATACAGAGGGATGAACAAACAGGATGTGAATGTAAATTTATATACTGCATAACCTCTCCCTGACAGGATATTTCTGGTTTGGCATGAAGACTCTTTTCGTGTCACCCAAAAAAACTTAGCAATGTCTTTCCATCACTACCATTCTCCCAGATAGTGTAACTGATGCAGTGGGATTAGTCATAGCCTGAGATGCTCTTTGGTCTAAGCCTTTCATGATGATAATGTAACAAATTGTCTTAAATTGTTCTAAACCAAAAAAGCACTAAGCAAGGTTCTTGTGATGTCTAAAAGTCACCTGCATAATTTGATAGTCCTGAAATAAAGAATAATAATAATGTGTTTCCAGTTTTGGAAAGGTTTAAATAAGGGATGTAGAATGGGAACATTCCATAATTAGACATAGCATCCACACTGTGATATTATTCTTATCCCATTTAGAACTATGTCAGATTATATTGTAAATGTTGTAGGACGAAGGAGTTACCACACATGCAGGATAACCATATTGATCTTCAAAGGAAATTTTCGATATGTGATTATTGTGCAGTGTTTCTTCATTGGGATGGGAATTATTAGACTACAGCCACATCCCTGGAGAAAAGGCAAAAGAACCTTTATGTGAATCCTTTAAATATCAGCTGACTGGCTAGGAAAACAACTTTGCTGAAAAGAAATAAAACATGAATAGGCAGCAAGCTCTTTCAGCAATGAAGGCTAGTTGGATTTGTGGTTGCATTAGCCAGGGTGCAGTTAGCATGTTGAATCACTCTTGAGATTACAGCTGGAATACCACCTCTCTAGTCCACACACATTCCTGCCCTGCTGCAGCCCCAGAGCAGAGATATCAAAAAACTGTGGAGTGCAGCAGAGGGTCAGTCACTGAGATGATCAAGAGACTGGAGCAGAAACATAAGAGAGGTTGAGGGATTTGATTTTGTTCATCATGGAGAGAAGAAGGCTAAAAGATTAGTAATTGCATGACTCCAAATGCCTAACCAGAGTTGTAGTCTTAGAGGGTCACAGCAGAATCAAGTGGGAACAAGCTGCAGCCAGATAAACTCTGATTAGACATAACAAAAGTACTTTTTCTTTATGATTCTTCCACACTGGAATATGTTTTTTGTAAATCTTGTCAAATCTCTGTCCTTGAAGATATTCAGAAATCACTTGGGCAAAGCTCTGAGCTTGAGCTGGAACATGAGTTTGAGCATTGAAATTAGCCCTCGTTTAAACAGGAATTTGTATTGACACCCCTTCTGAAGTCCCCTCCCATCAATTTTTCTACAAGTCTATGTTTTTTATTATCTTGCTTTGCTGATTTGAGATGCCTAGAAAAAGCACTAGGGTTTTTTAAATTTGTATAAGTAGATCAGCAACTCCCCCAAACCCACAAATCTTTTTTTT